>VHKM01000317.1:877500-1433980 GCA_007210695.1 Neogobius melanostomus
CTCTTGGCCAGGGTTAAAAGATATTTGTAATATGTTTTTATTTCTTTGAGAGAGACCCAGTGAACTAGAGTAGAGTAAGTTAGTATGTGGTTCATTTTCCCTCATAGATAAATATACAGGACATGAACAGAGAGTATTTACATGTCAGCTTTTCAATGACAGTGTAGATAATATTATACTCACCCAGTTGAGCATCTATCGAGCGCATGCAAGAAAACAGCACAGAGTCTTTTTTTACATTTCACAAACTGAACTTTTCACTCTCGACCGCACGATCTACACCAGCGAGACGACAAACCAACACAAATAAACCGGCGCGTTAAACAGAGTGGGTCTTGGCAACGGCGACAATATCAACCGTGAAGTTTTGAGAATGAGTCACGAGCGTCTGACGAGGCGGCCAAGTGTCAGGAGAAAAACGCCGATATTTGCAAACGCCGCTGATGGATTTGTGCGGCAGGTTTGATGTAGAAGAGAGTGCAGCGTTTCACTGGAGGACGGGAGAGCGTTCACCACATCGTACACAGCCAATCACTTAAAATAGACAATCATTCTGTTGTGGTAACTTTGGTTTGGTTTATGGTTAATATCTCTGGACCTATCCACATGAAACCAAAACTGACACAAAGTCCAGCGTCTTCTCTCTCAGCACATGTGAGCATATGTCACATGACTGTCACATGACTGTCACATGACTGTCTCATAAGGGCGTCCAAAAGTGAAAGAGACGATATTCAAAATGAGGAAAGGACTAGGAGTGTGACAATATATCAATTTTACGATATATCGCGATATTTTGCAGGACGATACGATACTGATACTTTTTATTCCGATATCGATACTTTTGATGATGCCATGCATATTAATGAGCAACGTCACGCATATTAATGAGGCAGGAGTGCTCCACTGTTTTCACAGTCAATAGAGGCAAATAATGATCAAGAATTCAGTCAGGACAGCAGGGGGCAGCACTACAGTTTTAAGCACTTGGACCAAACACTGTCACACAAATACATTACTTTTAATGATAGTTTTTATAATCATAAAGAAGATTAATTTGGGGTTGATTTATTACTTTTTAAATAGGACTGTGGTTTCTTGTTTATTTAATTGTAAATGAAGTCACTGACAGATCTATGACCCATTTTCAGTGAGTAAGTCAGGGATCATTTATAAAAGTGGTACAAAGCACATGAAAAGAAATGTAAATGATGAATAATATGTAGTATGTTAAAATAAAAGATTAAAAGTAGCTTTTTTTTCCTTGTGATGTATCGTAGGTTATTTTTGTGCAATATATCGATTATCGCAGTATCGGCGTATCGTGAGATAATCGTTATCGTGAGCCAGGTATCGCGTATCGTATCGAATCGTGAGCTACCAAGAGGTTCCCACCCCTAGAAAGGACTTAAGGTTTGTGAAGCCAATGACCAAGTGAGAGTTTCCTCCCATAGATACAGACGGCCTCTCCGGACTCATGTTTGAAGCAGTTGATGGGAAAACAAAGAAGAGAAACACCTAAACTCAAAACTACTTTAACAAATGCTGAATTATGAATGTAGTTTTCTACCCAATAAAGATGGACAAAGACATGGAGAGGAGCAAAGTGGTTCAAAAGCCCATAATTAGATAAATAACAGAGAATACTAACATGATGCTTCATGCTAACGCTAGCTTTGACTGCCGTTTTTTGCAGCTGTGAAAAAAAAACAAAAAACATCCATATGGGCCGACTTAGACTTGACTTTATGTGTGTGATAAATAAGTTTAGATTCCACCAGTAAACGGCTAAAAAGAGTGAAAAATGGTGTTTCCCAAAACAGACTTCCTTCCCCTCGGCGAGGCCACGCCCCCTTGTATGACGCGACTCCGTCTGTACCTATAAAGGCCATATTAAAGGCACACTTTTACATCTTCTTGCTCTCGGCACTTCTGGGAGAGCACGAAGTCCGATAAGTTTGCTTTGTGTTATGATTTGTTGAAGTTTTGTAAAATAGTCAATATGCAACAAAAAGGTGATGACCTGTTTTGTCACATTTTGACCCCGAGTACACGAGTAAAATATTTGGTATAGTGCCTTTAACATCTGTAATCTCCCTGGTCTTTCCCACGCTCATTCATTCACAAATACTGACATGTTTGGTATCCACGTGTAGCAGGAAAGGCTGTGACCGAGATGACGCTGTAATCCAAATATGGTCATTTCCTTAGAGGGAGACAGCAGCGGCTAAAGACGGGACAAACACACACAGGGCGCATGTGCAGACAAAGGGACTAAACTTTAGGGCCGTTTTCCTCCCGCTCTTTAATCTGCACTCTAGTCGCTCCCTGAGACTCTTCACAGACGGGGAGGCGGGGCCTAAATGAAGCGTGTGGTATGTGTGTGCGCGGCTCATTCTCTCCGCTGCGGTTTCTGGAGGAACGGCACCAAAAACCTCAGCCAAAAAATCTGTGGCATTTTCACATAAATACTGTCTGCTCGCCGCGCTCTGACAGGCAGCACACAGGACAGGCCCGGGGAGGACTGGAGCAGCACCAAACGGCTCCAAACGGGTCGACAAACTCACCCCGGGACGGCAAAACAGCGGAAAAAATGAGGATGAAAAGCTACGATAACACAATTAAAAAACACATGACTAAAGAGTGATGAAAAAGCAACAAAAAAACAAAAGAAAAAAGCAATAAAAAACTAAGGTAACAAGGCAAGGCAAGTTTATTTATATCATGCATTTCATACACAAGGCAACTCAAAAACATGACAAAAAAGCGATTAAAAAACAAACAAAAACACTTCCAAAATGTGACAAAAAAACGCCAAACAAGATCCTAAATCCCTGTAAAGTAAAACTATACATTTAAATCTGGCTCTGTGCATTATTTAGAGTTTGTCGCTGAAAATACCGGACATTTCGGCCAGTTTTACATGAAAAAATGAAATGACAGAAAACTTGATATACGTTTTCTCTCATATTTATGTTAGTAATGTTCAGCAGAAGTTTCAGATTGATATCTCTACTTTTATTTTTTCCCTATTCACCTGCACCAACATTAAAGGAACAGGCCATCGTTCTTCCACACTGAGATATGTTCTTACCTGAGCTTAGACGAGTTGATGCGTAGCTGTCTGGTCTTTGTGCGTGCGCTCAGTCATGCTAATGTTGTTAGCATTTAGCCTCTCCCAGCAAAGTATAGCTACAAACTGGGCTGAAGTTAGAAGCGACCAAGTGATTCCACGTTCCACCTATTTAAATACAGTTATATGAGCCTTTACATGATCCAAGTCTAGTTACACAAAATTAAACATGTCGATTTTCTAAGCGGATAAAAAGGGGAACTATAGACCCCTATAGAAAAAACGGCGGCCTGTTCCTTTAATAGTTGCGATTGCAGCAACATCGCAAAATCCTGGAGGGATTGGCCATTGTATAATTGTACAACAAAATAGCATAGATCAGGTGTTGGGTTAGTCCTATAGACTCTTTAATTGTTTTGTAAACATTCCGGGCTTAGCTGGAGGCGGGAAGCTCAATCCCTATCTATTTCCATTGTAGCTGTTGTCATAGTAACGATAAACAAATGTCTAACTGTTTTTGGAAATATCAGATAAATCTTATTTTATCGTCTCAAATGTCCCACAACAGGACCACATTTTTCAGTTGTAGTTTTACACTTAAAATCGCTAGTTTTAGTTTAATCTTAATTCTCTTGATCACTTCCTGCCTCCAGCTGATGTCACTGATGATGTCAGCAGTTAAAGGGTCTATAGACCCTTTAACTGCTGACATCATCAGTGACATCATCAGTGACATCATCAGTGACATCAGCTGGAGGCAGGAAGTGATCAAGAGAAATAAGATTAAACTAAAACTAGCGATTTTAAGTGTAAAACTACAACTGAAAAATGTGGTCCTGTTGTGGCTTAAGGAGCAAGAACAAGAGGAACGACATTTGAGACGATAAAATAAGGTTTATCTGATATTTCCAACAACAGTTAGACATTTGTTTATCGTTACTATGACAACAGCTACAATGGAAATAGATAGGAATCGAGCTTCCTGCCTCCGGCTAAGCCCAGAATGTTTACAAACAATTAAAGGGTCTATATAGTGAGGCGTAATAACACCTGGAGTACTCTGGCGATATTACTGCACGGATGTCGACGTGCTCCAGGTGTCACAATATAGTTCCCCTTTTTATCCACTTAGAAAATCAACATGTTTGATTTTGTGTAACTAGACTTGGATCGTGTAAAGGCTTGGACGCTTCTAACTTCACCCCAGTTTGCAGCTATACCTTTGCTGGGAGAGGCTAAATGCTAACAACATTAGCGACAGGTACACAACAATATCAATCTGAAACTTCTGCTGAACATTCTCAGTATATCTCAGTGTGTAAAAACGGTGGCCCAATCCCTTTAAACCAAGTTCCTTTTTCCTCACTGTGTGAACTTGTTCTAGTTTCCCTGCGGTTCTTGGCCAAAGGGCAGTCTACATTTGTTCTATTGATCTCACTGGAGACATTACCCGTGCAACATCCCAAAACAACGCATTTATCGGAAAAAACTCCCAGAAGACGGGCCCGTCAGCGTCGAGAAGGAACGCCGAGATCTAACAAGCTTTAAATGAAAAACGACCTCGGCCCGTCGACTCCCATCTCCACTCTCCCCGCGCGGTGATGGATTCTGTCGCGTCTGACCTCAAGGAAAATGATCCCGGCGTTTCCCCCCCTTAAACGCTCAACGACGTCATAATCGGGCCTTCGAGCCGGACGAGCAGCTCCGCCCCCGCTTCAAACTCTTGCGGTTACTCTGATGCCTCATTCTTCCGCAAATCCCATCAAAACTCTTTTTCGAAATCGACGCCAGAAATCCGTCAAACTCGGCCCGAAGCGCTTGGGTGTGCAAATCTTCGCCGAGGGGGAGAGAGAAGCGCCTCGATCTCGTTGGTTTTTGATTTATGCGACGTACAATTCAGCTCTTTGTAGCGATGGTTTCCACTGACAGCGCGCGCTAAATCTCTCTCGGTTTGGTAATCCGAGGCGGGAGAGTTTATGGTCTCGTTAAGTGTCGTCTTTTGATGCTAATTGGATGAAACTCGCCGTCTAATTTATAACATGCGTTTCATGTGGATGGGCTTAAGATGGGGTGATGTAAGGCGAGATTAAAGAGAGAGTCAAACAAGTAGATCATCCTGTTAGGAAGGATTGTACATTTACAGTGCATTTAAAGGTCCTATATCACTGTCATTCACTTGTTTTTGCTTATGGTGCGCCCTCGTTAAAGCAGTACTAAGTAACCCCTAGAGGCCATAAGCGCCACTGCAGGTGTCGTAGCATATTGCGTTTTTTTACTCATTAATTGTCTGTGAGAGTAAATACTATGCTGACAGAAAGGACAAAGGGACAGAGGGATATTGTTCATCCAATTACACAATGGAGATAATTTTTTTCACTCAAACTTGGCTGTAAATACTGTTTAAGTGGCGCTAGCCCGCAGTTAGCTTTGCCCGTTAGCCTGTTAGCTTCTTCTTCGTGATTCCATTAGTGTGTATTGGTTGCTCCGGTCCGGTGGCAGTCAAGTTGCAAATTGTGTTTTCTGGCCAGAGACACCAGGGGGCGATGAAAGACCCCCCAATCATCCAATTAACACTTGTATTACCCCCAGAGGGACTATGGAGAGGATTTATTAAGGTTAACAAGGTACTTAGTTCTGCTTTAAAGTCTCAGGGACGCTTCTGAGTGACACACTGTCCCCTTGGTTTATTACACTGGTTTACAACTAAATTTGTGTTAAAACTTTTTCCACACTCTTGAACACTTTTTTCAAGCGTCTCATGATCGGAAGGTCGGGGGCAAGACACACGCTTTAGGCCAAATGAATGTAGAAAAGAACTACCGTAAATTCTCTAGTATAGGCCGGGGCCTTTATTTACTCAAGCGCATCGAGGACCAGGTCTTTATTGGAGCCAGTGTTCATTTCGTCGACTAAAATATTTAGTCTTAATTTTAGTCAAAGTGATATTTTTGACTAAAATTGGACTAAAACTAAATTAAAAGTTTTTCATGAGACTAAAACTGTGACTAAAATGTCCAGATATTTTAGTCGACTAAAATAAGACTAAATAAAAATGAAAAGGAGAAACTAAAATCATCCAAACGTCTATTGACCGTTTGAAAGAGCCTCAGATCATGTAAATCCTCTGCCAAAGGAGCAGCTCTGAGCTTTGTTCATGTGGAGCAGCTCCATGAAGCAGAGGAGCTGATTAATATGATTATAATGAATATATTAAATGCAAAGTAAATTTGAATTAAATTTAGTCGACTAAAATTAATTGCAATTTTAGTCGACTAAAACTAGACTAAAATTTAAGATATTTTTTTGACTAAATCTTGACTAAAATTGAATTACATTTTCTCATAAGACTAAGACTAAAACTAAATTAAAATATGTTGTCAAATTAACACTGATTTGAACCAGACCAAAATTAGAGAAAGGCCTTTATTTCTATTTGCGCAAAACAGACTACCAGTAGAATGAAAAAAAAAAACGAGATTTGAATATAAAACCATTTGAACCTAAATCATTAGGTTCATTTATTAATTAACATTGCAAACACTCTCCCAGCGGCTGGAACATTGACGCTTTTTATTTTGTAGGGACAACAGGAAGTGTTTCGCTGCTGTTAGCGGAACATTGACATCAATGTCAGTGCAGGTTTCTCTTTCTATTTTACCATGGACCGGATTATTTGTTGTTATCTGGTGTAAAGGCGAGTTTAGGCGGAGCATTTGTGTTTGTGATCGATCGTAAAACAGACCTGAGAGAAGACGATCGGCGGAGTTACTTCGAGGCGTGGGACTGACCTGCACACGGAGCCGCTGGATGTGCTTTGAGGACGCGATGGTGACTTTATTAAAACCCTGTTTCCAAAAATAGTCACAGAAGGTTTGAAAAGTGGCTAAATCTGTGTCAAAGTTACGCTTGGATCAGCTCCACTCCGCAGCGTTCCAGTTTGTTTACTTCCTGCACGTGAGTTATCGTTTACACTAGTATGAGACAGATTCCTAACATGGGAAATATTTCTACCGCTATAGTTTCTAATAATAGCCCCGGCCTGTTTTAGAGACCGGCTTTTATTTACCTCCGCCAGCTACGAACCCGGCCACTGTTAGAGACCCGGCCGCTAATGGAACACAGGCCAGTATTTATAAGTTCAGATAATTTACCACTTTCCAAACTCTTCCAAACTTTATTCAAACTTTTCCGAACTTGCACATGCGCCCTGTGTATATTCCTCCCGTCTTTAACCGCTGCTGTCTCCCACAGAGGAAATGACCATATTTGGATTACAGCCTCATCTTTCCTGCTACACGTGGATACCAAACATGTGAGTGTTTGTGAATGAATAAGCGTGGGAAAGACCAGGCAGCGACACAGCCATGTTGGAGTCACTTCCTGGATGAAACTGGCACAGGACGATGGAGAGACTTTCAGACTTGTTATACCTACACGGAGACTGGCAGAGGAGGCCGAGAGGTTAATGATGGCAGAGCCGGCGCCGTCTGCGAACTACAACACACAAGCAACACAGAGACAAGCACACAGGAAGACAGACAGGTTAGCAGGTTAGCAGGTTAGCAGAGGCACAAGCAACACTGTAGTATCGACAGCAGGACGTTGACCTTGGAGCAAATGCCTTTTTGTGTTTAGAACATACACTTGCCTGATAATGCACACTCCAGAACAGTAGGTGGTGCTGTGAAGGTGTACTGTCAACTGCTGCCGACTCACAAAGAGGAAGAAGGTTTGTCCCTGTCGTGTTGCCGTACGGAGGGTGAATTCTGGGGCAGTTTCTGTGTTTTAGAAGCTGCAAAGTCACTTTTCCAAACGCTTAGTAAACCTCTTAACCTCCGCCTTAACCGAGTGCATTTTCTGTTGTTTGTTTTACTTTGTTACTTTCCACTACGGCAAAACAACACCTGTATCTACAGCACCTACAGTGACTTACTTTACCTCATTCATTTGTTAACATGAAAGAAAATGCCACACTAGATCATTTTTGAAAGTGTCAGTTCAGCATAAATTCTTTTGTAAGTCCATTCTTAACACGTACCTTTGTTGGCGTCAACAACCTTTGCAATAAAAGTCGGAAAACTGTGAAAGTCGATGCTACGACGCTCTGTGACTGATAAACACCGAGCAACAACAGTGTTTCCTTAAAGGGATATTTCAGGATTTTTGTCATTGTGCCTCATTTCCTAGTTATCCAGAGTGTTGTTGATGTCTGGAGATATTTCTTTCTTAAATTCATGCAGTTCTTATATTTGAAGAGTCTAGTGGCGCTAGGCTAGGGCAAGGCTAAAGCATTTCTATGGTATCAGTTAGCCTACATTAAAAACAGTCTGACCCACTCCACAGTGCACCTGAGGTAAATCACTTATAACACCAGACTAACCATATAAATGTATGTGTTCATAGAGTAATTTTAACCATTTTGCATTTAAAATAACTTATATTTGAGCAGCATCAGCTTCGTGATTGTAAGCTAACGCAGCGGCGGAGTGATCTGCGAGAAAATAGTCCCTCAAATTCATGTGATACAAGGTCAGTTATATTTCAAACATGATTCTATTAACACAGACATTTATATGGTTAGTCTGGTGTTATAAGTGATTTACCTCAGGTGCACTGTGGAGTGGGTCACACTGTTTTTAATGCAGGCTAACTGATACCATAGAAATGCTTTAGCCTTGCCCTAGCCTAGCGCCACTAGACTCTTCAAATATAAGAACTGCATGAATTTAAGAAAAAAATATCTCCAGACATCAACAACACTCTGGATAACTAGGAAATGAGGCCCAATGTCAAAATCTTGAAATATCCCTTTAACTTTTTGTGGGAGGAGCGAAACAGCGCCCCCAATTTGACACTGGTGGCCAAAAAGTGTACTGCAACCATACTGTAAGGACTTACCTTTGAGAATGAGTAGGAAAAGTTAGTGAGAGTTAGTGTTAGCCATAGGCAGCTGCAAAGGTACATCACGCTCTGGAGGGCAATGTTTGGTGGCTAATGCTAACGGCTATAGTAAAAATACATTGAGCAGGCTAACAGAATCAGAAACGTTTCCTGGACTAGCTCGTCTGCTAACTGTACGCATGTGTAAGAATCGGACGACCAACTGGGAACTTCATCAGCAGATTCAACACTTTTATTCCCAACTATCTCTTGAATGGCGAGAAATCCTCAAATAGAGTCCACATTACGATAAATCCACAGGCCAGAGTTTGAGCAATGCACTCTTACATTTTCAGCACATTGTAAATCAGCGTGTCCGCTTTGGTCTGTCGTCTTCGTTTGCTTAATCTAACGTGAAGTAAAGCCCCGCGGCCGCAGAACCGCCGCCGCTTGCATCATCCTTTTGTTTCTTAGGCCTGTGCGGCTGAAACGAACTAATGAAGTAAATGCCAGGGCGTGTGCGGCCACAGACCGCGGGAAAGGCGATCCGCAGAGTGTCAGCGAGTGTTCAGCGCCGGATTCTTCAGATTCAACAAGACAAAGGACAAACCGTGAGACGCTGAAGGTCCCAGGAGGATTTGGGGAGGGTTACGACAGTTTCATTTGGAGTTCAATAGATCAACAGAATTATTACGAGTTACAAAGAAAGGTCTGGACAAATTGGCGTCATAAGAGTTGAATATAAAGGCTGCGTGTTTTCTAGCCCGTTTGCGATCGTGGTTGTGTTTTTAAACATCTAAAACACAGTATTTAACATTACAGGTGACTAAAGACATTTTCTTTATATACTATCTAAACATTTGGAAATGAAACATGATTTTGACTGTTTCACACACGGGACATGGTTTGCCGCGGATCTTTCTCCACCTCTGTAACACATACGGATTATTTAGCACAGCTGCCGACGTAAACGTTACTTTAAACTAGGTAATCTTAGCATTGATCTCCACTGAGTGAGTCATATTAAAGCGCTTTGAGGCGACTTGTGTGAAAAGCTCCTCTTGATGCGACTCAGCGTGAAGATCTCTCAAGCTTTATGTAAAGCATTAGGTTCTTTTGCTGCGTTCATGTGGAATGGGGGGCTTGTTTTCCAATGGCCGCTGGCTGCTCTGCTTTATGACCGCAACACTGGAGGCCGCCATTGCTGTAGTCCCTCCATATGGCCGCTAGTCCCCCATTGAAAAGCATTGGACTTTAGACACGTTAAAAACAACTTTAACACCTGGCTGGTTTTCAAAAGAAAATTTTAGAAATCTCGTACTTAATGAGGGTCGGACTGTTAGCATTGGAGCTGCGCGAGCTACACGTCACGCAAGGGCCGAGTCTACAGTGAAGATCCCGCCCTTATGCCCTTATTAGGAACATGCTTCGTCAGAGCTGGGGAGGAGGAGCCTGTAAATCCGCCATGATTTCCCCCTCGAACGTGGTTATTATGGTAAACGGGGAGGAGTGAGGAGGAGGAGTCTATTCTTTTTAACGGTCTATGTTGTTTTCCCGAGATGTGACGTCATTGCCCCCAGTTTGCTTGTGTTGACTCATTTAAAACGTAAACTAGTTACTTTAAAAATCAAGTAATCAATAAAGTAACTAACTTAGATTAGAAGTTACTTTTTAGTTACATTAATCAGCTGCAAACATCACCTCCCCGTCTCAAAACGCAAATTAACCTGTTTTGCAAAGACTTGCGTTATTGGAAGTGCATTTTAACAGCAACATCAACAAAGACGTATCTCCTTCTCTCTCCTACGTTATTATTGTCGATGTTTATGTCGCGACTCGTCTTCAGGCTGAAATGTGACTTGTTTCATATGTTACATCTTTCCACGAGACGCAAGAAAAAATAAGTATAGATTTTTCTTAAGGAAAATGACAGAATAGTAACTCACAGTGACCTCTTTCGGTCCATCTGCACTCAGCCTTATGTCCCCAACTTTATGTCCATTTTTATTTAAGACTTTAACTGCTGTGCTGTCTGTATGTATATGTGTCTGTATGTCTGTGTGTCTGTGTGTGCGGGTGGGGGGAGGTGGGGGTTGTTGTTATTTATGTATATTTGCTGGTGGGGACGATTTTAATGATTTTTACTGTAAAGCACTTTGTTACATTTTGTATGAAAAGCGCTTTATAAATAAAGTTTGATTTGATTTGGAAAAGTTACTTTAATCTGATTACTGGTCTGGATAAAGTAATGCAGAAGATTACTCGTTACTCGTGTTTAACGGAACTAACCATTTAAAGATTTAGCGTTAGCATCTCAAACGCTAAACTTTGGTTTGTTAATTTGTTAATTTTATTTTCCCAGCATTAATGTCGGGCATTTTTCTCGCAAATATGTTCTTCCGAGGACAATGACAGCTCAAACTAAAGTCAAGAAAGTATTTAAGTTTAAATAAAAACATTAGACGATAAAAGAACAATAATAAAAGAACCTCTTTAGCCCTTTACTTTAAAGAGGAATGGGAAAAAGTGATTTGTATTGGGTTATCAGATGAAATTGATTAAAATACTCCAGGAATTTATCATGAGAATTTATTGTTGTTAAATTGAATTAAAATTAAATATATATCTTCAGGTATGGCAAATGTGTAAAAACTGAAAGTAGGCATGTATAGCATACGTATGGGTGTACGTGTGTGTATGCATGAATATGTATCCATGTATATGTACAGTGAGGAAAATAAGTATTGAACACCCTGCTATTTTGCAAGTTCTCCCACTTAGAAATCATGGAGGGGTCTGAAATTGTCATCGTAGGTGCATGTCCACTGTGAGAGACATAATCTAAAAAAAAAAATCCAGAAATCGCAATGTATGATTTTTTAACTATTTATTTGTATGATACAGCTGCAAATAAGTATTTGAACACCTGTCTATCAGCTAGAATTCTGACCCTCAAAGACCTGTTAGTCTGCCTTTAAAATGTCCACCTCCACTCCATTTATTATCCTAAATTTAGATGCACCTGTTTGAGGTCTTTAGCTGCATAAAGACACCTGTCCACCCCATACAATCAGTAAGAATCCAACTACTAACATGGCCAAGACCAAAGAGCTGTCCAAAGACACTAGAGACAAAATTGTACACCTCCACAAGGTTGGAAAGGGCTACGGGGAAATTGCCAAGCAGCTTGGTGAAAAAAGGTCCACTGTTGGAGCAATCATTAGAAAATGGAAGAAGCTAAACATGACTGTCAATCTCCCTCGGACTGGGGCTCCATGCAAGATCTCACCTCGTGGGGTCTCAATGATCCTAAGAAAGGTGAGAAATCAGCCCAGAACTACACGGGGTGAGCTGGTCAATGACCTGAAAAGAGCTGGGACCACCGTTTCCAAGGTTACTGTTGGTAATACACTAAGACGTCATGGTTTGAAATCATGCATGGCACGGAAGGTTCCCCTGCTTAAACCAGCACATGTCAAGGCCCGTCTTAAGTTTGCCAATGACCATTTGGATGATCCAGAGGAGTCATGGGAGAAAGTCATGTGGTCAGATGAGACCAAAATGGAACGTTTTGGTCATAATTCCACTAAACGTGTTTGGAGGAAGAAGAATGATGAGTACCATCCCAAGAACACCATCCCTACTGTGAAGCATGGGGGTGGTAGCATCATGCTTTGGGGGTGTTTTTCTGCACATGGGACAGGGCGACTGCACTGTATTAAGGAGAGGATGACCGGGGCCATGTATTGCGAGATTTTGGGGAACAACCTCCTTCCCTCAGTTAGAGCATTGAAGATGGGTCGAGGCTGGGTCTTCCAACATGACAATGACCCGAAGCACACAGCCAGGATAACCAAGGAGTGGCTCTGTAAGAAGCATATCAAGGTTCTGGCGTGGCCTAGCCAGTCTCCAGACCTAAACCCAATAGAGAATCTTTGGAGGGAGCTCAAACTCTGTGTTTCTCAGCGACAGCCCAGAAACCTGACTGATCTAGAGAAGATCTGTGTGGAGGAGTGGGCCAAAATCCCTCCTGCAGTGTGTGCAAACCTGGTGGAAAACTACAGGAAACGTTTGACCTCTGTAATTGCAAACAAAGGCTACTGTACCAAATATTAACATTGATTTTCTCAGGTGTTCAAATACTTATTTGCAGCTGTATCATACAAATAAATAGTTACAAAATCATACATTGTGATTTCTGGATTTTTTTTTTTAGATTATGTCTCTCACAGTGGACATGCACCTACGATGACAATTTCAGACCCCTCCATGATTTCTAAGTGGGAGAACTTGCAAAATAGCAGGGTGTTCAAATACTTATTTTCCTCACTGTATGTGTGAGCATATATGTAGACGTGTATGTATATGTATATATGTTTATATGTATGTATTTGTCTATGTAGATGTGCATATACATAATGTATGTGTATGCGTATGTATGTGTATATGTGTGTGTATATAAGTATATACAAAACAAAAAACAAACATTGTACATACCCCAAAACGATATACAATTGGTGCTGTTTTAGTAATATTTTACCATTATTACGCTGCTGTTTTGTTTTCTGTTGTTTTTGTTTTATATTGCTTTTGTTCTGTTTTGTCTGTCATTATGTCTTGTTTTGTTTGTCCACTTGGGGTGCTCTAAGAAATAATAAAATAAAAACAATGAATGAAGAAAAAAAAAAAAAGAACCTCGTTTTGACCCGAGTTTCCCAGTTGTTTGTCCCAGTGGAGCGAACGCTAATGTGCATTTTCCAGAGGTCCATGAACGCAGCACATGTTTTAAAACTGAGGCAATGGGCAGCTGAACATTCGGTGCTGGTAACTATGGTAACTGATATCTCTGTCATTACTGGGAGGATGCACATGAAACAAAAGTAGCAGAACTTTGGTCCTTGTCGCGATAAAATGGAAGCACAAACAGGGCGAGGGCTGAAATAATGACAACATGTGAAGAGTTTATCTGCCAAGACATTTTGATGGAAATGTATTTAATTACCAACTATTGACATTGTCTTTTTAGAGCAGAACTCAGTCAAAATGAGCACAGAGGCCCGAGTTTCAACAGCTGCTCCAGATGGAAAAGAAAAGTCGCTAATGAGAAAACAAACTGACGGGAGACAACAAGACGGAGGAAAAAAATCAACTTAAACATGTCATCCGAACGAGCCACAGGAATCTGCGCGCGACGCTGATGACTTTAACCTTTTCTTTAAGCTAAAGGCGCGCAGACGAGAAAGCGTCGGATTCTTTCCCCTCCGGATCTGAAAACGTCTGTCGCTCGCCGTTAGCTCGACCCCCGTTAGCGGTGGACACGGTGGTTTTCCACGTTGCAGCGCATTAGCCTCAAGCGGCGCACGCTCCAAACAGAGACTTTTTCCACACGCGGGTAAATGAGCGACGGACCCAGCTCATTTACATTCACGGGAGGCTTACAAACGAGAGGCGCTGAAGGCGGGGACAAGCAAGGAGCACATTTTGTCCTGTTTAGAGGATTCCTCTTCATTAGCAGCTTTCAGATTTGCACATTAGCTGAAATGTATTGCAAAAAGCATCGCAAAGAAAGTGAAGAGGCGGAAAAACTGGAATTAAAATAAGAGCAATGTCCATATTTTTTAAAGAAATGTACATTTAACGCCTGTTTGAATCCAATTAAGAAAGTTTATAACATGGCTGCATCTGAAACCTTTAAATCATAGCCTCTAAGTACAAACACTAGCAGCTAATCCTTAACCTTTCATGGGGTCAGCTGTTAGATCTCTATGCAGTTAGTGAACTAGAGCTTCAGCAGCATTTGCCCAATTCCACCGTCCTTACCCAGGGGAAGGGGAAGTGACATCACCAACAGCTGTTCTTCTTCTTCTTTAAAGTTCAGTGCAGGCCAAACAAAAGCGCATACCGCCACCTACTGTATATTGTCCAACAACAACATAGTGTCCAAATAAAGACATTTAAGGCGGGGGAAAAAAAGAAACATTCAAATGATCCTTCACATTTCCCTTTATTTTATCTCAACAGCTGTTTCATAAAGCTACAGTATGCAAATTAGCCATGTGGCTTAAGTTTCTACTAAATGAAGCAAAAGCACAAACTGCTTCATTTAGGCCATTTACTGAGGAGGCTCTTTAAAACCATGTGACTGAGCTGTGGGGATGACAACATGTATGAAGTCACTTTTATAAAGTTTGGCTTGTGCAGAATCTTATTTTTATTATTAAATGTGCACCTGTCAACCAACAGTGTTTGCGCATGAATCACTCGAGGGGGGGCGAGGGGGGTGGGGAGATTGGCGCAGTGACTTATGGGATGGCACATGGCTCCTAATCGCCAGTGAGTTAGCATCAGAGGTCCCTATGCTAAAGTGGCTATGATAGTTAGCATCAGAGGTCCCTATGCTAAAGTGGCTATGATAGTTAGCATCAGAGGTCCCTATGCTAAAGTGGCTATGATAGTTAGCATCAGAGGTCCCTATGCTAAAGTGGCTATGATAGTTAGCATACAGGCCACTTTCCCTAACTCCTTCCTAACCGACAATCCAATTCGTACGCTTCTTATCATGGCGGACGCTGACGCACATCCGGTTTGGCGTAAGACCTCTTACCGAATTACTGGTTTCGGATGGAGCATACGTTTTTTTTACCTGATCAGGGATGAGCGGCTCCTCGTCTCCGATGTTCACCAACACGTCTCCACAAAACGAGTCCGGTCTGTGGTCTGAAATTCAAACAACAGGTCAACGTCATTTATAAAGGACCTACATAGGGTTTCAAAATGAGGGAATTCATGGGAATCTATGAGAATGAATGGGAATAAACTGGGAATTAACTCGACTGAAGGTTACTTCTTTAGACAGATATACAGTGGGTGGTGTAAGTATCGGCCCCCTTTAACTTTTCGACATTTTGCCACACTATGGACCATAAACATAAATATATTTAATTGAAATTTTATGTGAAAGACACACACTAAGTGACACACCATCGTGAAGTGAAATTAAATTTATACATGATTTAGATTTTTTATTTATAAAAGTGGGATGTGCATAAGTACCGGCCCCCCTTTCCTTTTAGTGCAAACAATGGCCTTCAGAAGTTGAATGAAGATTTCTGAATGATCACATGTTGCCCTAATGACTAAATCGAGTCTACCTGTGTGTAATCTAATGTCAGTTCAAATGCAGCTGCTCTGTGATGGTCTCAGAGGTCTGTTCAGAGACTCTTGGGGAGCAGACAGCATCATGAAATCCAAGAACACACCAGACAGGCACGGGATAAAGCTATGGAGAAGTACACTGCAATCTGTGTTGTAGAGTGGCTACAACAAGCCATTTCTAAAAGAAAACCATAAGAAGTCCTGTTTTCTGTTTGCCAGAAGCCACACGGAGGCTTCATGATGCTGTCTGCTCCTCAATAGTCTCTTAACAGACCTCTGAGACCATCACAGAGCAGCTAGATTACACACAGGTAGACTCCATTTAGTCATTAGGTGATCATTCAGAAATCTTCATTCAACTTCTGAAGGCAATTGGTTGCACTAAAAGTTACTTATGCAACCACTGTAAACTGAAACATAAACATTTGATCTGATTGTCATACACTGAAATATCTTTCACATCAGAGTAGGGGTGGATACCGTTAAATTAAATTAGTTTGGTATTGGAAAAAGTTTAGGTGGTATCGAAAACAGGTACAGAAAAATAAATAAATAAACGTTTATCTTTAGATCCAAGTTTTGTTGCGGTTGGTCCAGGAACAGGAAGTGACTTGATTGTTTCAGCGCAAAAAATAAAAGACAATAAAAAAAATGTTTGCCCAATTGTTATTGTTTTTATCCCTATTTTTTTCCATTTTCTCAAATTTTTTGATATTTTTTACACAATTTTTTTCTTAGTTTTGCCCCAATTTTTTCAAATTTCCTCATTTTCCCCCCTAATTTTTGCTTGTTTTTATATTACTAATATTTTTTACTAATATCTCCCCATTTTTTTCACATTTTTTATCCAATCTATTCCCCATTTTTTGTACATTTCTTGACATTGGAGATGAACCTGATATTGTACATTTGCAGATCTGCCTCACATTATTGTTCTGTTTCCGGGTTCTAGACGACAAATATTTTAGTATCAGTATCGGGAAAGGGAAAAGTATTGTTCAGGTATCAGGTATCAATAACCAAGTATCGTTACTGGTATCGGGGGGGAAAAATGGAACAAATGTAAGTCTCTGTCTCTCACTTGTGAATCCCGGCACCTCCTCCTCGTCTCCGTGCTCCGGGTCCTGGTCCTGACCCGGGTCACAGCGATAGTCGTCCAGCGCCTGGACCGAGCACTGTCCCACCACCGGCCGCCGCCCGAACTGCCGGTTATCGATGACCTTCACCACAATGGGAGGCATGTACAGTTCCTCACGCGGGAGACTCTGAGAGGAGACACAGGGGAGAGTCAAGAGTTACACACAATCATTCTGAACAGGATGAGGACACTTCAGTAATGCTTCTCAGGTTCGATTCCTGGCTTTGACTTCAGTGCAAAAAGCTTTCACTTGTGTCGGGACCTTCAGCTGCCTCCTGGTCGCCTTCCTAGGGAGATGTTCCAGGCATGTCCCACTGGGAGGAGGACTCGCTGGAGGGACTATGTCTCTTTGGCCTGGTGTCGCGTCGGGGTCACACCAGAACAGCTGGAGGAAGTCTATGATAAAGGTTCATACTGTCTTTAATCTATAACAGCTGGAGGAGGTGTGCATGGATCGGGAAGTCTGGGCATCTCTGCTGACCCGGCCCCGGGTAACGCGAGGACCAAAGTACAATGAACAGTGCACTCAGCTCCTTGGATTCCTACGGCCTTGTTTGAATGTAATTTTAACCTCTGAACCGAGCTCATTCTCTCCAGTTTGGCATTACCCAAATCTCTGGAAGCTTCTCGAAAAGAAAACGCAACAATAAAGTGACAATGAAGTGATGAAAAAGTGACCAAAAAAAGGAGCGCATTGTGGAGCTTTCAAATGAGGCGTTACACCGGCCTATAGGCTGTAAGCTCCAGTCGAGAAGCTTTTAGATTTAGGTAAAGCTGAACTGGAGAAAATGCGCTCGGTTAAAGGGATATTTCAAGATTCAAGATTTTTTATTTCAGGATTTTTGACATTGGGCCTCATTTCCTAGTTATCCAGAGTGTTGTTGATGTCTGGAGATATTTTTTTCTTAAATTCATGCAGTTCTTATATTTGAAGAGTCTAGTGGCGCTAGGCTAGGGCAAGGCTAAAGCATTTCTATGGTATCAGTTAGCCTGCATTAAAAACAGTCTGACCCACTCCACAGTGCACCTGAGGTAAATCACTTATAACGCCAGACTAACCATATAAATGTCTGTGTTAATAGAATCATTTAAAATAACTTATATTTGAGCAGCATCAGCTCCGTGGCTGTAAGCTAACGCAGCGGCGGAGTGATCTGCGAGAAAATAGTCCCTCAAATTGCGGTAATTCATGTGATACAAGGTCAGTTATATTTCAAACATGATTCTATTAACACAGACATTTATATGGTTAGTCTGGTGTTATAAGTGATTTACCTCAGGTGCACTGTGGAGTGGGTCAGACTGTTTTTAATGCAGGCTAACTGATACCATAGAAATGCTTTAGCCTTGCCCTAGCCTAGCGCCACTAGACTCTTCAAATATAAGAACTGCATGAATTTAAGAAAAAATATCTCCAGACATCAGGTTAAGCAGTGAAACGTGACAAATTCTTTGCAATAGAGGGATTTATCGTTATTGGGGGAATATTTTAAATGAAGGAAACTCCTCGAAATAGCACCTATAACAGGAGAGCATCATGTGACTGAAGCCCATGTATAGAAAACACACAGCGCTCGTGTCTGGAACCGTTACAGCTGCTTTATGTATAAACTATGGACTGGCCTTAAAACACTGCGTCCTGTGTTACGCTCCACACTTATGCTCCACACTTCACTGGAGTCACATTTGGACAAAGCTGAAACTTTTTAACATAATTCCGCTTCCCCCCAAAAAACCAGGATCGTACGACGGTGAAGGTCAGAACTTTACGTTTCCATTCCGAGTGTGTCAGGAGAAACCTCAGAGGCGGCTGATCTCTGGAAAAACTGGCACCTATGTTTCCAAACTTAAGGACGAGGGGTCGAGCGCGGCGGCGCCAAAGAAAATGGAACCGAGAAAACTGCGGCTCGTGAAGGCTGCGGTTTGACTCTAATATAAACTTTACAAACTCTTTTCACCAGATAATTACTGTATCGATTTGTCGTTTTGTCCTTGGGCAAGACACTTCACTCCACTGCGCTCAGAGATGTTGGACTACTGTACGTTTGAAAAATACCCATTATAAACGCGTCCAGGAGCTTTGAGAGCCTTTGAGAGCCTTTAGCTACCAAGCTCCGGTTTTATGGAATAAACTCCCAGCTCACGTTAAAGAAGCAGACACAGTCCCTACATTTAAGACTAGGCTCAAAACCTCTGAGAATGAGCTTATGATCAGGTCAGTTAGGTAAAGCTCTAACCCACAGCCTGATGTAAAGCTGCCTTAGAAGAAACACTGCTGTGGGAAGTACGGTACACTGAGCACTATCCTCTTCCTCTTCTTACTGCAAACTTTGTCTCATTATGATACAATATTTATCTTATCTGTAGTCTGTTCATTACTATTCACATGGTGTCTCCTGTCCCACTCCCCCTCGGGAGTGTCTGTCTAGATCGAACGAAGGAACCCGGCTGAACGGAGGAACCCTGCCTACTGGATTGACAAGGACTGGATGGTCTCGATCCTGGCCCTTCTGCTTCAGGGATTCCATCGGCCCTGGGTCTCTATAGCCTGTCCGTCCATGGGAGTGGATCTCTCCTTCTGTGGTTCTCCCCGAGGTTTCTCGTTTATCCCCCCTGGTTTTTGAGTTTTTCCTTGCCGTGCTGGAGAGTCTAAGGACAGGGGACACCCGCGCTGCTCGTCACCACCCACTGCTGACGCTTATTTGGACATTATGTTTGCCCGGATACTTGATTCACCTGAACTTTACATTGTCTTATTTACTGCCTTAATGTTCGGTGTAGCCCTATGAGGCAACTCCTGTTGTGATATTGGGCTGTACAAAACCATTGATTGATTGATTGATTGATTAAGACTGAAAAAGTTGATATGGGAAAATATTAAATGTAGAGATATCAATTTGAAACTTCTGTCTGCGTATAGGTTTCCTCCGGTTTCCCCCACCACTAAAATATGTAGTGTAGCGCTTTGATAATACAGGATTCGTAAAGCGCAATACAAGTGTAAGCCGTTGTTATTATTAAAAACGAGGCTGTATGTCAAGTTTTCTGTCAGTTTATGATTTTGTGTAAAAATAAGAGATTTTATGCTTAAAAATTGTCAATATTTTCAGTAGGAGTGTGACTATATATCGATTTTCCGATATATCGCGATATTTTGCGGGACGATACGATACCGATACTTTTTATTCCGATATCGATACTTTTGATGACGTCATGCATATTAATGAGTAACGTCATGCATACTAATGAGGCAGCAGTGCTCCACTGTTTTCAATAGAGGCCAATAATGATCAAGAATTCAGTCAGACCAGCAGGGGGCAGCACTACAGTTTTAAGCACTTGGACCAAACACTGTCACACAAATACATTACTTTTAATGATCGTTTTTATAATTATAAAGAAGATTAATTTGGGGTTGATTTATTACTTTTTAAATAGGACTGTGGTTTCTTGTTTATTTAATTGTAATTGTAAGTCAGTGGTTCCCAACCTGTTTTGTCTCACGTACCCCTTGAGTCGTTAATTTATACTCTGAGTACCCCTACCTTGAGGATCTTGCCAATATTATTACAAAGTGACCAACTAATCTAAGATTATAGTGTTTAACAGTGTTTTGTGTTCAACATGAAGCTTAAATACTCTCAAAATCAAACCTTGTACTGAAAAACATAATTAAAACTAACTTTCCTTTGAAATTCACATTGAAATTCTACCAAGTTTCACCTTCTTTTTTCATCTTAAATAATTCCAAGTACCCCCTGCTAAGTGCTCAAGTACCCCCAGGGGTCCTCGTACCTCGTACTTGTGTATCCGCTGCGCAACTCATGAAACAAACATCGTGAAGAAAGAGAGTTTGGCCAGGTTTTTAGCCCGACATTGAAGCTGCCAAACATCTGCGCTCACCACCACGAGGAGCATCGTGTTGACGTCGAAGTTGGGCTTCTTCTTGACGCTGCGGATGACACAGCTCTGCACCACAGCGCCCCCGCACTCCACCTGCAGGCTGGGGAGGTAACGCTGGCCAGCTGGAAACTCTTTAAGTTACGCACGCCCCACGCCAGAATCTGCAACACCAGGCGGAAAACAGAGAGTTAAACGTCTTTATCTGAACATCTGTTTATGCATCGATATAATAACTATAAAAACATGAATACTGCTTTAAACCTTGTGTTATTAAAGGGAGACACTGCAGGTTTCTGTTGGAGTATAAACATATTGAGTAGATAAATTAACAAACAAACAGTGTCTCAGTTTAAGTTCATTTTGACAGTTTTCACCGCTGCCAAAAACATAAATGTGTGTAAACATATGTATACTTATGTTTGTATGCGTATGTGTGTATGTATATATTTCCTCATTTCATTTAGTGGTAATAATAATAATAATAATAATAATTGTTATTATTATTATTATTATTATTATAATGATTTTTTTTTTATTATTATTATTTTATGTGTGTATGTATATATGTATATGTATATAATATATATAATATATGTATATGTATTTTTCTTTTTCATTTATAATAATAATAATAATAATAATAATAATAATAATAATAATTATTATTATTATTATTATTATTATTATTTATTTTATTTTTTTACTTTTTATTTTTCATTTCACTGGGTGTAAAAAAAAATATATATATATATATTGTGTTAATTCTGAAATGCTAATCGTGTAATTGTAATATGAAATTTATGACACAATAAAGTAAAAAAAACAAAACAAATGTTTTCACCTCGATGGCCGTCCTCTGCAGCACCGGCTTTATTCCCTGTGGAATGATGAAGACGTCTGTTTCTCTCTGAGGAGGCGGAGGCGGCAGGTCCGACTCCTCCGGCTGCAAAACATCAACCAATTAAGGCGTATCCGAGTTCATGACTAATTACAGACTGTTTTAAAGCAACATTCCAGGATATACGTCGTTAGTTTACAAAGTCAGGTCTACGGACGCTTTTGTAAGAACTTTTCACACTCGTGATGAAATTCATGGATGTATTATGTATATTTGAAATGTTACATGGTGTGGCTTTAAAACGGAACAATTCAAAGGAAACAGTTGGTTTTCGTACCCATTCCTGCAGCTGTTCAGAGAGGAGACTCGGAAACATCAGCTGAGCAAAGACAAAAACAACAAAAGTGAGCAGAGATGGACAGTTTTGATTCATCATATGAATTTGTTTAATTTCTTACCTTGTCCAAAACATGAGAGGAGGTCATGACGTCTCCCTGCCACAAAGTATGAAGTATGAAGTAGATCATTTATAAAAGAGGACGTACAGTATCTTATGAGCTTTCAAAATGGAGGACATTTCATGAAGCAAAATACTTCTCCAGGGACAGTGACTTTGTATAATATAATAAACCCACCTCCTGTCCCGGGATGTGATGAACCGCAGGCTGTGGAGGAGAAAAGGCAAATGATGGTGGATAATAATGAGGATCAGGATTGTTGTAGAGTACGTAACACACGTCTCTGACCTTGTCCCTCTGTATGATGTGGAAAGCCGCCAGCAGCTCTCCGGCCGGACGCCCGTCCCGGAGCACGGGGAACCAGGACAGACGGGGCGCGGGGGAGAAGGACGGCTGGCACACGCAGCGGCCCAGGAACTCGTCTGCGCCCTGGGGACACACACCGGTCAAGGAAACATGAACCACATCCCAAAGTCCAGGACATCACGACGCCTTATCCATCTGAAGATAATAATGATTCTCTCTATTCAAAGGAATTTAACACTTTATAATAACGACTCCTTATTTAGCCTTAATAATAATGATGACTTAACACTTACTGTATTTTCCGGACTAGTCGCACCAGCAAAAAAGTGCATAATGAAGAAGAAAAATACATATATAAGAAGTACCAGCCTTGGCAACTACCTGGGCATGGAGGCGTAACTGCACCGTTGAAAAGATATATAAATCGCACCTCACAGCAAACTATGAAAAAAAAGTGCGACTTATAGTCCGGAAAATACGGTAATTAATCATGAACAATTCATTAGTTAAGTGCGACTAACACTTAATAACTACTTAACAATTAATAAGTCAAGTCATTATGAGTTAGGCATTAACTGTGGAAGTGAAATAGTCACATTTAACTAATGAATTGTTCATAGTTTTTTCCGATTTTTTTTAACCTTTTTTTAAGAAAAGATTATGACTTATTCATACCAATGTTTCTTTTGTTTTAACGTCTGCATTTGAAAATGAACTATAATCATTTTGACACGAGTGCTTGTAAATTTACATGTTTTCAGCATAAATAAGATGTGTAGCAAAGCAAACATTTTGAGATTATATTTATTTTACCATTTAGAACTAATTTTACAGTGCAGTTTTTTTCCCCCTGAACGCCTCACAGCCTCCGGTGCAGCCTTTGTAAACATAAGGAGGACAAAGACATGACAGCTCCTGTAGGTATTGGAATATTTGACAAACGGACATTTGATGAGGATTTCAGCAGAATCAGAGCAGGTCAGATGTTTGTCAGTTCATGATCTTTGGTAAACTTCTGTCATAATGCTAAACTCTGCGTTAGCCGCTAATGCTAATCTCGTAGCCGCTAACTTTAGCTGCGTCTGTTGCTTCGATGCCTACACGTGTTTGTGTTTACATGGCGTGTGTTGGGGGTGAGGCGGGGGAGGTGTGGAGCTTGTCTTGAGAAAAAGTTAACGTCGTTAGAAACATCGAGCAATGTTCCGCTCTATTTCAGTCGCGCAAAATGGAGCAGCTGAGAGCGGCTTTAAAATCGATTCTTTTATTTTTAATAGAAAAATAGACGGATGGAAATAAGGCCAAGGCTACAATCCGGTGTGGCTTGTTCATTAACTCGCACTGTCCCTACCAAATAAAAACCAATAAACATCGATTCACATTTTACGCATATTAAAACGATTTTAAATCGATTTTTGATGAATCGTTACATCCCCAATGATGTGAAGTGTTAATTCATTATTCGTTAAGGCCAAATAAGGAGTCGTTATTATAAAGTGTTACCTTTTTGTGTTATTTTACAACTAAAATTACATAAGCAACAGCTAGCAAAGACCGAGTGCATTGTCTCCAGTTCAGCTTTACCCAAATCTAAAAGCTTCTGGACAGGAGCGTACAGGCTGTAATATAGGCCAGAGTAACGCCTCATTTGAAAGCTAAGACCTACAAAACTGATCATAACTTTTTTTGTCACGTTGTCGCCGTGTTTTTGTCGCGTTTTCGTTGCCTTTGTTTGTTGCTTTTTTGTTGCGTTTTCATCCTTGTTTTTGATGCTTTATTTTTTTAAGAAGCTTTTTCAGATGTGGGTGAGGCCGAACTGGAGAAAAGGTGAACGTACGTAAGAGTCCTGGTCGAACAGCTCCACCACCACGTTGGGCGGGCAGGTCCTGGTGCTCTCCACATCTCCGAAGATCTCCACCTCGTAGAAGATGAGCGTCTGGTCCCAGGTCGGGTTCAGCGTGTTGCGGACCGTCACCGTCTTCTGGGACTGGTGCAGGAAGGAGACGATGGCGTACGGGTCTGCGGGACAACAGAGGAGCGTTCAGGACCGGGACGCTGCAGGCTAGAGGAATGTTTCATAGTTTTACAGGACGTCACTCCAACATGACGTCTGTTATCTCCCTGCTCTTTCCCACGCTCATTCATTCACTAATACTGACATGTTCGGTATCCACGTGTAGCAGGAAAGATGAGGCTGTAATCCAAATATGGTCATTTCCTTTGTGGGAGACAGCAGCGGCTAAAGACGGGAGGAATATACACAGGGACTAAACTTTAACATCTGCACTTCAGTCGCTCCATAAGACTCCACACTTTTTAAATGTAGAGATGTTAATTTTAAACGTCTACTGTAGATAATTGACATACATCTGAGGATAAAACATGTATTACAAGTTTCCTGTGAGTTTATGTTTTCAAATAAAAATATGGCTTTTTTTTAATGCACAAAAATGGCCAAAATTTAGCAAATTCTCTTCGTCAAAATTTGAATAATGTTTTGAGCCAGGTTTAAATCTATGGTTTTTACTTTGGATCAAAATCTAAATGTCACCTTGTTCCTTCAAATTCAAGTGTCAGTAAATCAGGAAAGGAATTAGATATTTAAAAAAAAACTCTGAAAATATTGTTACGTCCAAGGCTGGAAAGTTTGAAGTCTGTAGGAGCTGTTAGAAACATTGAATAAGTGAAATAGTCGAACTTGTTTTTGTGAAACATATTTGTTGAAAGTTTATACAGGTGCTCGTCATATAATTAGAATATCGTGAAAAAGTTCATTTATTTCTGTAATTCAACTTAAAAATGTGAAACTAATATATGATATAGACTCATTACATGCAAAGTGACATAATGTCAAGCCTTTATTTGTTATAATGTCGATGATTATGGCTTACAGTCCCCGTCCTGGAGCCGCCACCTTAACGTGGTGGAGGGTTTGAGCCTGAATGATCCTGGAGCTCTGTTGTCGGGGGCTTCGTGCTCCTGGTAGGGTCTCCCAGGGCAAACAGGTCCTAGGTGACGGGTCAGACAAGGAGCGGATAAGAAGCCCCTTATGAGAGACCAACAGGCCCGGTTAGAACCATGAGGCCGTCCTTCTGTGGACCCACCACCTGCAGGAGGAGCCACAGCTGCCCCCACGACCAGGCAACGGACAAGTGGAAGAAAATGGATGGACAAGCTGAGCCATAATCATCAAAATGATAACAAATAAAGGCCACACATATCTCACTTTGCATGTAATGAGTCTGTCATATTAGTTTCACAGTTTAAGTTGAATTACAGACGTGAATGCACTTTTTCATGATATTCTAATTATATGACCTGTACGTATAATGCCCCAAAACCTGAACATTTTCTCCTGCTGTGTCTCCCCTTAACAAGACCGTGAAGGTGTTTCCAGAGGGACTTTCTAATATCTAATTATAGCCTGATTTCTGGAGCTTTGAATCCCAGAAAAGGGCGACATTTGAATTTCTATTTCCACTAATTATTCAAAAAACTAAACAAGATCCAAAATCCCCTCATAAAAAATAGTTGAAATTGAAACATCAACAAATGAAATCCATAAATTCAAACCTGGTTCTGTTCAAAATAACCAGCAGCATCTTGCCTTAAAAACTGAATATAATCTACAAGCACAATAATACTATGAATCATATTTTTGACAGATTTGACGGATGACGGTGAATATTCTTCTCCTCTTCTGTCCTGAACCTTTTGTGTTATCATCTCCGGCGGTTTATTTTTGCGCCGCAGTTTCAAAGCCGCTCTGGACCGAGAGGAAATGGTGAGTAATGATGATTTAAAGAACGGAGATTAAAAGCATCAACAAAATCAGAGCCGTGTTTTCCTAAAGCCGCGAGCTGAAGGAGCAGGCGAAACCGCAGCGAGATGATCAAATAATGGACTTCAGAGAAAGAAAGGCTTTTTGTGAAACGGAGGATTGTCACAGTTTCAGTAAAAAGCTTCAGACGCTGATGAATCTGTGTTTGCTCAGACTGAAACGCTTCACTGGAGGAGATGGATGATAACGGCCAATCTCCTGCTCCGACGTGATTAACCAACGCTCTTAGACTTCAGTTACAGACCTCTTAACCCCCGCCTGAACCAGTTTGGCTTTACCCAAATCTAAAAGCTCAATGAAAAGCAAGCATCTAAATAGTGACGATAACGAGACTTAAATGAAAACAAAAATGTGACAAAAATTTGACAAAAAATTGACAAAAATTTGACAAAATTTGTCAAAATGTGACAAAAAATTGACAGAAAATTGACAAAAATTGACAAAAAAATGACTAAAATTTGACAAAAATTGACAAAAAATGACAAATTTGACAAAAATGTGACAAAAACGTGACAACAATGTGATGAAAATGTGGCAAAAAGTGGCAAAAATTTGACAAAAAATTGACAAAAAAGTGACAAAATTTGACAAAAATTGTCAAAAATGTGACAAAAACGTGATAACAATGTGATGAAAATGTGGCAAAAAAGTGGCAAAAATTTGACAAAAAATTGACAAAAAAGTGACAAAAAAATGACCAAAATTTGACCAAAATTTGACAAAATTTGACAAAAAAATGACAAAAAAGTGACAAAATTTGTCAAAAATGTGACAACAATGTGATGAAAATGTGGCAAAAAATTGACAAAATTTGACAAGTGGCAAAAATTTGACAAAAAATTGACAGAAAATTGACAAAAAATTGACAAAAACATGACTAAAATTTGACAAAAATGTGACAAAAACGTGACAACAATGTGATGAAAATGTGGCAAAAAAGTGGCAAAAATTTGACAAAAAATTGACAAAAAATTGACAAAAAATGGACAAAAAATGGACCAAAAAATGACAAAAAAATGACAAAAAATGACAAAAAAATGACAAAAAATGACAAAAAGTGACAAAAACGTGACAACAATGTGATGAAAATGTGGCAAAAAAGTGGCAAAAATTTGACAAAAAATTGACAAAATTTGACAAGTGGCAAAAATTTGACAGAAAATTGACAGAAAATTGACAAAAAATTGACAAAAAAATGACTAAAATTTGACAAAAAAGTGACAAAATTTGACAAAAATTGTCAAAAATGTGACAAAAACGTGACAACAATGTGATGAAAATGTGGCAAAAATGTGGCAAAAAGTTGACAAAAAATTGACAAAAATTGACAAAAAAATGACAAAAAATTGACAAAAAATTGACAAAAAAATGACAAAAAATTGACAAAAATTGACAAAAAAATGACTAAAATTTGACAAAACAGTGACAAAATTTGACAAAAATTGTCAAAAATGTGACAAAAACGTGACAACAATGTGATGAAAATGTGGCAAAAAAGTGGCAAAAATTTGACAAAAAATTGACAAAAATTTGACAAAATTTGTCAAAAATGTGACAAAAATTGACAGAAAATTGACAAAAAATTGACAAAAAAATGACTAAAATTTGACAAAAAATTGACAAAAAAATGACAAAATTTGACAAAAATGTGACAAAAACGTGACAACAATGTGATGAAAATGTGGCAAAAAAGTGGCAAAAATTTGACAAAAAATTGACAAAAAATTGACAAAAATGGACAAAAAATGGACCAAAAAATGACAAAAAATGACAAAAAAGTGACAAAAAAATGACAAAAAAATGACAAAAAAGTGACAAAAACGTGACAACAATGTGATGAAAATGTGGCAAAAAAGTGGCAAAAATTTGACAAAAAATTGACAAAATTTGACAAGTGGCAAAAATTTGACAGAAAATTGACAGAAAATTGACAAAAATTGACAAAAAAATGACTAAAATTTGACAAAAAAGTGACAAAATTTGACAAAAATTGTCAAAAATGTGACAAAAACGTGACAACAATGTGATGAAAATGTGGCAAAAATGTGGCAAAAAGTTGACAAAAATTGACAAAAATTGACAAAAAAATGACAAAAATTGACAAAAAATTGACAAAAAATGACTAAAATTTGACAAAACAGTGACAAAATTTGACAAAATTGTCAAAAATGTGACAAAAACGTGACAACAATGTGATGAAAATGTGGCAAAAAAGTGGCAAAAATTTGACAAAAAATTGACAAAAAATTGACAAAAAATGGACAAAAAATGGACCAAAAAATGACAAAAAAATGACAAAAAAGTGACAAAAAATGACAAAAAAATGACAAAAAAGTGACAAAAACGTGACAACAATGTGATGAAAATGTGGCAAAAAGTGGCAAAAATTTGACAAAAAATTGACAAAATTTGACAAGTGGCAAAAATTTGACAGAAAATTGACAGAAAATTGACAAAAAATTGACAAAAAAATGACTAAAATTTGACAAAAAAGTGACAAAATTTGACAAAAATTGTCAAAAATGTGACAAAAACGTGACAACAATGTGATGAAAATGTGGCAAAAATTTGACAAAAATTGACAAAAAAGTTACAAAAATTTGACAATAATTTGACAAAAATTGGCAACACTTTTTTTTGTGTGTGATGGCAACAACAAGGAAAAATATCCGTTTTAAAATATTAAATGTAGAGATATCAATTGAAACTTACTGTTACATTAGTGACATAAATATAATTTTAAGTTTTCACATAAAAATGGTTCAAATTGCCGACATTTTCAGAGACAAAATCTTAATAACGGATGGAGCCAGATTTAAATGTATGGTTTTATTTTGTTGATACGTTAGTTGCAAAGATTTGCTCAGAGGGATTTTGGATCTTGTTTAGTTTTTGAATAAACTGTAGTTATTGGTGGGAACAATCTGTAACAATTCAAATTTCTCCTTGCCTTTTTATGCGGTTCAAGGCTCAATAAATCAGGCAGGAATTAGATATACAGTATAGAGATAGATAGAAACTAAAGTTTAGTCCCTTTGCACATGCGCCCTGTGTATATTTCTCCCGTCTTTAGCCGCTGCTGTCTCCCACAAAGGAAATGACCATATTTGGATTACAGCGCCATCTCGGTCACAGCCTTTCCTTAAGAGGTTAGTAATGGTTGTTAATGCCGGGGAAACCATTTACCGGAGAAGCTGTCCTTGTCCATGGCGGGGAGGTTCTGGCCTGGTACAGGTAACAGCGCAGATGGTACCGCGTCCCTCCTGAAACACAGTACGTTTGTTCAGATCATGCTCACTCTATAACACTCTTCCATGCATCATCGTCTTCCTCACGGTCGAAGAAGCAGGAGATGGTCGGCCGGTTGACTCCGAAGGCGGTGGTGACATATTTGTCTTCACTGCGATCCTCGATGCTGCTCTGTGGACGACACCGACAGAGTCAGGTCAAAATGAATGACTTCTCATGACATTTTAGCGCCTATGAAAAGATATTTTCAAAGCCACACACACAAACGAAAGAGGAAAGGAACTGCCTTTAGATTATGTCCCACTTTTTCAATGTTACAATGAATCGTAAATATAAATGTTAGAATGACTTTTTCAGTTATATTTGGCATCGGAACTTTCTGGGTTACTATAGTGTGCGACCTATAGACGACATGATTTCTAAACGTAGACAAAAGGTGCTTGAGCCCCACCTGGACGGGGCCTTTCTAAACCCACTGTGATCATGACTTGTCTGTGACATTTGCCTGTGGAACTTTTCGCTGGATGTTTTATAATGTCACTACAACAGCTTCAGCTTTTAGTCTGTTGCTTTTATATTATCATTAAATTAAAATCATACAGCCTACGATGTAGTTTTGTAGCTTATGAGAGCAAATGGTACATGGTTCATTCAGCAGCTAACCTACTAGCTGCTAATGCTAACGTTAATGTTAAAACTGAGAGAATCATTAATTAGGCCTAATGCTGAACAGGTTTCATGAGTTTGAATAATTACCGATTAAAGACGTTACACAAAGAGCATAATACACGACCACCAGGGGGAGCTGTTTCCTCAGTAATGAGCTCTGACATGGCCATAACAGATGCTAGTGATCGATAAACTCGCTCATATAAGTGTCCACAAAAAAAAAAAAACTCTTCCAATCGTCTTCTGACAGTGACTTGATGTGTCTGTGATCAAGAACAGACATTGTCCTGTAGTTCTGACACTGGTTTGGAATATTTTATCCTCCGAACGAGAAATAGTCCCTTTTCACATACACAATAATGACATTTTTAACTCTCGATTCCCCCAAAAGGGGCGTTGCCCAATAAAAGTTCCCGGATGTTGCTCCCATCTATGGAAATTAGCCTTGAGCTAAATCCAGCTTATTTACAGCAGTAGTTGTCTGTTCATTAATATGCACTGTCCCATTCTAATACATGAATGAAATGAATGAATGATTAGGGTATTTTCAACATGGGCTATCAGCCAATAAAAAGGCCGATATCTCCTGAATGGAAAGTGACAGACTTTCCGTTTGCCTCACAACTTACTCGGCATCAGGGGAGAAACATCGCGGCGACAGTTGGTCACATGTTTTCTAATCTATTTATGTTGTTTAGACTTTTGTTTATCATTTTGGAAACATAAGAGATGAATTACTTCATACTTCATTACTTCTTACTAAGAGATTAAATGACTTAAAATATCAGCTTATATAAATATATATATAACCCCGTTCATATCGGTGTCGGACGCCAAAAATCCATATCGGGCCCTAGTTCAAAGACAGAGAAATGAAGTAAAATAAGGAGATGAGATGACATTTTTTCCAGTCTTCCAGCCAGACTATAATATGAATCATCACTAAACCATTTGAGAGTTTTGTTTTCAATTAAAAAGTAACAAAACATGCACAATAGGGTCTTCTTTGTTGTCAGGACTTCTCTTTCTGTTTAAATAGTGAAAAACAGTATCCAGTTCATGATAAAGTTCTGACCAGGGAACACTCCAGATCAAAGATGGCGGCCGGGCCGGTCCTCTCCTGCGGCTCCATGCGGTACCTCCAGCGCCTCCGCCTGAAACTGTCCGTCTTCCTGGGCTTCAGGTGGAAGCTCCACCCGAACACTGAGGCGTACTCCCAGCCCTCGACGTCCGGGTCGTCCACACGCTGCTGCAGAGACAGAGACAGCAGTGCTTTACTAAACTACATTAGATCCTTCTATCCACCTTTATGTTCTGCTCCATTTACTACAAACAATCCCCTTCTTTCAGTGATCTGGAGGATTCTTGATCTAGTTAGGGAATTGATAAAACAAACTCAAAGTTGGGCCTGAGAAAACGCTCTCATTTGTTACATCACACTGCCCTCTTGTGGCTGACGCGCGCCACAGCAGGATTTAAACTGCTCTGGTTTAGTCCTTTTGTTTGTGACTTTAAACCTTCTGTGCAGCATAAACTGAAATGAAAACAAAACTTCATAATAATATAGAGGTTTAAATCTGCACTGGGTGTGTTTAAGACATGTAGAACATAATCTCGTGCAATTTAATTCAAATTAGAAAATGTTTTATGCCACAAACCAGGATATCTGCAGGGGTGGACAAGTCAGATTTAAGACTTTTTAAGACCACAAAATCTCAAAAATAAGACCTGTTTTAAAAGCGCAATGTAAATAGAATGTAAATCATAGTAACAAAAATCAAGGTGTCAAACTGTAGGATCTCAGTTATCCTACTGTGATAACTGAGATCACAGTAGGATGTAAAAACTTAAGCTAACCATTCAAGTTTAAACAACCCTAACCCATAATAAAAATAGAGCAATCATATTCTATTTGCGAGGGCTAGGGGTGTCACAATTTACATTTTTTAGTCACCATTATATTTTTTATTACGATTATTCACAATTATCGACAGAATGAAAGGAAACAACTTTACAGTTTTGGTCATGGACGAGGCCCATTTTTATGTCAAGCCCCCATAAAACGATAGGCCAAAAGAAAAATTACACACGTTCAGACATAAATGATATCAAATGTAAATAATGTTAAAGGGATACTTCGGGATTTTGACATTGGGCCTCATTTCCTAGTTATCCAGAGTGTTGTTGATGTCTGGAGATATTTTTTTCTTAAATTCATGCAGTTCTTATATTTGAAGAGTCTAGTGGCGCTAGGCTAGGGCAAGGCTAAAGCATTTCTATGGTATCAGTTAGCCTGCATTAAAAACAGTCTGACCCACTCCACAGTGCACCTGAGGTAAATCACTTATAACACCAGACTAACCATATAAATGTCTGTGTTAATAGAATAATGTTTGAAATATAACTGACCTTGTATCACATGAATTACCGCATTTTGAGGGACTATTTTCTCGCAGATCACTCCGCCGCTGCGTTAGCTTACAGCCACGGAGCTGATGCTGCTCAAATATAAGTTATTTTAAATGATTCTATTAACACAGACATTAATATGGTTAGTCTGGTGTTATAAGTGATTTACCTCAGGTGCACTGTGGAGTGGGTCAGACTGTTTTTAATGCAGGCTAACTGATACCATAGAAATGCTTTAGCCTTGCCCTAGCCTAGCGCCACTAGACTCTTCAAATATAAGAACTGCATGAATTTAAGAAAAAAATATCTCCAGACATCAACAACACTCTGGATAACTAGGAAATGAGGCCCAATGTCAAAAATGTGAAGTATCCCTTTAAGTACGCTGTAATCAGAGTCAAACCCCACTGCAAATGTTTATATCCATTTAGAAAATGCCTTTTAATACTTGAACTAGTAAACATTCACCTTTTTAAAAATGAAAAGGCTTTAAGACTCCTTTGCATTAAAATAATTAATTTACCACTTTATAATTAATGATCATAATTATTTTTCATTATATTACTATTAGGCAACAATGTAGTCTAGGTTTTATGTTAACAGAACTTATGCTTTCCTTTCTGTCACGTTAGCTTTGTGTTTGCATCCTGAGCCAGTTGTGGATATTTTCCAACATTTGGACAAACTTTATTGGGAATTACACAGTTCGTTACCTTGACTTGGACATTTACAGCAAACGATTATCTGCAAGATGTCGTCTCGTGTTGGACGTATCGGCGCCTTTTGCTGCAACTTCCGGACGTCCATTAGCGACAATAACAACTACGTCATCTTTTGTATACCTAAAGAGGTCCCACTCTGCTGACTTCTATCGTTTTTTGGGTGGATGAAGCTCTGGAGGAGAGCGTCCTTCGGCCTCGCACAGGTGAGTTTACGCGCTGCGGCGTGCAGCGGCCAGTGCGTCAGCGTGAAAAAAGGAGGTGTGGCTTTGCGTTCTCCGACCATGTAAATGAGCGGTATACGCTACTCACAGCTACGCGTCTGTGCATTAAGGCTATTTAAAGAGGGGGTATTATGTAAAATGGACTTTTTCAAGCTTTATATCATGTTATTATGTCATTCCCTCATTAAACACATGCCTGGAGTGTTGCCTTGGCTCATTCACATATTTTTGAGTAATCAGTAAAAACTTAGACGGCAGCCATTTTAGGTGTAGCTATGCCTCAGTCCTCCTAGGAACGCCCCAACCTCCTGGAGACGCCTCTGGACCTTTCGTCACCAGCCAAGCCACCAACCACTGCTCCTCAGCTCAGCAGAGCCCCTCCCCGCACAGTAGTGTTGTTTAGATGCCACAGCAGTGTGCTGAAGGGGGCGTGTCGGAAAGCTTCTTAAAGAGACAGAGGCCTATTTCAAGACGTTCAGTACAGCCATTTTGAGAGAGCAATTTTATTCAAGGCAGTTATTTTAATTTACTGCATATACAGACCAACAGAAGGTTACGTCATCATTGTAGTATGCTATAGACTGGTGCTATGTGATTGAAAAAAGCATAATACCCCCTCTTTAAGGCCTGATTCTTGAATTTTAGACTTTTTAAGACCCCGCGGATACCCTGACAAATGCAAAAACCTCTATGTGTTTATCATGACAGATTTGTATCCAGCCAGTAAACAGATAAATGATGGTAAAAGAAAATTGGACACGTCGTTAATTTTTAGAAACTTTCATCAAAACCTGTTCTGGAGCATTGTTGACAGCATTAATGTGACTCTCTGCTCCACAAAGTGAGTTTCATGTCTGTAATCTTTCCGTTGTTCTTGTTCTACCTTCCTGAGCGCCTCCGTCTGCCTCATGTCCCGCCTCCTCAGTCTGATCCAGCGTCTGCGTCGGTTGGTGTGGTACATTTTCTCCGACGGCACCCAGGACTTGGGCCGTCGGTCGGGGGGATGGTGATGCCGTACTCCCAGCCTGGAGGACGCACAAGATTTAAACTTCAATTCATTCATTCGCTTAAAATACGAGAGATTAACCTGAGCACGTTTGTCTCGGCGAGTGACGTAAACGCTCAGGAGGAACCAGATTTTTACATACACTTTATAAAAAGACGCATTTGCACTTTTTTCTCAGTGTCTGAAACATGAAACCAGACTTAACTTTTACTTTTTTAGGTCAATTTGAATTTAAAGAAATATTTATATTTGCTAAATTCCAGAAAAATGAGAGATAGAATTTTCTACAATTTTCTATATTACGTTTTATAAAGACAAAGGTTTACATACATTTCATTAATATTTGGCATTGGCTTTAAACTGTATGACTTGAGTCAAACGTTTTGGATTTCCTTCCACAAGCTTCTCACAATAAGCCCAATGCCCATCTCGGCTCGCCCGTTGCATTATGGGTAATGGAATGTCTTCTGGCTACCAAACAATAATGATAGTTAGCGTAAAGCAATGAAGAAAGCTCTGATTTGGAGCGTTTAACCGCTGGAACGTTGATGATTTAAAGTGTTTTGTCGTGGCCATGGAGCCTGTTACAATATTAGCTTAAAGGGATATTTCAGGATTTTTGACATAGGGCCTCATTTCCTAGTTATCCAGAGTGTTGTTGATGTCTGGAGATATTTTTTTCTTAAATTCATGCAGTTCTTATATTTGAAGAGTCTAGTGGCGCTAGGCTAGGGCAAGGCTAAAGCATTTCTATGGTATCAGTTAGCCTGCATTAAAAACAGTCTGACCCACTCCACAGTGCACCTGAGGTAAATCACTTATAACACCAGACTAACCATATAAATGTCTGTGTTAATAGAATCATTTAAAATAACTTATATTTGAGCAGCATCAGCTTCGTGGCTGTAAGCTAACGCAGCGGCGGAGTGATCTGCGAGAAAATAGTCCCTCAAAATGCGGTAATTCATGTGATACAAGGTCAGTTATATTTCAAACATTATTCTATTAACACAGACATTTATATGGTTAGTCTGGTGTTATAAGTGATTTACCTCAGGTGCACTGTGGAGTGGGTCACACTGTTTTTAATGCAGGCTAACTGATACCATAGACATGCTTTAGCCTTGCCCTAGCCTAGCGCCACTAGACTCTTCAAATATAAGAACTGCATGAATTTAAGAAAAAAATATCTCCAGACATCAACAACACTCTGGATAACTAGGAAATGAGGCCCAATGTCAAAAAGCCTGAAGTATCCCTTTAAGGTTTACTTTTACACCAGGGCTGCGTACGGAGATAGACAGAAACCAAACATACGAAGAGATGCTTCAAAAGTGACGACCAGTCCTTGTTCATATAGTTGGAATAACTATGGAATAACTATGTGAGAAAAACATTTCTGACCCACAACATTTAAACTGAAATGAGAAATAAAAACATAGAATCCCTGTTTTTTTGTCAATAAGGAGGTGGACAGTAGACGAAATCTTTTTCTTAATTGTGACCAGAGAGATCCACATACACACATAGGCTCTGCATCTAAATGTACTTTATTTTTATTTTTTACGAGTGATCTGATGGAACAACAATCGGTCGCTAATCTGACAGATGGAAATGTACCCACTATATTTAACATCAACACCGTTTTAGAACTTTTCCCTGTGATTACAAGATGAATTCAAATGATTTAAAAAGTGAGGGTGTCTGTGTCGGGCTGATCCCAGGTCCTGTCGTTCCCCTGTCCGCGATGGTCCGCTCCTGCCTACGGAGCCGCCATGACTTTTCCCTTTCAAGATATTCACAACTTAAATATGCCTGTAAGCCTTATAGTTCACGGTTATGGCTCAATATACTTCAGTGTTCACGCTCCGCCTCCTGAACTCACACATTTCAATGGAGGTGTGGTTTGTTTGGGCTGAAATTAGGAGTCATTGACCATTTGACCCATCTGTCCAAGCTTTAACTTCCTGGCTCTTGAGATGTTGCTCCGATATTTCCACATAGAGTTCTTTCTTCATGATGTCATCGATTGTTGTCATTAAACTGTTTTCCCTATTTACCTGCATGTTTCCTCTACCACTAAAACATGCACAATAGGATGAATGAGAGCATGTTTACCTGCGTGTGTTCGTGTGTGTTCATTAACATGCGCTGTCCCGACCAAAACAAGCAAATCAATAAAAGTAAATAAATAAAATAAAGTGACCTTGTTCGTCCACGGCTCTGTTCTTGTCCTCGCTCCACTCGGGGTCGTCCCAGACCCAGCCCGGGGGACACTCCACCTCGTCTTTGGGCACCGCCTTCTCCCCGTTCTGCAGGAAACACACGACCAGAGCATCAGCACAGAAACACACACAGAAGGTTCATGACCACAGACTTTTACAAACGTCCTGGACTCGTTATAAAATAAACATCATAAAGAGCGAGTTTGTTCTGTGTTTTGGCTTTAGCCCGTGTGTCCTGACTCACCACGTCCGTGTAGCCGTCCATGATGGAGATCCACTGTCCTCCGGGGAGACGCATCTGGTTCTCGAACACCTCCTCGGTGAAGGTCATGTGCCCGGCGTCGGCGTCCAGCAGCAGCCTGAGCAGCAGAGGTCATGGTAGGGCATCTGGCACACGGGAGCTGTGGCACGTGTCATACTCACGTCCTCTCGGGGCTGATGTACCAGTCTCCCGCCCAGCTCCAGCCGGGGCTCGGTCTGAAGGCCTCTCTCGGGAGCTTCACGCGCCCCGTCACGTCGCTGAACTTGGGGTAGGTCAGGCCCGTGGTGCCCCAGCTGCCCACCAGCGCCAGCCGGGTCTGGTTCTCGTACTGGGCACACGGGCAGAGACACTTTAACACCTGATATACGACACAAGCTCTTTAGACACTAAGGGTTAAGGAGGACGCACTCAGAGACACTCGGCCAAAAGAGTCGCCTCAGTTATGTCTATGAGAGTGACCTGACAGACAGGGGGCGCTGTAAACGTTATAATGAGGGACCACTGTGTGAGGAAAGTACTTCTCTTTAGTCCTCACAGTGAGGAGCTGACACTGCGGTGATACCACCCCCTGGTGGTGAAGGGCGACTCCAAAAGAAAGTTTTAAAAATGGAAAACAATAAAACTTTACACCTCACAAACACAGCATAAAGTCTGGCTCCAAAGACTTTTATTGTTTTTAAAAATACAGTTTTTAACCTCGCTGGTTTTATGTTATACGTTTGGGCTTTGACTGAAAGGCCCTGTGGAGTTTCCCCTTTTGTCATTTTTTGGAACATGCTCTGTTTGAGGAGACCATAGTTTTAATAAACAAGAAATAACAAGTTATCCATTCAGCCCCTAATGATCAAATGAATTCACATGCTCAGTCTGCTCCTACGAAGCCTGTTCCTTACAAGGGCAGAAAGGAGGAAGCCGAGCCTTCACAGGGCGAGTGAACCAGCTACAGCCTCCACAGAGCTCCAGAGCCTGTCAATCATAGATTTAGGCTTCCACTTTTTACTTCTGCTGCACAAAAACCAGCGTGGTTAAAAATATTTCACCTGCCCCAGCGTTGTCACATGGGTCACAGCAATTTTTTAGAAAAAATAAAACTCTTTGGAGTCAGGCTTTTAAGCAGAGCAAACGAGGTCCAAAGACACATAACAAGGCTGTTTACAAAGTGTCTCTTGGAGTCGCCCCTGGCCACCAGGGGGTGGTATTACAGCCAAAGAGAAGGGGTGTCCTCGCCCTTTGGAGGAGCAGCATCAGCGCTTCTCCCTCGACTGGAGTAATTCCTGTAAATGGTGAGGAGTGAGTGAAGTCTATGGGAGGGACGAGAGGAGCAGCAGAGACAGAAAGCTCTGCTGAGCATCAGCTTTTAGAAACTACACAGTCTATTGGTCTGAATATGATCATTTCATCTGATAAAAGGATGAAGTAAATAAACTCACCGTCTCTGCGAACACAGACAGTTTCCCTTCAGCGCATTCGTTAAAGTGTTTAACCTCTGAGTTCAGCCCGAACCAGACTTTGACCCGGAGCTGCCCGGGCAGTTTCACCTCAGCCCCGGAGCCCTGCGGGTACTGGGACAGACACATAGATAAATGTACAAATACTCAATAACTGTCACAGAACAGTCCTGCAGATACACAGACTGAATACACACACATATATATGTTGATAAAGTACTTTTGTGCATACACACCTTGAGGAAGACGGTCTGCAGGCGTCCACAGAACGGGCCTCTGTGCTGCGGCTGCGGTGAGAACATGACGCTGTGAGCCGGGACGCGGTAATACGCCACTCTCCTGTCGCCCTGGAGCATCCAGATCACGATGTCCGGCAGACTGTTCTGAGGCTGGACACAAACAACAACAGATATGAGAGCGAGTTAGGTCATAATCACTTTGTTGGTTAGAAAATGCAACATTATATTAAGATGAAGCTTAGAAAGAGATGGAGCGGAGCATGTCCTGGACACATAGGGCGTCAGGAGGAGCTTTGTGCCCCTGGGGAAGATTCAGAGATTATTCAAAGATGCGCGAGTGGCTCGGTCTACCACTCCACATATGTTTTTAATGAGAAAACAACATTGTAACATGGTAAAATAATTACTCATAATCATGACTCATAAGAGCAAAACTATATGAAGCAGTGAACCCTTAACATGTTAAAGATAATTAAACGTTAAAGATGTATTTTTAACCTCTTAACCCCCACCTGAACTGAGCACATTTTCTCCTGTTTGGCTTTACCCAAATGTAAAAGCTTCCATGACTTGATGAAAAGTAAAATCCAACATTGCGAGTCAAACATCAGTAATGCCTGTCCTGCTTTCAGAGTGGGTTTAGAGCGGGTCGTTTCCTGCTTTACCTCCTCTGCGAGCCCCTTCAGCCGGTTGGCCCAGTCCTCCGCCTGCTCCAGGATCACGCTCAGCTCGGTCTCCGGGCCGTGTTTCAGAGCGAGCGCCGACTCCACGATCTGCTGCAGCTGAAGCGTCCGCAGGTGCCTGAGGGCGCGGTCCAGGGCGGTCGCACACGGCCACTGGGTCAGAGACGGCAGCTCCTGACTGAGACACACGGACCAAAGGGCTTCAGTACACATCCCCTTAATGCCTGAATTTATTTCCAATTATAGAAAAATATATATTATCAGTGTTTTTGCTTTCAAACTGATGCTAAATAAAGTGGAGATTGTTTATCTAATTTATCTGTAGCACATAGTACAGATATAGTTTTAGGTATGTTGTAAATTAGCAACAACAGGCATAAATACAGCAGCTCACAGATGCTGCTTTCATCACCTGATGTAGGAAAATAAAAGCACTTTAGAAAGATGCAGACGATTTATCTACATAACATAGACATGTCACCATTTGTATTACTAATTATCATATTTTACTCCCTTTTCTGAGGTTTTATTATTCATTGTACATAAGAAACCTCCATTTAACATTACTTATTTGCAGATTATATTATAATTGCACATTATTTTCAGACGGTGGAACTCTTGTTTGTTCCAATAGGTCCACCTTGTGGTCGCTTTGCATAAACATGAACGGTTTCATTTTGTTCTGTGTAAAATAAGGGATACTTTTATATATCCTTGTATGTTATTGTTACAATGATTATAGAAATTCACTAGAATGGCATGTTCTAAAAAACGTCTTAGCACTGTAATAGATCTAAATACTACTGTAATAAATCTAAATACTACTGTAATAGATCTAAATACTACTGTAATAGATCTAAATACTACTGTAATAGATCTAAATAATACTGTAATAGATCTAAATAATACTGTAATAGATCTAAATACTACTGTAATAGATCTAAATACTACTGTAATAGATCTAAATACTACTGTAATAGATCTAAATACTACTGTAATAGATCTAAATAATACTAAAATGCGGTCACTGTGGTCGTATGCCACCAGATGGAGCTATTGCAGTTTTCCATTATGGCCTGACGTCGCTAATTCGCGACGTACATAAATCGTCAAATAACAAAAACAATATCCATCACACGAAGTTCATTCCAATAAATAATCTAAAGATGGAAACGATGAGCAGCTACATCATTTTATTTTAGCACAACTCACCTTACATTTGAAGATTTCATCGAAGTTGCAGAAATGCTATTTCCGCTAAGTAGCTACCATGACCCGGATGTGGTTCCTTCTCTAACCGGTCCTACGAGAAACTAGTGCTTGCAAAAGGTTCCTAGGTACGGCATGGATGTGGGCAAACAGGCATCAAGGGAAAACATGCATTATTTTAGCCACAGTCTAAAAGAAGAGCTATGGCACTAGTTAGCCATATCTGGCATTAAGGGGTTAACCTGAACTCTGTCTCTTTGTCTCTGACCTGCAGTCCTCGATGACCTGGTCCAGCAGCTGCACCACTTGGTCCTCCAGGTCGTCCAGGTCTCCGCCCGCCTGCACCTGCAGCCGCACCGAGGCCAGGTTCCTCTCCTGGAAACAACCGCGAGTTTAAAAAAAAGAGCTCCCCTCTAAATGAGTAAAGGGTTCAGGCCTCACCAGGCGCTCAGTGGCCGCCAGCAGCAGGTTCAGAGCCTGGATCCTGGGGCGGATGTCCTCCCACTCTGAGGACAGCACCACCACCGGCTTCACGTTCCCCCACGGCAGGTAGTAATACTGACACCCTGAGGAAATACAGCAAATACATCACTGAAAAGGAGCCGCCGACCTGAGTGACAACGTACAGTTTTCCAAAAGCTCATAATAAGTCAATCAAAAGTAAATAAGTATAAAAGAAGCTGACCGTCGAACATGGAGCGGCTGTACTGCGTGGTGGAGGCCAGGGGCAGGCAGCTGTTGTCGAACTTGTTGCCGTAGTTACCGATGCTGACCTCGAACTGCACGGCGGCGTCGACGTCCTGCAGCAGCGTCGCCGAGTAGAACGCCACGAAGAGAGAGAAGCGTCGCTTTCGCAAGAACTTCTGCAGGAAGAACAGACAGAGAAGACGGAGTGTTAGAGTCAGGCCGTCATCGTTCCATCAGCAGGACCTGCACCGTTAAAGGAAATCAGTCTGTATCGGAAAAAAGGTTTAGATACTTCTATCGAAAAAAGAAAAGAAAAAAAAATCAGAAATTGAAGAAAAAATGGGGAGGGAGTTTGGGGGTGAGGATGGGGAAAAAGGGACAGAATATAGAGTCGTGCTCAAAGGTTTACAAACCCTGGCAGAATTTCACCATTGGCCTTGTTGACAACAAAAAAGTGCCTCATACTGTAAAATATGGAGGTGTTTCGCTGATGTGGCTCCAGCAGAATAAAGTGAAGGTCCCGTTAGTTCCATCTCAGTCTCCTGACCTCAGTATCATTGAACCACTGAGGGGAGATCTTAAACGTAAAGCTCATACAAGACAGCCCAGGAACTTACTAGCCTGGCTAACACCAGACTGCTGTGTGCGCTCGAATCTTTTCGAACTTCACAACAGCCTGGGGACCATGGCCGAAATCTTCGCATGGATTTGGGACCAATCACAGAACGAGGAGGGACGGCAAGACGATGACGCGCTATTCGACATACGGAAGCTTGTAGTTTGTTTAGGGATGACAGCAGCAGACGCGATGCCATCTTTCGATCAAGCTTCAGTTTAGCTCAAAAGTTTACAGCGGGTACGTCATACGTCATCTGATACGATTGGCTATGGTTACGTGCAGACGCATGAGAGACATTCAGCACAATAAACGGCTCTGGACAATCGTAAACCAAACCTCTCCTACTAGAAAATGAATTGGTGTCCCCAGACTAAATATCACTTGTGAGTTTAGTTCAGGAACTTACAGGAACTGGAGGCTTTTTGCCAAGAAGAATGGGCCAGTTTACCATCAGAAAAAATAAAGAACCTCATCCACAACGACCACAAAAGACTCAGAGCCGTCACTGATGTTAAAGAGGAAATACACAGTATTAAAAACTTTAGATCAGGGTCATTTTGGTAATTTATTTTTCCATTATGATTTAAAAAGAATAAACTCATTGTTTGACCATAGATGGCTTCACACAACCACTAACTATGAGTTTCATATTCTTCGAAAAATAGTCAAACAAATTAAAAAAAATCTAAAATTCTGACAGGGTATGTAAACTGTTGAGCTGTATATGGAAAAATTGGGGGAAATATTAGAAAAATGAATAAATTGGGAACAACTAGGGAAAAGTGGGATGAAAATCTGAAAAAATTTGAGGGAAAAAGGGTAAAACATGTTGGGGGAAATGTGGGACAAATTGGTTAAAAACTGGGAATATTTTTTTTTTCTGCCCTTTTGTCGTTAAAGGAAGTTTCTTGATTGTTTCACCTCAAATAAATGAAATGTAAAATAAATCACAAGGAAGGAAAATGAATAAATGAACATTATTAATCTGTTTTCTGGTTCTATATGACTAATATTTTAGTATCGGTATCGAAAAGTATCAACAGTACCCAGCCCTATCGGTCATTTGTCCCAGTGAGTAAACAGGTAAAGTGCAGCTGTACCTCCACCACCAGCAGCTCGTCCGATGTGACGTCTTCAGTTTTGTGCTCAGGTTTATCCGCCAGTTTAGTGCTGAGTTCGAGCAGCACTCGGCCGCGGTACGCCACGCCCTCGCCCTAAAAAAACAAACAGCATTAACATGTTCATGAAGGCGAGACGCTGCAGGGGAATAAGGGGAATGACTGAGTCCTCACTTTTCCCAGGTTGAGCGCCTCGTGCGGGTCGTGGAAGGAGCTGAACTCTCGCGGGCTGCCGTAAAGATTCACGAAACACGGGCCGAACGTGGGCAGGAAACCCAGGCCGTCGTCGACTGTGGAGGAAGCGGGACATTCAGAGCGAGAGGCGATCAGATTCAAGGGTGAATGCGGCGAATGTTGTAGAGAAATGAAGTGGAGGAGAAGAGGGAAAGGAACATACGGCCAGAGTGGAGCGTCCGTGGAGTGAGGTCGTCTGATGCATCGAGAGGGATGAATAAAGAAGAGTTTTTACATGGACTTTGAACGCCACACAAGCTCAGGATCAGGAAAACATGCAGTCGGTATATTAAAGGGGGGGTATTATGCTTTTTTCAATCACATAGCACCAGTCTATAGCATACTACAATGATGACGTAACCTTCTGTTGGTCTGTATATGCAGTAAATTAAAATAACTGCCTTGAATAAAATTGCTCTCTCAAAATGGCTGTACTGAACGTCTTGAAATAGGCCTCTGTCTCTTTAAGAAGCTTTCCGACACGCCCCCTTCAGCACACTGCTGTGGCATCTAAACAACACTACTGTGCGGGGAGGGGGCTCTGCTGAGCTGAGGAGCAGTGGTTGGTGGCTTGGCTGGTGACAAAAGGTCCAGAGGCGTCTCCAGGAGGTGGGGGCGTTCCTAGGAGGACTGAGGCATAGCTACACCTAAAATGGCTGCCGTCTAAGTTTTTACTGATTACTCAAAAATATGTGAATGAGCCAAGGCAACACTCCAGGCATGTGTTTAATGAGGGAATGACATAATAACATGATATAAAGCTGCATAGGTTTCTATTGTACAAAACACAATTAGGCAAGTAAGCTAAATGTTTGCCAGTGTGTATAGGGTTATAGCCTATGGTTCAGCGCATGTGGAATTGCTTCTGTTTGCGCGACATATTGAAAATGTAGGCCTAGTAAATAAAAGAGTGAGAGAGAGAGAGAGAGAGAGAGAGAGAGAGAGAAAGGGATAGGGAAAGGAAAATAGGCTAGTTGGCATTTTTCTTTAAATTAACAGAATTTGGTCCGCAGTTCCCCCATCAATAGAAGTCGCATCCCGCCAAATTCAGACATACGCCTTTCCAATAATCCTGACTAGAGGTGCACGATCCGATACCGGTATCGGATATTGGAGCCGATACTGAAAAAAATACGATATCGGGAATCGGCAACAAATATCCGATACTTGTTTTGACTCTCATCGCCTCAAAACAAAACTAAATCTAAGTGAATATGGGCATGCTGCAGGCCGATGTCATTCTGAAGCTACGGACCTGAAGAATTCAATCACTGAGTCAGTTTTAACCTTCGCAAATGTATTTTTGATCGCCACACAAAATGCCGCGGCTAGCAACAGCATGCTAATGCTAGCAGCAACTCATCAGAAACTATGACAGAAAGACCTAAAGTAGATCGGCCACTGCTGGAGTGTTTGTATGAATGTAAAATAGCCTGTTACAAGGATAGTGTCGAAAATCCAGTGATTCTTGTTAAATGAATCACAATGGAGAACATTTAACATTCTTGTTAAATGTTCTCCATTATTTTATTAATAAATATAATTGATAATTGATCTGTAACATCATGACAAGAAAAGATAAGGTGTTATTGATCGCACTCTGGAGATGAGAGGACCATTCATGTTTCCCTCCAGGATTTCACGGGCCATTTTTCCAAAAGTTGCACTATTTTTCTGCCCAAAAAAAGATATTTTTTGCATCAAAATCAAACTTTTCTTGCATTTTTACATCCGTTTAGACCAAAGAGACTCTGGGGAATAAGACAAGTCTTATAATAAGCATTACTTTAAATAGTGCTGAGTTCAGGTATAGTTGCAGGAAAGTTGCAACACCGCACTGATTTCACAGAGATTACTTGATTTCGCGTAGATAGTTGCGATCGCACATCGCGAAATCTTGGAGTGACGGCTGAGAGAAAGCCACTTGTAAGAAAGTCTCTAAGTATCGGTTCATATCGGTTCATATCGGCAGATGCTCAAACCCCAGTATCGGTATCGGAAGCATAAAAGCTGGATCGGTGCATCTCTAATCCTGACATTATGAGATTTACGAGAATGAGGGAAAGTGTGTGAGTTTGGCTCATTAGTTACAGAACTGAGCAATAGATGATGGTGTATTTTTCAAATCAGCGACATCAGGATTCAGTGCAAACAAGAACCTTATTCTGGAGGAGGCGCCGAAACACACTGCCTTTAACACAATACAATCTCAAGCTAAGGTTATAATAATGTGGCTCATGCATGGACTACACTCCACTCCACAGACTCTCACACAGGTCACATGCATGTCACAGGGGAAAACAAGACCAGACCAAGACCAGACCAAGGATCACTACAGGAGTTTGACCAACCGTCGATCTGTCCTCCCGGGTGGACACCTTGGACATGCAGAGCTGAGCGGTTCCGATCACGTCGTTGTGACTGGCTCTGTCCCTAAAGCGCACATGGATATATAAACGTTACTCATCTCCGACGGGGAATTCAACATAAAATACAAGTTATTTGAGCAATGATTGAAATGATGAGACATTTGCATTTGTTCTTTAAAGGATCTGTATCCTGCTATTTTAGCCATTCCAAAGTAAAGTATAGGCATTTATATGATATATTGTACCTCTATCACTATGGAGTGCTCATTTTTGAGAGAAATATAAGTATTTTTTGGGGGTATTTTTCAAACCCGGAAGATAAGACGCTTCGATTCAGTTAACTCCGCCCCTCTCTCCGCTCATTCCACATTTGCAGTATTATAAATATAAATATCACTGCAAAAAGTGAAGTTACTTCACATAATGCAGTTATAAGGAGTTGACATGACGCTCAGTCTGGCCTCCCCATCATCGGGTGTTTATGTTATGGGATCGCGTTGGTTATAAAAGTTAATCCACTTTAATTCTGGCCGAGGTTCACCAAGCATCCATCAGGTTGGTTGATAAAGTCGCTGAATCCCGAAAAGAAATTCCAGCTTCTGGCGAGTGCACTCTTCTTTAGGAAGGTTGAATAGTCCTGTTCCTCTCGTAGGGTTATCGTTGGGTAAGAAAAAAGAACAGGCGTGTCCAGGTTAGAAAGAGCTCAGTCTTCACAAACATGACTTCTGTTCGGATCCTCACGGGGGTGCGTTTGTTTACTCTCCCGGGACAGCACAGACGCATCGGAGAGTTCCTTTTTTTTTTTTTCTTCTTTATTTCTCTCTTACAACAAAAATAATGAAAAAGCTGTTTTATAAATTAAAATCAGGCCGTAAGGCATTACATTACAGACGTCTGGTCCTTCCTGTTTGACAGAGTGTCACAACTCAGTGGTTTACCAGGAGAGGGCGGAGCAGCTGCTCAGAGAGCAGGATTCAGGAGGATTACTTAGAACGGCGTGAATGAAGCTAAAAACCGCTCTGGGGTGTTTTTGATAAGGAAATAGCATAACAACATGGCTAAAAACTCAAAAAAGTCGATTTTGCATGATATAGCTCCTTTAAATATCTTGCTGTTTGTTTGTAAAATAATGAAAGAAATGAAACCTCACCAGTCCAAAATCCGGATCCTCATCTTCTCACACATCGAAGGAAACTGCAAAATCAAGACAAAGCTACAGTGACGTCCAACATTAAAGGCTCAACTCATTCTCACGTCTTAGTACGACTTAGGACGACTTAGGACGACTAAACAAATTACAATACTCTACTAGAACATGCAGGTGTCAGGCCTTTAACCAGTTACTTTCCATCTGCCACAAATCATCTTAAAGATCAACTCAGTGTTTAAAGACAGATGTGGGTTTACCCTGATGGGCATGGTGAGGCTCTGGTTCCACTGCGGGTTGGCGTTTTTCTCCAGGATCTTGGTGCAAACCTGGACAGAGCAATGATCACGTGAATAAAACTCTCACAGCAGTTTTAAATGAAGGTCAGTGAAGTTTCAGACCGTTTTTCCAGCAAAGTGAATCTCCACCATGGGATCCACCAGGTTTTTCCTGTTGCTGTCGAAGCCGAAGAACTGCTTCATGCCGTCCATGATGGCATCGTCCACTAGAGGGCAGGGTCACGGGGAAACGTCTCACAATCAATACAATACATGAACATACTTTCCAAAAGCAGTGGGAGAAGTACTTTGAGGCAGGTCGTCGGCTCTGTAGATCTTCACGGTGAAAGTGGCTCCTCTCAGGGACAAACCGGCCGGACGCAGAAGGTTCCCCTCAATGTCCTCCTTCTCCTCCACACAGTCGCGTTTATCTGCCTAAAGTACAGAAATCCACTGTCACACTCAGGTTTATCTGCCTTAAATACAGAAATCTACCGTCACACTCAGGTTTATCTGCCTAAAATACAGAGCTGTCTTTCATTAGATAACATGACACAATATTCAGCATGACGTAAAGATCTATAAAGTCGCGGCAGCGTTTTATAAGCCGCGAGGTTCAAAGTGTGGGGAAAAAAGTAGCGGCATATCGTCCGGAAATTATGGTACTTAAATGTTGCCGATGATGTTGGAATGGAGGCTTATTTGTTCAACATGTTGAGAACAAAAAAAGGCTAATCTGACGTGTGATCATTGGAAAGTAGTGTTAGCAGCTAACAGCTAGCTCGCGTCGATCCTGTGAAAACAAGTATTATGCACTAAGAACGTCAATAAAGCCGGTAACTACGTAAAGCAGCCTTTAAGATGATCACACACTGAGCCGGGTTTGATGCATTTGTGGTTTATTGCAGACTTTTCATCAACAAGATAGGCTTAAAGGGACAAGATGCAAGTTGGTCATGTTATACTGTACTCACTACTGCCACCTCAGGTCTTACGAGTAACTGCAGTCTCTATATCAAAGGGATATTTCAGGATTTTTGACATTGGGCCTCATTTCCTAGTTATCCAGAGTGTTGTTGATGTCTGGAGATATTTTTTTCTTAAATTCATGCAGTTCTTATATTTGAAGAGTCTAGTGGCGCTAGGCTAGGGCAAGGCTAAAGCATTTCTATGGTATCAGTTAGCCTGCATTAAAAACAGTGTGACCCACTCCACAGTGCACCTGAGGTAAATCACTTATAACACCAGACTAACCATATAAATGTCTGTGTTAATAGAATCATTTAAAATAACTTATATTTGAGCAGCATCAGCTTCGTGGCTGTAAGCTAACGCAGCGGCGGAGTGATCTGCGAGAAAATAGTCCCTCAAAATGCGGTAATTCATGTGATACAAGGTCAGTTATATTTCAAACATTATTCTATTAACACAGACATTTATATGGTTAGTCTGGTGTTATAAGTGATTTACCTCAGGTGCACTGTGGAGTGGGTCAGACTGTTTTTAATGCAGGCTAACTGATACCATAGAAATGCTTTAGCCTTGCTCTAGCCTAGCGCCACTAGACTCTTCAAATATAAGAACTGCATGAATTTAAGAAAAAAAAATCTCCAGACATCAACAACACTCTGGATAACTAGGAAATGAGGCCCTATGTCAAAAATCCTGAAATATCCCTTTAAGCTCGTGCATGACGGCACTTCGGACCCGAATTAAAGAGGGGGTATTATGCTTTTTTCAATCACATAGCACCAGTCTATAGCATACTACAATGATGACGTAACCTTCTGTTGGTCTGTATATGCAGTAAATTAAAATAACTGCCTTGCATAAAATTGCTCTCTCAAAATGGCTGTACTGAACATCTTGAAATAGGCCTCTGTCTCTTTAAGAAGCTTTCCGACACGCCCCCTTCAGCACACTGCTGTGGCATTTAAACAACACTACTGTGCGGGGAGGGGGCTCTGCTGAGCTGAGGAGCAGTGGTTGGTGGCTTGGCTGGTGACGAAAGGTCCAGAGGCGTCTCCAGGAGGTGGGGGCGTTCCTAGGAGGACTGAGGCATAGCTACACCTAAAATGGCTGCCGTCTAAGTTTTTACTGATTACTCAAAAATATGTGAATGAGCCAAGGCAACACTCCAGGCATGTGTTTAATGAGGGAATGACATAATAACATGATATAAAGCTTGAAAAAGTCGATTTTACATAATACCCCCCCTTTAACACCTTTCTGATTGACAGTGCAGGATTTTAGAGGCAGTTGTGGTGAACAGGTCTGGGCTCATTCTACACATTAGGACATGGCTGGAACATGTAGGGGGAGGAAAATATATAGTATAGTATAGTCCCTTTAAATACTGTGGAGATCCTGGCGTAGACCATGGGGGTATAGTTAAAGATCCATAGGACATGGGAGTAGCAGAGAGGGACTAGCGTAGGGGCTTTGGGTGCGATTTTGAAGCCCAAAAAGCGTGCGGTCTGAACAAAGCATAAGAGCCAAGGTTTTTGAATGAAGCTAGTTTTGGTTTTTGACATATAGAATTATCGTTAAGGCGCAGCAATGACAGCGATGGTGGACGGGACACTCACCGGAGGCTCGTCCCCCGCGGCCAACACGAACAGGCTGACCTTCAGGTACCCTTTGACTCCAGCCGAGAGGTCGTCGGGGTCGCACAGCAGCAGCCATTTCCTCAAGAAACAGTGTCCTGCGAAACACACAGAGCGATGTTCCACCACACGAGAGCTTTCAAACGCCGGCACTAAGGTGTAAACAAACCACACTCACTGTGTTCATTGTAAACGGTTCCGACGTCCAGCTGTGGAGAAAAACATTTTTATAAACAAATGTAACAAATAAATGTGTAGAAGTGTGAATTATACCTTAAATTCCCCGATCACTGCGTCTGTTCTCAGAGATCGAGAGTCACAAACCTAAAAATGGAAAAAGGATTTTCAGTGCAACCAGGAAGACTTTGATGCTAAGACTCTTTAAAGGAGCTACAGTATATCATGCAAAATCGACTTTTTGGAGCTTTTAACCATGTTGTTATGCTATTTCCTTCTCAAAAACACCCCCAGAGTGTTTTTTGGCTTCATTCACGCAGTTCTCAGCCAGGGTTGCCAGGTCTGGGCAGCCAAACCCGCCCAAAAATATCTGAAAACCGCGGAAAACCCGCAGACATACGGCGCAGCTGGAATTTTCAATATTGTTTACCAGTAAACAGAGCCCATGTGGTCCCGCGATGATGAGAAACCGCCCCTTCTCCCCCTCTTATTGAAAAAGCAGCTCACAGAGCCTTGGATTTGAGATTTTGTCATTTGAAATAGGGATTTTGATCAAAAAATAAGATAGAAATAGCCAATTTTACATTGAAAGGCAAGGCAAAAAACCGTGGACAGTTTTTTTCACCCGCAGAATGGCTTCCGCCCTCTCCTGGTAAACGACTGAAATTTTCCGTTTTGTCGTCAGAGCGGAACGGAAGTGTCCGACGTCTGTAATGTAATGCCTTACGCCCTAATTTTAATTTGTAAAACAGCTTTTTCATAAATAAAAACAAATTTTAAAAAAATAAGCAAGTGCCTGACGCGTCCGCGCTGCCCCTGCAAGGAAAACAAACGCCCCCTGAGCGTCTGAACAGATGTCATGTTTGCACCGAAAGTTGTGAAGACGGAGCTTTTTCTAACCTACTCTGGACACCTGTTCTTTTTTTTTACCTCACGATAATGTCACGGAGAAAAGTGCGTTTGGCTGCAAGGATAGGACTTTATTCAACCTTCCTAAAGAAGAGGCCACTTGCCAGAAGTTGGAATTTCTCTCTGGGATTCAGCGACTATCAGCCACAATAGTGTTTGTCTGTGACTCTCACTGATGGATGTTTGGTGAACCTAAGCCAGAACCAAAGTGGATTAACTTTTATAACCAACGCGAGTCCCATAATGTAAACACTAGAGCGGTGAGTCAATCAAAACGCGTGTTAGCGTGTGTTAGCGTGTGTGTTAGCATGTGTGTGTTAGCCATTTATGAAGCTGAGTTGCACATGTCAACTCCTTATAACTGCATCATGAAGTAACTTCACTTTTTGCAGCGATATATATTTTTCTACTACAGCTAAAGTTGTATGAGCGGAGAGAGGGGGCGGAGTTAACTGAATCCAAGCGTTTTGTCTTCCGAGTTGGATAAATACCTCCAGAAAATACTTATATTTATCACAAAAATTAGTGCTCCATAGTGATAGAGGTACAATACTGTATATCATAATAATGCCTATACTTTACTTTGGAATGGCTAAAATAGCAGGATACAGAACCTTTAAAGAGATACTCGCTCTCTTTTACGCAAAATGCCAGGGATGAAGACTTTGCATTGAAATGTTTAAGCCCCACGTAAAGTTTCATCATATGGTTTTCCACCAAAAACTTTTAAAATACTGATTTATGTGCGTTCTCGAAGAGGGCAAAAGCGAACGAGCCTCCCGCCTGCTTGAAAAGAGTCTTTATTTGAAGTTACCGTGATGAAAATCGGTTCGTCGAACAGGTCTGACGGAGTTTCGAAGAAGTTTAGGAAAAATGTCTGTAGAAAAAAAACAAAAAAACAACAATATTTAAAAATCTCAATTTATTTATGATCATTTTAAAACCGTGAATCAAATCAAACCTCGTCAAAGTCCGGGTTGTTGCCCTTCCGGATCCGCGTCCTCTTTGTCTGCCCGGCGACCGTTACCTTGACGACGGGCTTGATGTTGATGCCCGGCAGCTGGCGCGCCTCGATCACCCGCACGCGCACCTGGACAAACACACGCGCCCGCTCGCTGTGATTAGGGCTGGGGACCTGACGGCGGTAACGTCCCGTCCCGTTACCTGCAGGTCCTGTGGCTTGTTGGGTAGCGGTCTGCTGGGCCCGCCTCCTCCTCGCCGCCTCTTCCTCAGCCCGCTCTGGCCTCGGTACGACGGGGGCGAGCGCTTGGGTGTGTGGGCGGGGGGCGTGTCGTGCCCGCTCTGCCCGGGACGCTCCACCAGGACCAGGGAGCGTCCGTCGTCCGCCCCCGGGTCGTCGGGCACCTCCACCATCAGCATGCTCTCCGTGTCCTCCTCGCCCAGGGTGTCCAGGGAGATCACTGCGGACGAGAAAGGTTAGCCTCCACACTCGTGTCCTCTCGTTAAACTGGACTCACTGGTGACGGTGTCCAGCTCCTTGGTGGGGGTGCTGTGTGGGACGGGCTCCGGCGCAGGAGGGACGGGGAACACGTGGTGCGCTCCGGGCGGAGGCAGGTACGACACCTGCAGCGTCAGAGTGGCCTGGAACAAGACCAGAGTAGAAAAATGTTACGTGAGTTTGTGTTACGTGTTGCAGCACCTCGTGTTGATTTGTGATCATCACTTTGTTAAATAGTGTCTTTTTTAGTTCGGTTCCAAACGGTGAAGGCGGGAGCGAGTCAAGATGGATTCAGGTGTGTTTGTAAACTCACAAATACCGCAAGAATTCAGCTGGCTGGCAAAGTAAATATCGACTTATCATTCAGTAAATAAAAGAAAAACGATACAGGTTTGGGCTCAGTATTTATCGTCTGAGCATTTGTTAGCATCCATCCATCCATCCATCCATCCATCCATCCATCCATCCATCTTCTCCCACTTGTCCGTTGCCGGGTCGTGGGGGCAGCTGTTGGAGCTGCACCAGCCCCTATGGCTCCTCCTGCAGGTGGTGGGTCCACAGAAGGACGGCCTCATGGTTCTAACCGGGCCTGTTGGTCTCTCATAAGGGGCTTCTGAACCGCTCTTTGTCTGACCCGTCACCTATAGGACCTGTTTGCCATGAGAGACCCTACCAGGGGCACCAAGCCCCCGACAATTGAGCTCCAGGATCATTCAGGCTCAAACCCTCCACCACGTTAAGGTGGAGGCTCCAGGAGGGACGTTTATTAGCATTTCCCCCCATATTTTCATATACAAATAAAGCATTTTGTGCATAAAAATGGCCAAAATGGTGGTATTTTCAGCTACATCTAAATCTAATGGATAGAGCCAGGTTTAAATGTATGATGTTATTCTGTCACATTAGTAACAAAGACTTTGTCAGAGGGGATTTTGGATCATTATTAAGCCCTGACGAAGACCTGGTTGGTCGAAACATGTTGGCTTGGCCATCTAAATAAAGGCCTTTTTAAGTACTTCCTCGTGCTGTGCATATTTGTTTTAGAGAGCCTGGGTTTGCTGCTTTTTTGGGGATTTTGGATCATGTTTAGGTTTTGAATAAGCTAAGTGAAACAACTGTGGAAAAACTAAATAAATCAGGCTGGAATTAGATACCCCTCCTGGAACTGCCACCTAAATGTGGTGGGGGGTTTGAGCCTGAATGATCCTGGAGCTCTGTTGTCGGGGTCCTAGGTGACGGGTCAGACAAAGAGCGGTTCAGAAGCAGCTTATGAGAGACCAACAGGCCCGGTTAGAACCATGAGGCCGTCCTTCTGTGGACCCACCACCTGCAGGAGGAGCCATAGGGGCTGGTGCAGCTCCAACAGCTGCCCCCACGACCCGGCAACGGACAAGTGGAAGAAAATGGATGGATGGAATTAGATATTAAAAAATCCCTCTGAAAATGAAATGAAATGACAGAAAACTAAGTATTTATGTCACTGATCTGCAGCAGACGTTTCAAACTGATATCTCTTTAACCTGCAGCCTGCCACCTAAGCATTATTTTTGAATCTAGCATTAGTTTCTCTGTTGAAAGTATTTGTAGGACCTGCCACATAAATCATGCGAGATCAGGACCGGCAGACGAGGCGCGGTTGTTTTTGTGAGATATTTCGAGACAAAACCAGGAAGAGAGGGAGATTAATGGCCACATTCATCTGGCTGGTTTGTTTTAGATATAAAGTGACTCACGCCGGTGTTGTTCCTCTTGGTGTCCTGTAAGGAGACGGTGAAGGTCGCCGCAAACGATGGAGAGTTGAGGATGTCTCTGAGGGACAGTCTGGTCTCTCCCAAAAACCTTTCATTTAATTAAACAGATATCAAGATCTCAGAACACACGGCCTTCTGCGCACGTTTCAGAGTGATTCGTTACCTGTTTCGCCCCATCTTCTCATGGTCTTTGACGACACAGTGCAGTTCAGCTGCAGAGTCCAGAGGGATCCCCTTCAGGTCCCACTCGAAACCCTACGAACGATCAAGCACAAAGGTTATTACACGCTTAGACAAAATAAAGACCATTAGTACAATTATATATTTAGATTGGTGACACATGTCCAGCTAAAACACCCATAGGATTTTACACGTCGTACCTCGTTCCACACCGGGTTTGGGTTGTCCTTGATGACTTTCGTTTTCTTCTTGGACCCTGAAAGGAAGACAAAAGAAAAAAGAATTACCATGATGTATAGTGGTCACTACAGTGGACAGCTATTCACTTGTTGTTTTCTCCTATATGAATGAGTCTTAATGTCACAGGTGCGCATCAGTCACTGCAGTGGACGCCACACACTGGTCAGCTTTTCCAAGGGGATTTTTTCCCCTAAAAAACAAGATGGCCGACAGAAGAGCAGGTGTGCCTCACAGGGGAGAGCTGCAGAGCTTTGTCTGGTCAGAAGGTCAGGGGGGTCATTATTTTTATGTTTTGATATATTGTTTAGGGCCATAGCTTTGTATGGGGGGAGCAACCTGACTACAGCGCCGGGGAGGGGCTTGGAGGAAGTGTTTCAAATTCAAAAAGTTTGTTTTTCTTTGGTTTAATGTTGGGATATGTTTAAAATATGTAAACACTATGTTAAAGTTTGATAGTTTACAATATTAACTCCTCGAAGAATGCATGTTGAAAACAAATGAAAGCGATTATTTTCTTTTCATGTCTGAAGAGTGATAAAAAGGTTACACCCCCCCACTCCGACATTGAGGTCTAATTGTCGGAGTGTGTTTCCATTTTTCATCAAACGTCCCGCCATTCCGACACATGTTAGTTTACGAACCGTAACCTTACCTTAGCCCTAACCTGAAGGACCTATTGTCGGAATAGCGGTGTCAAAAAGTGTCGGACTGACGGGATGTCGCAATGGAGGCAAAAGATTGATCCATTTATGATTCCTATAGATTTGCAAACAGAAGAATGTGCGGAAATCTGGATATCCATTCATCCATTTTCTTCCGCTTTATCCGGGGCCGGGTCGCGGCGGCAGAAGTCTGAGCAGAGATGCCCAGACTTCCTGATCCACGCACACCTCCTCCAGCTGTTCTGCAGGCAGGATTTTACTATTGCAACAGTCACACTAAATCAAATGCCAAGAGGAAAGTAAAATAACGTTTGAATGCGTCGCAGTTGCTAAAATAGATAAATATAAATGTGCGTCTGTGGCTGACTTGACTTGAGAACAATCTTGTCTTTAGCTTTAAAACCACATTCTGCATCTCTGAGCCACTTCCTGTTACAAGACGATCCATGCTCTTACTTCCTGTCTGCAGCCGCTATCACAGGAAGTGGCTTTGACTGAGCAGATTTACAGACCGTTCAACTCACATCACAGGGTCACACGGACTTATTCACACAGTCTCACAGAGGGAAAGTACAGGTAGTCAATCAATCCCTGAAGAGTCTTCCATGGAGCAAGTTTCCCTCAAAGCTGCAGGATGCTATGACTGAAAAGAAAAGACCGACTGCAAAAGACCGGAGAGAACTGGTCAGGATTGTTGTGGACGATCTTCTTAAAGGGGGGTATTATGTAAAATGGACTTTTTCAAGCTTTATATCATGTTATTATGTCATTCCCTCATTAAACACATGCCTGGAGTGTTGCCTTGGCTCATTCACATATTTTTGAGTAATCAGTAAAAACTTAGACGGCAGCCATTTTAGGTGTAGCTATGCCTCAGTCCTCCTAGGAACGCCCCCACCTCCTGGAGACGCCTCTGGACCTTTCGTCACCAGCCAAGCCACCAACCACTGCTCCTCAGCTCAGCAGAGCCCCCTCCCCGCACAGTAGTTTGTTTAGATGCCACAGCAGTGTGCTGAAGGGGGCGTGTCGGAAAGCTTCTTAAAGAGACAGAGGCCTATTTCAAGACGTTCAGTACAGCCATTTTGAGAGAGCAATTTTATTCAAGGCAGTTATTTTAATTTACTGCATATACAGACCAACAGAAGGTTACGTCATCATTGTAGTATGCTATAGACTGGTGCTATGTGATTGAAAAAAGCATAATACCCCCTCTTTAAGTTAGATGATCAACGACCAGAAAGTGCAAAACTACAATGCATTGCAAAGATGAGTGACCGCGACTTAAATGGGACTAGTGTAATAGGAACAAGATATGATTCACTTTTCATTCAATTAGAGAGACCAATACTATAATCAATACAGAGGATTGATGTGGGGAGGAGCAGTCAGTGTGGCACAGTGCAGAGGCAACCCGTTATTGAGGGTCGCAAAGATCTAGCCAACAAGACAAATAACCTCAGAGACACTACAGCGTTCAAACTCATGGCCGAGACTTACTCAATTCAGCTCAAATCAATACTGGACATTAGACACTATTCAAAGACTGGCCTTATCTGTTATCTTACCCACCCACCTTTTCCAACATGCAAGCACTCTGTCTGCTGGGCTTTACTGTTCCGGAAGAAAATCACCAATGAATTGACAATCAGAGACTTCCTGATGAAAAAAGGAATGACTAAAAATGAACCCATCGACCTTCTGGAAAACATTGCTCAGTTCTTCAAAGAAAGACATGAACACCTTTACCACAAACATCACGTGTGTTTTTGTTTTGAATCTTACTTGTATCGTCTGATGTAAAGGAATAGTTTAATTCTTTGTTTACTTGCAGGAGATCGCAGCCTTGTTGAGTAGGGGTGGAAAAAGAAATCTAGGTTTAGGCAAGAGTCCACTGACCTTAAAGGGATATTTCAGGATTTTTGACATTGGGCCTCATTTCCTAGTTATCCAGAGTGTTGTTGATGTCTGGAGAAATTTGTTTCTTAAATTCATGCAGTTCTTATATTTGAAGGGTCTAGTGGCGCTAGGCTAGGGCAAGGCTAAAGCATTTCTATGGTATCAGTTAGCCTGCATTAAAAACAGTGTGACCCACTCCACAGTGCACCTGAGGTAAATCACTTATAACACCAGACTAACCATATAAATGTCTGTGTTAATAGAATAATGTTTGAAATATAACTGACCTTGTATCACATGAATTACCGCATTTTGAGGGACTATTTTCTCGCAGATCACTCCGCCGCTGCGTTAGCTTACAGCCACGAAGCTGATGCTGCTCAAATATAAGTTATTTTAAATGATTCTATTAACACAGACATTTATATGGTTAGTCTGGTGTTATAAGTGATTTACCTCAGGTGCACTGTGGAGTGGGTCAGACTGTTTTTAATGCAGGCTAACTGATACCATAGAAATGCTTTAGCCTTGCCCTAGCCTAGCGCCACTAGACTCTTCAAATATAAGAACTGCATGAATTTAAGAAAAAAATATCTCCAGGCATCAACAACACTCTGGATAACTAGGAAATAAGGCCCAATGTCGCACGTCTGCTCAATGGTACATTTTCGGACTAATGAGACGTCGGACTAATGGCATGGCATCCTCTCACCTGGCTTTCCCAGTTCCCTATTGTACTTTTAATGTATTGTTGATGTTTCTTTTGCTGTTGTTGAATGTGAGCTGTTGTCTGGATGTTGTGTGGTGAGTTATTCTAAGAAACCCGCGAGTCGAGAAGCACTGGTTTAAAGAACTGATAATCTTCTAATCACTACAAGAGTCCAATAAAAGCTCCTCCTCCCACTGGTGTGTTCCCTCACATTCACCTCCTCATCGTCTCAGGCTGTGGTTGATCTGATTTGACTTCACGCCAGCGTTGTTCTGACTCTCGTCTCGCTCCGCTTCACCGCGGCCCGAGCGCTTGATTTGTTTCCTGTTTTCACACAAACACTGCGTCAGCGCCAGGGGTCCCGGGTTCACCGCGGCCCGAGTCCGGTTTATAAATGGACCCCGTTTGAAATGCGAGGGGCAAACCCGACGTACGGGAAGTGGCACTGAGCTCACTTCCTGTTCCAAACACCGCCGCGGTTTCAGACGAGTGCCCGGAATAGAACGCTAAAGTTAGACCTGCCTCAACGCAGAAGAAAAGGGCAAAAAGATAATAGAGATTTACTGTATGCCGCCATTGTGCACGGGAGGTTTGATAGACTGTGGCTGGCACAGAGGCAGGAAGATTAGAATCACTGCAAGTAAGATTAAAAACAAAAACACACAGGATGTTTGTGGAAAAGGTGTTCTTGTCTTTCTTTGAAAGTCACTGTATCACCCGGAGAGGTGTAAATCTGTGGAATAATCTAGAGCAGGGGTGCCCAAAGTGGGGCCCGCGGGCCGAATTTGGCCCGCTGAAACAATTCCGTTGGCCCGTCAGAGAGTGACCTTTGCGCCGCATCTGGTTAATACTAAAGGCCTGTTCATACTCCACAAGATGCAAGAACTTTTTTCTCGCACCCAGAGCTCCGAGAACAAAATGACGTCATTTTGTTCTCGGAGCTCCTGTTCGGCAGTTCTTTCACGTTGTTCTTGACACCTGAGCTGAGCAGAACTTTGTTCTGCAGCGCTGCGAGAACTCTTGCTGTGATTGGCTGGATGTTTAGTGGGCGGGGTTATTTCTGTAATTCCTTGATTATTTGGCTGCCGAAAAAGGGGGCGTGGCAGTTTGGCAGCAACACGTCTTGTGGAGTATGAAATGTCAGAGCCCAGACGAACTTTGTTCTTCTTCTTTTTGCCTCAAGAACAAGAACAAAGTTCTCGCGTCTTGTGGAGTATGAACAGGCCTTCACTCTCCCATTCATTCTCAATGGTAAATATGGATGCAGTACACTTTTTGGCCACCAGCGTCAAATTGGGGGCGCTGTTTCACTCCTTTCACAAACACTGTTGTGGTGTCTTGGTGTTTATCACAGAGCGTTGTAGCATCGACTTTCACAGTTTTACAAATTTTATTGTAAAGGTTGTTGACATCAACATAGGTCATGTTAAAAATGGACTTATAAAATAACTTATGCTGAACTGACACTTTCAAAATGATCTAATGTGGCATTTTCTTTGAGTTAACAAATGAATGAGGTAAAGTCACCGTACGTACTGTAGATGTTGTTGTTGACAGGTGTTGTTGTTTACATTGTGCACTATATTGCTACAATAGTTGATTTTGTTCAACTAAAACTAGGCTTTTGCCATAGTTAACATTTGTTTTAATGTAGCATGTTATTTGCATAGATATAATCAAATGCAAATGTATACTGAAAAATAAAATAAAGTAACTGTTAGTATTTGCAGTTATATGTGTTTCACGCTTGACATTGCTATGTTTGGCCCGAGACCCACAAGCACTTTTTCATTTTGGCCCTCGGAGACAAAAGGTTTGGGCACCCCTGATCTAGAGGAACCCTTAAATGGTGCTGATAGTCTACAACAATTCAAAAACAGTAATGTGTTTGAGAAATATGCTAAAGACATGTGACCTTGTTCGTATTAATTACAAGTAATTTTGTATTACTGTGAACCTGGTTAACCACATCATTGCTGATAGAACCAATGTCACCAACCCCTAAGTTGAATTATAGGAACTGAGAGAAATGAATAAGCAAAAGCTAATCACAATGCTTTAACAGCCTGTTTCCACTGGTCACTATTAAACATAATAGAGATGGAATTTTCAACGGTTCATAAATCTTGTCTTTTTAATGCACCACCCAGTATAGGGCTCAGAACTGGCTCACAACAACAACTAGTCAGGGCAGCAGGGTGAGGGCTTGCTGGTGGGGGGCTACTGCCCTCTACCTTCTGGCCATATTACACCCTGGCTTTTTAAGGCACCTCAATAAACAAGGCAAACAACAAAAATAATAAACAATCACAACCAATATGTTTACAGTGGAAATGGGAATGACAATAATAATGGGTCGTGTTGACTATGTAATACTTATTATAACTAAATTAATAGATTGGTGACTGGTGTTTATAAGTAATGATTGGAAATGGTTATTAAGTGAACGGGAATCAATCAATCAATCCCTGCCTCACAGCAACAGGGTAAATGGTAAATGTTCTCAACTTATATAGTGCTTTTCTACCTTTATCAGGCCCAAAGTGCTTTACAGTAAGGAACCAGTCACCCATTCACTCTCACATTCATACACCAGTGTACGCAGACACTGGAGGCAAGCAGGGTGAAGTGTCTTGCCCAAGGACACGACGACGGTGTCCATTTACGAGCGCTGGGATTCGAGCCCACGACCTTTCCGATCACGAGATCTGATTCTTAGTTTATTTCAGTCTTCTCAAATGTTACAGCTCCTGGCCGTGTGTAAAACTAAATCTTGATGTTTAATTAGTTTCCAAAAAAAATCCCTCTGATCCACTGGTCTCATTATTCCCAGCGAAAGCCGAGTGATAAAGTTGAGTGTGACAGAGGAGAGGAAAGTCCAGGGCACCTCCTCGGCCTCCCCTGTTTGTGTGCGACGGTGATGGCACCAGGAAACCGCCGCTCGGACAAAGGCAGGAAGAGAAGCGCCTCGTTAAAAACAGGAGGACGCGGCGGGAAATCAAGGCGCTCGGGCAGGTAGCATTCAAGTGCGAGGGGAAATAACAGTTTGAAAGTTATCCAGGTGCCTTTGAGCTCCTGGATCACGGCTCAAAATAACAGATTTATTTTCCTGTGCTAAAGTAACCCGTTTTATGTCCCTTTGCCCATGTGTGCGTGTCATCTGAAAAGCCTAATACTGAACACTCCAGAACAGTAGGTGGCGCTGTGCAGATGTTCCGTCAAATGCTAATCATTCACAAAGGACCAAACTTCTTCTTTGTTGTGAGCTGCACAGCGCCACCTACTGTTTATAGACTGTGCATTATTGCTTTAAAAAGGGAGGCAGTGGATATTTAGGGCCGGTGTTCCTTCGAGAGGAGGTGCTAATCCTAACCCTGAAGGTATTTGATTATGACACATATTTAAATGCAAAATGCAATTGTTTCGACAGTACACCGGCTTTTCGATTGTTTATTGTGCGGTAACTTGCTCCTAATTCATCAATTCATATCAAGTGATTATGTCTTCCTGTTTTTGACACGCCCTTGACGCCGGCAATGAATTTCCACATTTTTAAAGCAGAACTAAGTAACTTGTTTACCTTAATAAATCCTTTCCGTAGTCCCTCTGGGGGTAATACAAGTGTTAATGGGATGATTGGGGGGTCTTTCATCTCCCCCTGGTGTCTCTGGCCAGAAAACACAATAGCAACTTGACTGCCACCAGGTCAGAGTCACCAATACACACTAATGGAATCACGAAGAAGAAGCTAACAGGCTAACTGCGGGCTAGCGCCACCTAAACAGTATTTACAGCCAAGTTTGAGTGGAAAAAAAGATCTCCATTGTGTAATTGGATGAACAATATCCCTCTGTCCCTTTGTCTTTTCTGTCAGCGTAGTATTTACTCTCACGGGCAATTAATGAGTAAAAAACACAACGTGCTACGACACCTGCAGTGGCGCTTATGGCCTCTAGGGGAAAGAGTTACTTAGTACTGCTTTAAGGCGTCCAACAGTTAAAAAGTTTCAAGAGTAACAGGATTAGGGTCAATTAGGACCGAACGGTCCCAGTTGATTAGCTTTTGCTTTAACGTTGCCGGGCAGTAAAGTCAATGTTACCACATGATACAAACTGATGAATTAAAAGCAAGATATTTATTGATCTCACAATGGAGAAATTCTCTTGTTACATTCAGTTCTCAGAGACACTGAGGGTGTGCAGAATAGACAGGGAATGGAGGTATCTTATACACAATGACTACCAGCAGTAAAAAATAAACTATATATATATATAAACTATAATAAAAATGTCAGTATACGGTGCAGGTTTACAGCAAGGTTGGTTGATAAGTGACGCAGATAAAGTGACGTAGATACAGAGATTATTGCATGTAGTTTTATTTATTGGTTTATTTGGTTGGGATAGTGCAGGTGTGTTTTCTACCACATTTAATCTTTTATTGTATTTTATACCTACTGTTGAATGTTTTCAAATTGTTTCAATAAGCCTATATTCAGAATCATGTGAATCAGCAAAATCAATAATATTTATAAAAAATACTCCAAGTCCACCACACGTTTTTGTTTTCCTATTTTCAGGTTTTGAAATTTTTGAAAAATCATTATCCGGGAAAATCACCAAAAATAAATTCAATAGGTTTATGGTCATGTGACCCAGTGGCCCCAAACCAGTTTACAAAATTAGTACTCGCTCTGGCTATGGGCTCAGGCCATGAAATTTTGCTTAAATGTTTTGATGGTATTTTCAAGGATTGGGTTTTCCTCAATAGTTTTTAGGGCATTGGACCCAGTCCCCCCAAAACACTTTACAAAATTAGTACTACCTTTAGGCTGACTTTGCTGGTTCACATGATTCCGAATATAGGCTTATTGAAAAAAATTGAAAACGTTCAACAGTAGGTATAAAATACAATAAAAGATTAAATGTGGTAGAAAAAATTGTTATTTTGTATCATATTATTGATTCACACCTAAACTAAATTTTTTAAACCAACACTTTTTTTATTTTTTTTATTACATTTTAATACAATTACAAGAATGAAAACATAAAAGAAAGAAAAAGTTATATTCGAAATCTAATATATACAGTTTACAAATACAGTAGGTGTTAAGGGGGGTGGGGTTGGGGGGGAGAGTATAGTAAAAAAATATATATATTCGGGTTGCGTTTTTTATTGTTTCAGTTCTGCCTTGGTTTGTGGAGTTTCTGTGTATGTATGTGAATGTGTTTGCAATGCAGGGGTGCATAGGTGCTATGTCGAATGTGGTCAAATTAGTCTATATGTAAGTGTAATATATTAAACAAAACATATTTAAAAAAGAAAGTAAAATAGGCTACAATGTCATGCAATGGGCAAGAAAAAAATATATATATTTATATTTATCTATATATATATCATCATCACTATCACTATCATCATCATCATTGCTACAATCATTACTTATTGCTAATGTTTTATCTTGCTGAGTGTTGGTGAATAAAATAATAATAATAGTAAAATAAATGACAATAATAAAAAAAAAGAAAAGAAAAAAGCAGAGCGTGTTGCGAGACGGGCTCACTCAACAGGCCCTGCTTGTCCTCTTGTCAGTCCTATACTGTGAGGTGCATTAAAAAAACAAGACATATGTGGCCCGATGAGGTGGGAGATACCCCGCATCGGGCCCACTTCTTCAACACCTTTTACAAAGAAAGTAATTCATAGACGGTCCCTAAGTTCGAACGATCTGTTGGTGTTGGAGGCGAATATCCAACAGTCCAACATGAAACCAACTTCACCGCGGTATCGTAGCCATGGGATAATTTGCATAAACAGCACAATAGCCTACTCAAATATCCACTACTCACAATGAACAAAACCCATGGACCCAATATAGAGTAGAAAGTTTCAAATGTAGTGAAGAAATTACTCAAGTACCGTACCATAAAACTCCACACGGACACGCTCACACAGCCCACTTTACAGCGACTACACTTTTACAACACAATCTCAGAATCCCATTTCACTGTCAGTAACTGGAATCACCAAGTGGCCGTTTTTCCTCTTACCCCTGAACGAGACGCCCGCCTGAGGGTTGCAGTGGTGCGAGTGGCGCAGGCTTGTGGCCCGTTGTAGAAAACACTGCAACATGGTTCGAGCTTCTCACTAATCCGCCACGTGAGGCCGTATTTCCATTTTAAAAAAATCAAAAATCCCCAAAAATCACATGAATATCCCAGCGTGATCCCGGTCCACAGGTTGGGGAGGATTTGTCCGAGTGTGTGCGCGGACTGGAGCGGGTGCGAGGGCCTGCTGCGAACACCTCCTGTCCAGGAAACGCTTCACTTCCTCTGGACGCTTTCCTCTGCAGTGTCCCCCTCTCCTCCATTCACCTCCAGGATGAAGGCTTTTCAAAAACATCGCTTTGGGGAAGAATTTAAATGTAGAGATATTGATTTGAAACCTTCGCTGTAGTTTACTGACATAAATATGAGGGGAAAATGTTTGCAAGTTTCAAAATATTGTTGAGTTCGAGCCTGTAAAGTGGAGTCTTATGGAGCGACTAAAGTGCAGATGTTGTTAAAGTTTAGTCTCTTTGTCTGCTCATGCGCCCTGTGTTTATTCCTCCCGTCTTTAGCCGCTGCTGTCTCCCACAGAGGAAATGACCATATTTGGATCACAGCCTTTCCTGCTACACGTGGATACCAAACTGTCAGTATCTGTGAATGAATAAGCGTGGGAAAGACCAGGGAGCGACACAGACATGTTGAAGTCAACAAAACATTGTAAAGGGCAATGGTGGAAAGTAACAAAGTAAAAAGTACAAATTATAGGTACTTTTACTTTACTTAAGTACATTTTATGATGAATACTTTTTACTTTTACTTCACTACATTTTAGAGCCTGTATCTGTACTTTCTACTCCACTACATTTTTAAATTGGGTTAAAAGTAAAAGTATTTTATTTTCAAAGTGACCTCTTTATGATGAACTGGTTTAGTCCCAGTTTAGACCTTGTTTACTTCCTGTTTTTGAGTTAGTGGTTTACTCGTTTAGACCTGGTTTGATTCAAATGATTTTGAAAAATCCTGCACATTAAACTCTTAAATACTTTTACTTTTTACTTATAAAGTACATTTTACAGTGCATACTTTTGTACTTTTACTTAAGTAAACATTTTATCAGATACTTTACTTTTACTTAAGTACATTTTTGGTCCTGTATCTGCACTTTTACTTAAGTAAGAATATCGAGTACTTCTTCCACCACTGGTAAAGGGTGAGTTTGGTCTATTGTTTACTCTGACATTAAAACTAAGATGTTAAGGGAGAAAACTAGCGAAAAATCTCAATATTGACCACATCAAAACTATAGTATTTAAAAGTGTTAAATTTGACTTTTTCTGGCCTAATGTATATTTTCAGGTATTTTTCACCGATAAAAAGCTTGTGTTTGACTCTGTTTATTCAGTGAAATGTTGCACAGTGTGATCATGTGGAACGAGGTCACATACTGTACATGATGGATATGAACATACAGTTATCTTTATGTCGCGGCCTAATAACATTATCTCTGCTGCAGCCGGTGAGGAGAGAGACTCAAACTGCTGCAGCGTGAACAGGATTACAAGTGATTTCTGAAACAGGAGACGGCAGCCAACGCAATATTAGCTCATGATGTAGTTCAAACTGGACAAATCTTTATACCATAGAGGCGTAATAAGCAAAACTTCTTCCTTACCTAAATTACGGTGTTGAAATATGATTAAACTTACTCCAAAAGAAGGCGATAAAGTGATTGTTGTTGATCTGTTTTCTGAAATGATGTGTAAAAAACTCAGATCAGGAGAGCGTTGTTAATGTGTTGTAAATACGTGACTGTCGGACTCTATAGCTCAGTGCAGTTATGGCATGTGCTTCATTCCGGTCTGGATTAACCTCTCTCTTTGTCCGTCTCTGTCTCTCTCCCCCTTTCCCTCGCTCTCTCTTTCCCCTGTTTCTCCCCTCTCTCTCTCTCCCTCCCTCCATCCCTTTCTTCATTTATTTCCTCTCCCCCTCCCTCGCTCTTTCATTCCTTTCTCTCTCTTATATCGCCCCCCCCTCTCTTTTCTGGTCTCGTTTCCTTCCTTTCTCGCTCTGTCTTTTCCATATCTCCTCTGTCCCTCATCCCTCTCCCTCTTGCTCTCTCTCTCCCTCCCTCCTCTCTCAACAAGGCGTCTTGTGTAGAGACCACAGTCATGAGTTTATCCACTCGTTCATACATTTCAAACTATTTTTACTTTCACTTTGGCTCCGAAGCTCGATATCTCAGTAATTTTGTGTCCGGTTTATCTTCAGGGATCAGCACAAAACCAGGAGGAGGACTGAGCAGATTTATTTACTTTATATGAAAATACCAGACGCCCTTTGAGCCATCAATAGGAAGTACATTTCAATGTAGCGGCGGAGATTAGGCCACTTTGTCTGCACTTTGTCTGTATGTTCCTCCCGTCTTTAGCCGCTGATGTCTCCCACAGAGGAAATGACCATATTTGGATTACAGCGTCATCTCGGTCACAGCCTTTCCTGCTACACGTTCGGGTGCATCAAACGCCCCATACTTCAATGGATCATTTTGTCCCTTGTCTAGTTTTTTATATATAAAAAAAGAAAATGTATGGCAAAGTTTGGTGAAGTTTGAAGTACATTTAGGTCCACCATTCAAATGAATGTTATCAAAATATCGAAAATTTGCCATTTGGCGCATATTTCCAGTTTTTCCGCTCATTTTATGTCATTATGTTAAGTAATATTGCATACAGACTTGTATATAGATATTGCAATAGTACAATTTATACAACGGGTGTTTAGCGGTGTTTATTATATAACATTAACCATTCACTACATCTTTTAAAATGTTTCAACTCATCGGAGACAATAGTTTCAACGCAATGAATTCAGTATATGTTGTTTTCAACATTGTTCTAAATGATTTATCCAATGTTTAAAAAGTGAAATATAGTTAAATTGATCCTACATTCAGCAATGTTTTAAAGTCAATGGTAGTTATTTGGTAGATTCTTCAGTCAGTCGCTATGTCCTTTACGGTCCTTCTCAACAACTTGCAGCACGTTCTGGTAATGTTCTTCACCCCTTGCTGATGCCAAGAAATCTGAGCTAAGCTTAACACCGCTCTCAGCACAGTCATTGACAACATTCAGTGATTCAAGGTTGCAGAGAGAAGCTTGGTACGCAGCAGACTTTGGCCAGTTCGCAACTTCTTCAGTCATGGACTCAGCGTTCAGCTGAAGAAGAGTGAATGTGTACCAGGAATCAATACTAGCTAAATCAGCAAGAGTTGTGGTCAGAGTAACAGTTGCTGGAAACCTTGGTTTGCCAAAGCCTGTTCCAAACCAGGGTTACACTTTAGAATACGGCCCGGTAACTCCTAGGTAGTTACTGTAGTACATCCCTGGTACTTACAGAGATAATTACCAAGTACTTACAGTGGTACGTTTAGGTAAGTACCTAGGAGTTACGAGGTCGGCCCATTAGTCCGACGTCTCATTATTCTGAAAATCACCCATTGAGTAGGGGTGCCATTAGGGTTAGGGTTATATTTTTGTAATAATGAGACGTCGGACTAATGGCATGGCACCGGAGTTACCAGGCCATACCACTGCAAGTACCTGGTAATTACATCTGTAAGTACCAGGGATGTACCATAGTAACTACCTAGGAGTTACTGGGCCGTATTCTAAAGTGTTACCCAAACCAGTTCTGTGGTGCCGTTTCTGGTTTAACAGCCAGCAGACTGTCTGTAAGGGCTCGCCGTTCAGCGTCAGACACCTTACTGCTCCACAGAGCAAGAGGAACAGGATGATCTTTAGTTTCTCCATCAAGGAACACTGTGCACAGCTCAGCTTCTTGATAATCATCTTGACGTAGCAAAAGCTCTGATTTGGCTAGCTGGAGAACACTGGTTCGACATGTATCTACAATCTGAAGTGCCTCGTGGTTAAATGACGTCAAGTTCAATGGAGATAGCTGTTCATCAGTGCTTTTAGATGGCACCGTCAACATTTGGAAACTCTTACGAAATCTTATAAACAAGGTGACGTCTGGAGACTGGAGACCTCAGTCTTCAGATCATCAAAAACATGAGACAGGATAATCTCACCAACATGGACGACAGGCTGACCAAAGGATAGCTCGTCCAAGCTGCTTCTGGACTGTCACACAGGCTGCAGTTACGTGACCTGTATTCGATGCTGTGGTCATGAGAAAATGGTCTGGATTATTGGCTCTACAGCTAAATCCCAAAAACAGTGCGGCACTCAACGTGTTAACAGTCAACATGTGCTAAATCTAACAGCCCTGTAATGACTAATAACAGTTTGCATATAACATTTGTAAAACAGGCTCTAGAATTGCGACAACATGAAAGTATAACATAATAAGTTCAATAAAAAAAGAAGTTTAATACAAAATTAGATAAAATTTAAAGAGGGGGTATTATGCTTTTTTCAATCACATAGCACCAGTCTATAGCATACTACAATGATGACGTAACCTTCTGTTGGTCTGTATATGCAGTAAATTAAAATAACTGCCTTGAATAAAATTGCTCTCTCAAAATGGCTGTACTGAACGTCTTGAAATAGGCCTCTGTCTCTTTAAGAAGCTTTCCGACACGCCCCCTTCAGCACACTGCTGTGGCATCTAAACAACACTACTGTGCGGGAGGGGGCTCTGCTGAGCTGAGGAGCAGTGGTTGGTGGCTTGGCTGGTGACAAAAGGTCCAGAGGCGTCTCCAGGAGGTGGGGGCGTTCCTAGGAGGACTGAGGCATAGCTACACCTAAAATGGCTGCCGTCTAAGTTTTTACTGATTACTCAAAATATGTGAATGAGCCAAGGCAACACTCCAGGCATGTGTTTAATGAGGGAATGACATAATAACATGATATAAAGCTTGAAAAAGTAGATTTTACATAATACCCTCCCTTTAAATATTTTGTAAAAACTCACTTTAAAGATTGCAGACTTCACAAACAACTTGAATAAACAAGCAAAGAATAGTTATTTAATCAAATTCAGTACCATTGTAAAATATTAAATAAGTAAAGAGGTCAACAGCAAATCACATTCAACTACATGAATATCGCAATATAATGCCCATATAACCCAATGCAAATCTTGCTTATTGAGGTGGACCCCCTAAACAATGTTGGAATTAGACAAAAATTGGTAGAAATTCTTTTTATGACCAAAGGAATGTTTTTAAACTGGGGACAGCATAGGTTGACATTGGGGCGTTTGATGCACCCTGCTACACGTGGATACCAAACATGTCAGTATTTGTGAATGAATAAGCGTGGGAAAAACCAGGGAGCGACACAGCCATGTTGGAGTCACTTCCTGGATAAATCTCCTTTTTTATTACTCTGACATTAAAACTAAGATGGAGAAAACGTCCACTGCGTAAAAAATATGCTTTTAAACTGCAGCGTCTCTTCATATTTAAATGAGGCCATTTCAATATTCAAAAGCAGATTGGACACAACAGGAAACTTTTGAGCATCAAAATGTGCACAATTTTAGCCAAAACTGCATCTGAATAATGAGGCATTATCAGTTTTATGTATGTATTTTATTATAAAGCCTCTGTATTTTTAAATATTAAAGCGGTCAGCAGATGGCGCCACCTGCTCAAATAGTATTAAAGCCACCCTGATTCACACGCACTTCCTCTGTCTTCCTCCCTGGCGTCATGTTCTACGGGTCCAGGTCGCTATGGTACATTCGGTCAATCTCTAATTTGGTTTAGCTGCTAACGCAAGTTTTATTTTAGCGTCGTGGGTGGGTGAGAGCCTCCATGCGTCCCGTGGTCTCTCTCAGTTCGGGTTCGGGGTCTGCTGGGGCCGTCGCGTAACCGGGGCTATCGAAGCACCGTGCCGGGGTAGGGCTAGAGGAGGGCGTGCGACGGTAAGATTGGCCTTGCCTTGTGGTCAGTGATGCCAGTAACTAATTACTTAGTAACGGATTACTGTAATCTGATTACTGTTTTCAGTAACTGGTAATCTAACGCGTTACTAGTTCCAAACAAGTAATCTGATTTAAGTTACTTTTCCAAATCATTGTGAGTTACTATTTTGTAATTTTCCTTAGGAAAAATAATACATTTATTTATGCATCTCGGTGAGTGACGCAACATAATGTGACAGGTCACGTTTTCAGCCTAAAAACACTCACACTGGTCGGGCAGAGAGATGGAAATACGTCACTTTTCTGAGTCTGCGTCAGCTTTGTTGATGTTACTGTTAAAATGCACTTCCAATAAAGTGAGTGTTTAAAAGGGTTTGTCATTAGTGAGTTGAGACAGTGGAGATGTCGTCGGCCGCAGCTGAATGTAACTAATAATGTAAGTTGTAATCTAACTTAGTTACTTTTAAAATTAAGTAATCCGTAAAGTAACTAAGTTACTTTTCAAAGGAGTAATCAGTAATATATTATTTTTTCAAGTAATCTATGGCAACACTGCTTGTGATTAGCCGTTAAGTTCATCGTAATTCTCCAACTAAATTCCTTATATTTACTTTAAGGTGGATCCACTGCTGCTGTCTCTCTTCCTCCCTACTTTGTTTTGTACAAACTCAAACGCTCATGAAAAGCTGACAAACATAACAGCTGTGAAATGAAATGTCTAAAAGTATGAAGTACAACAGAAAGAACAAACGTAAAACATAGAAATAAACTAAAATGTACAAGGAACATGCTGCGTCTGTCCTTATGGGTCGACCCTCTGTGCCTTAAAGCTCCCGATGGCGATGTCTGGCTTTTATTTTATTTAATATACCACTAATTAAAGACGGTTAAATTGGCACATCTCTCGTTTGAAAGGCCAAACGTAATACAGGAAAGAACTCTCGCACACTGTACACCTGCAACACGGGTGTTGCGAGAGCTCTTTCCTGTACTGTATTTCATATACCACTACCACTCGTCTTGTCACAATAAGTTCTGGACCTTATCTTTTTTACAGGATTTGACAGATTTATGCAGTAAAAAAGTCAATGTCATTATGTTCCAAAAATGTTCTACAGCCTGGTGGAATCAGACTGAATGCTTTTATAAGGACTTCTGTCCCACTCATTCATCCTGATGGTCCCATGCCATGGGCTAAACGTGTTCCTCTATTTGTAGTGCACTTTTGGCCCCGCCTCAAAACAGAGCAGCCGCACTGACAGACACATGGCTTTCCAATAATAACCGCACCTGCTGTGGACTCGACCCACGGCCAAAACAACACAGTTACTTCTCTTACGGGGGATTTCTTTAGGATTCAGGCTAAAGATCAGATCACCTTCGAACGTGACGCTGCAGTAGGCGTCGCTGATGTCGGTGTCCGGCGTCTGCAGCCGCTCACAGCAGAGGATGAAGACTCTCAGCATGGCTCCAGGGTCCGGGATAAGTCCAAACGTACAAGAGGGAGCATTCAGTTTGTTACAGGGGAGAGGGAAAGTAATGTGTGATGAGGAGAAAGAGAGAGTGAGGGGGGGAGAGAGGCTGAGTCACTCTGCGCCTCAGTCACAGCGGCTTAAAGCTACACACACACACAGCGCTGCAACAACTCTACGGGATTACGCTGAGCAACGCACAATCACAGCAGCCAAACCCAAACACAACCTAAATTACCAGCTTGTATTTTTGTTCAGAACTTTCTTACTTTACTCAACTACAAAGATAAACATAATGGTAACACTTTATAATAATGGTACATGAGGTAATGCATGATTTCATGATACACAGATATTTGCATTTTGGCGCTCAAGGAACTATTGGATAAATACAACAACCAGGGTCTACAATATTGTACAATATGCATGTGCTTTCTAGATGCTTCTAAAGCCTTTGACCGTATTATTCATGGTAAATTGTTTGATAAACTCACAGAAAGAGGAGTTCCAGGATACCTTACGAGGACTCTTATTTTCTGGTATTCTTGTCAGTCTATGAGGGTGAAATGGGGCGACTCTATATCCGACTGTTTCAAAGTGAGTAATGGAGTACGTCAGGGTGGTATTTTGTCTCCTCTTTTGTTCAATTTATATATTGGTGACCTGTCTGTGAAACCTAATGAATGTAATACTGGGTGTCTTGTTGGTGATGTCCTGTGTAACCATGTGATGTATGCAGATGACTTAGTACTGATAAGCCCTTATAGTGCAGGCCTGCAGAAGCTCTTGAATATCTGCTCCTCTTATGGTGATGCATTTGATGTAAAGTATAATGCTCTTAAAAGTCACATAATGTTTGTTAAAACAAAAGAGGATCAGAAGCTGATGTTTCCAGACTTTAATCTCTGTGGAAAGGTTCTTCCGGTCACAGATGAGGTTAAATATCTCGGACACTTTATCACAAATGACCTCTCAGACGATAGAGACTTGTTTAGGCAGAGGTGTAAACTCTATGGCCAGGCTAATGTATTGGCTCGTAAGTTTCACATGTGCTCCACCAATGTCAAAATTGTATTGTTTAAAAGTTTCTGCGCTCCTTTGTATGCAGCGCACCTTTGGCGCAGCTACAAAAAGAAGAGCATGCAGGCCCTGACAGTGGAAAGTACCGAGGCACAGCAGTGCGAGTGCGATGTTTGCTAATAGTGGAATAAGATCTTGTGCAGCTGCATAAGGCATTGTATCTATACATTTATGTGTAGAGTTCAGAATCTGTCTAACTGTATTATACAAGCTTTGGTCTGTCCGAGGAAAAGCTCGGTCAGGTTTACTTCAAGAATTTGGAAGCACTGGCGCTCCTGCTTATATGTGTAAATAATGATGATGTAACTTTCTCTTACTTTTATTAGCATCATTCTTTTGTTATTTCTTTTATACTATGGACCAGGATTCTGTGTCCTTAATAAAGCTTGATTGATTCATGCATTACTAAATCATGACTTCTCAGGAACAAACATGATAATGAAATCATGATGTAACAAATGATCAGTTCATGATTGCCGTAAATTTTATCCTATAAAGTTGTACTTTGTGTTCTTGTCCATAATTTACAAGTGGATTTCCGCCATATGAGTCATGATGTTCATGCATGATCCTCATGATCATGATTGGTTGATTATTTTATTGTCATTTCATTGCCGTTTTAGTGAATTCATGGTATTCTTATGTGATCCTCATGATCATGATGAATTATTAAGATTTTCATGTACATTCATTACAGTAGTTAGACGTTTAATTCAGGGATGAAGTCGTCCATGAACCCACATGTAATCATGTTTGTTCCTGAGAAGTCATGATTTAGTAATTCATGAATGTATCATGAAATCATGCATGAACTCATGTACCATTATTATAAAGTGTTACCAACATAATACTTTCTACTCCACTGCATTTTTATAAAGGGTCCTGTTATTCCTGCCAATTACTTATTGCTTTGTTAAAATGTCTGCCTGTTAGTTCCTGATCTGCTATTCTCTTTGTAGTATTACCCTCCTTACTTAAGATGATTAGCTTAGAAAAAACCTGTGCCGGGTCAGCCCCTCAGGGAGTTCCACATGTTAAACCTGCATGCACCACCAAGTTCCTACTCAATTAAATTTAAAGAAGAGTCTTACTCACCAAAAGATGTCTTTCATGGGTCTTTATTGATAGGTTTGTGAAAGGAAAAGAGCCCCCTTGATCAATCTCTATTGCCTGGAAGTGAGTTTCCCAAAAGGTCACGATCGTGTGGCTCTCGATCTACAGATCTTGGTCTTGGAGACGAGTGTCAGGTCTCACGGTCAGATACTGTAGGAATGAGAGGCCACAGCTAAATGTAACTGGCAGTCGGGTGTCGATCGGCTCAAGATTTGAGGAAAGAAAGAGGTTTCAGTATACGACAGATCGCACTGAGCTGTCCGAACTCAGGCAGTCGCACGCTGGCAAAGAGACGAGCAGCCAGCCTTCACAATGCTCACATTATATATCCTTACATCACAGGGGGTTTGCACAGACCGTTAGCTGATATTTAGATAAGGAACTAAAACTTAGATCAGGAACTGCAGTCAGACTGAAACCAATGTCCGGCCGCAGACGGTGGTCGCGAGCAAGTCCCATTGTCATAATTACATAAGTAAGAAGAAGTGTAGCCTGTCACTCTTCCAGCGCTGGTTAGCTCCATATAAGGCATGAGCCAGACGCTATGATGCCTTTAACAGTCAAACACAGGTTAATACAATTCACAAGATTATAATACGTTCAGTATATAGGAATAAATGATTACATAATGAATACAAGCTAGATAGCACATAGCAATGCCCTTTTTGGGTCTTACCAACTGCCGTCCAGGCTACAGTAACAATAATAAAGGGTGATTTTGGTCCAAAGTCAAAAGTCCATGTGTCTGGTTCATTTTAAAGCTGCCCTCAGCTACCAGACCAGAATGGTTGCATTCCCACATTGCATTGCTAGATGTGCCGCCTTCGCAAACAGCGAGCTAACTTTATACTGCAGAAGCAAACTGCTCAAAACTGCTCACATGGTAACACTGTATGAAATGTATACTGATGATGTGTAATTGTTTATTGTTTACCTTTTAAATATTGTAATGTGTACTGTATTGTATTGTGTTTTGTGAAATGTGTAGCCTCCTATGGACAGGTGTTGCAAATTAGCAGTTTTGCTATAACACTAAAAACAATGTATCTGGTTTGTCCAATGCAGTTGTTATGTCCATATCAAATAAACTAATAATAATAATAATAAAGCAGACGAGCTCTGCACATCCCTCGCCTCACCCCCAACACACCCCTCACTCCGGATTCACATTGGCAGAAGCCAATAGGGCTGCGAGCTTCCATTCATTCCCTATGCTGCCTGGCGATGGGAAAGCGTCCACCGGGAATATACTGTAAGGATTGTAAGGAAATCTGAACAAGCTCCTGACTCATGCTTTGCTCACACGCTACAGAACAAGAAGACCGTGTCAGTGAGATTAGCTGATAACCAACACCATAATCACTATGAACATAACGTGAAGTACAGATAAAGTACAAACACATAGATACAAACAACTGATTCACTGATAGGCAGTCACACTCTCTGCGCAGAGAAGTGCAAGACTAGGATAAAAGGCAACAGTCAACGGAGGTCTGGACTTCACTTCTTCTCTTTCTCTGAAGTCACCAGCGGGTTATACTGCTTTGTAACTAGGAACAACAGCAATAAAGGCCTTTTCTTTGAGACGACTTCTATCTCCAGTGTTTGCTTTGGCCATATCCAAATAGCTGTTCTCGCGTGATACAAAAGAACCAAGTCCTTACAATTGGTGCCGAGATCAGGATATCTTCGCGAGAAGAATTGCAAGAAGAGTAGAGAGGGTCGCTGTTATTATTGTTTAAATATTTATTGTAATTTTTTTTTCTCATCAGAGCCTCGGATGAGACAACATGGCGATCTCCTAATTGGACAGACCAAACATTTGCAGACGTGGGAGCCGCAGCCTGAGGACGAGACCACTCAAAAAGGGGAAAGGCGCCACAGGACAAGGAAAGCAGAAAACCTTTTGTAAATTTCTGCCACGCTCTTGCGTGTTATTTCCTATATTTGAGTGGCCTCGCTCTTAAGGTTTGGTACTTCCCTATTTTAAATATTGACATACACTGATCAAAGGCAAGAGAAAGTGGAAAAAATTGGTTTGCCGTTCCTTCTTACAAGGACTCATTTAGATAAGTCAAATCCCCAGGGGTCAGGGACCACTATATAAACTTGCGGCGGTCAGGGACCGTAAAAGAGTCGGCTGGTCAGGGATCGAAAAAAAGCCACAGGCCTGAGTTTTTTATCCATCCATCCATTTTCTTCCGCTTTATCCGGGGCCGGGTCGCAGAGGCAGCAGTCTCAGCAGAGATGCCCAGACTTCCCGATCCACGCACACCTCCTCCAGCTGTTCTGGGGGGACCCCGAGGCGACACCAGGCCAGCTCGGAGACATAGTCCCACCAGCGTGTCCTGGGCCTTCCACGAGGCCTCCTCCCAATAGGACATGCCTGGAACACCTCCCGAGGGAGGCGACCAGGAGGCATCCGGAACAGATGCCCTAGCCACCTCAGCTGGCTCCTTTCGACGTGAAGGAGCAGTTTTTTAATTAAATTAAATAAAAAATTAAATTAAAAATAAATAAATAAAAATAAAACATATAAAAATACAATAAAATAAAAAAAAGGCTGCTTAGACTGCTTCCCCCGTGACCCAGCCCCGGATAAAGCGGAAGAAAATGGATGGATAAAAAAATAAAAAGGAAAAAATTATAATAAGTAATAAAAAATAAATAATTGTGCTTGGTGCTGAACCAAGAGCCACAGGCAATTGCGTACTATACTGTAAATCTGAACGGGGGACGGTGTAAATCAACAGGGGGTATGTGCACAAACTAAACGTAAATGGCTAACTGCACTATAGTGCTATTTGGAATGAGATCTCACCCTGATGAGGCCCATGGATTAACAGCCCATGAGGTTCTCACAGGAAAAAATGCCATGTCCTGAGAGTGTAGGGCCAAGCGCCAAGACAATGTTGTTAAAAGAGCAACGCTAGTAAATAAATGAATAAATGAGAATATTAACTCTGCTGTGAAGTTCTGATACAAAGGTGTACAGGAAACCTTGTCAGGGAACCTTTGGACGTGGTCTTGGAGGAAATACAGGAAGGAGACCGGGTGATGAGAAGACAGAACAAGTGGAGGTGGGACAAACTTTAAAAAAATTGGACCATTGCAAGTGGCAAGAGCCTCTTTATTTTGATGTTGTATTTTAATCTTTAGTGCTTATTTCATACTTGGTTTTCTTGTGGTGATGTACTTTCAGTTTAGGCTTTGTGGGTGCTGCTCATTGCAGGTTTGTTTAGGTCAAAAAGGAGGGTTTACCAGTGGTTTCTTGCTTATAGTTAAAATAACATTTGGATTAAACTTGGGAAGATAGGGAACTATATTCGGTATTAATTTAGTTAAAATAATAAATAATGAGGCTTCGTCTCATATTTCTGTTCAGGGGATTGACCATAAGAGAAATTTATTTTTCGATTCTGATAAGAATTGACAATAAAATGTTTTGAATTGAATTGAATTAAAAAAAAAGGGCCATAGACGCAGACATTAAGAAAAAGTATAGGAGACAAACACCAAAACTACAAGGGAGCCAATTGTAAAATAACAAAGTTAGACATGGGGGTGAGGGAGAGTAGGGTAACTTCCCTGGTTGTTCCCGTTGATTCTGTTACAGGTGTTGGTGAGATGGAGATGAAGATCATGAGGCTGGAAACCCTGGACGTGATAGTTTAGGGTCTACATTACTGATACACAATGTTGCTAAAGTTAATCACACATGTTAACGCTGTGCTTTGCTAGAAATAGTTGTAGGTTTGCTTATTTAGATTATTGACAGGTACACGATGTTTAGTAATAAAAATAATACACTGTGTGCTTTGCAAAAAAACAAAAAAAACACGCTACATGCTGGCATTGAGTGGAACTGAAAGGGTGGCAGAGCTGATTTGGAGGTGATCAGCATCACGTTAAAGCCACGCCTAGCTATGGAGGCGAAGGTGGAATGTCACTACACATAGGATCACATACCACACAAGCTGACAGTTAGTTAGTTTAGATTTAAGGCTAATATAGATAGCTTAGTTTAAGAACTTATTATTATACTTACTCTTAATGAGTAAGTAACAGGGGGACTGTAAGGATTGTAATCGCAATCTGAACAGGCTCCTGACTCATGCTTTGCTCACACGCTACAGAACAAGAAGACCGTGTCAGTGAGATTAGCTGATAAACAACTGTCAACACCATAATTACTATGAACATAACATGAAGTACAGATAAAGTACAAACACATAGACATAAACAACTGATTCACTGATAGGCCGTCACCCTCTCTGCGTAGAGAAGTGCAAGACTAGGATAAAAGGAAACTGTCAACGGGGTCTGGACTTCACTTCTTCTCTTTCTCTGAAGTCACCAGCTGGTTATACTGCTTTGTAACTAGGAACAACGGCAATAAAGGCCTTTTCTTTGAGACAACTTCTATCTCCAGTGTTTGCTTTGGCCATATCCAAATAACTGTTCTCGCGTGATACAAAAGAACAAAGTCCTAACAATACAGGAGAGCACGATACGGGCGGCTGGAGCGGCGACGGCATTTGCATAGCGTTGAAATCAATCCAACTCTATGCAAATACAGAGCAATTCATGGCGGCGACCACCAACCACAGAACAAGATCTGACAGACGCCTGTGCGTAATTGGCTCACGCACTTCAGCTGCGTCTCAAACCCCGCCTCCACGAGCGCCTGCACAAGGAAGTAGAACAAGCTGAGCCACGGGAAGATGATTTGTTTCGCTTGGTGTGGATCCATTGTCACTCCGCGTCTTTTAAACACAAACACGTGCAGGGATCGCAAATGGTTGAAGCAGCAGAGGCAGAAACAGTTAGCGGCTAACACAGTCAGAGTTTATCACAGAAGTTCACAAAACCGACCAACCTGCTCTGACGCAGCTGAAATCCTCATAAAGTGTCCGTTTGTTTATTAAGCCATTATCTACAGGGAAACATCTGGTATTTTTCATCCTTATGATTACTAAGCAGGCACCGGGAGGCTGTGAGGCGTTCAAGGGTTGCGGGCCAAAAAAGTTCTGCACGGTAAACCTAGTTCTAAATGGAACATTAGTTTAGTTTAGTTTATTTGTCTATTTGAGCAGCAAACACTCTGCTCAAAAGGAGTGGGCCGAAGCAAGAGCTTATAAGCCCCACCCCCAAAATCAATGTTAACATTAATGTTCTAAATGCATAAAATAAACAAAACACAGACTTACAGGAAAGATGCAGTTTAGCAAATAAATGTAAGTCTCAACATTTGCTACAGATCTTATTTATGCTGAAACACAAGATCACTGAGATTTCCGTAAAGATGTAAAGAAATCAAATTGAAACTTTCGCTGAAAATGACTGATATTAATATAAGAAAAACAAATGTATTGCAAGGTTTCTGTCATGTGTAAAAAATCGCAGTATTCAAGACAGTAATCGAGTATTGTATTTTTCCTAATATTACACACTTTATACATAAAAAAAGGACTTGTGCAGTTGACCCAGTGTTTAAAGGCGGATAAATAAATAGGATTTTCCCGGTTATTTTTAGCCCCGGCGCGGTGTCGTTTATAGAGCGTGAGCGCGGTTACAGTAAGAATGTAAACCACACCAGACCGAGCTAAAATAGACCTCAGTGAAGTGGGTCAGGGGCCACTGAGCCACAACACAGGACCCTGCTAAACAAGGCTTTATTTAAGGCGAGACGCTGCAGTTTTATCCAGTTTTATCCTTCACATCGTATAGTTTTAACATCAGAGTAAAAAAAAAGACCAAACTCACCCTTTACGGTGTTTATTTTTGCCCGATTTATTGAGCTTTGAACCCAAAAAAACAAAACGAAATTTGATTGTTTGTTTTTTTTACTTAAAAATGGCTTAGTCAAAAACTAAACAAGATCCAAAATAAATCAACAACATATAACTATTTAAACCTGCTTCGACCCATTATTCAGATTTTATCTGCAATTTTGGCCATTTTTATGCATTAAAGTGCATATGACAGATTTTAATGCTCTTGAAAATATGACTTATTTAGATGGATTACAGTTGCATAGTTATAATTTTTTTCAGTGAAGCAGCAATTTTAATGAAGAAATGTTGGGCAGAAAAGTTATTTTTATTGAATTTTTAAGCTGCTGACAGGAAGTGACATAAAAGAAGGAAACATTCTATACGTTTGTTAAGTGGTGACGTCACAGCTCTACTTCCGGGTCCGCAGATGTGCAAGAAACTACAAAAAACTCTTTAATACCACGATCAATATTTCTGAAACTCAACAGAGAGTTACTGAACATACTTATTTATCAGGCCCATTAGCCAAAGATGCTGCACCTATACTGCTATAAAAGTAATATTTACTAAAGTCGGTACTTCCGGGTTAGCACTGTTTATCAACTAAAGGAGTTAACTTATGGAATAGTTGCTGCAATGAGTTAAAACAAGCCACGTCTCTTTTTCAGTTCAAAATATTTACAAGAGAATAACAATGGAAAAATATTCAATGGAATGAAAATGAATTAAACAGACTTGCTTCTGGTGTGGACAATGGTCCAGTAATGTGTTAATTTTGTGAACAGATGTCATTAATGTGCTGCATTTATGATTCTAAAGTTAAGGGCAGGCACAATAAGCTTTAGCTTCTGCCTGCACCTGGTCATCTATTGTGTTTCATGTTTCGAATGATTTGTTTGAATGATCTGTAAATGACAAAACCGAAATAAATGAAAATGAACATTTTGAAAAATGCTAAAGGCGAAGCAGCTACGCTAACCCCGAAAGTACGGACTTTAGTAAATATTACTTTTTTTAGCAGTAGGTGCGGCATTTTTGGCTAATGAGTCTGAGATATAAGTAGCTTCAGTAACTCTCTGCTGAGTTTCAGAAATATTGATGGTTGTTTTTATGAGATTTTTATGTTTTTTATCTCTCATATTTTGCCCGTTTGCCAGGACCCGGAAGCGGAAGTCGTGACGTCACACTTAACAAACGTATTGCAGTTTGACTCATTTATTTCCCATTGACTTAACATGGTTGGACAGCTAAGTTTAAAATGGTTTACCTTCTTCGATGTCACTTCCTGTCGGTGTCCAATAAGGAAGTGAAAACATAAACATCACAAAAATGGTCAAACTAAAGAAAACTGGGAATAATCTTTAGCAAAATCTGAAATATAATCGTGTTAACTGTGTTTTAGCAAAATTGTGTCTAATATGTCACATGCACTTTAAACGTCTTAATTTTATATGAAAACATCAAATGACAGACATTTCTTCCATGTATCTGACACTTCCTGGTTTAAATGAGCTTCATTATTATTATTGTTGGATGGATTAAAGCCGCGCCTTGTTCAGGTACAGTGCGTTCTGTGGCGGCGCATCACTGGGTCAAAGGAATGACCTGGAACGGTTCCCATTTGAACGACACACACAACAAAGACAGGACGTAGGAAGGAATTTGTGACTAAGACTAACTAAGACTTTAACATCTTAGTTAGATTTTGAATGTTTTTTCAAAGGGGTTTTTCAATATCTAATTCCTCCCTGATTTACTGAGTTTCGAACCCCACAAAAGAGAAAATCCCTCTTCTATTGTAACTAATACATCAACAAAATCAAACTATAGATTTAAATCTGGCCCTATCCATTATTTAGATTTTGTCGTTAAACATAATTTACAGTACATGTTTTCCTCACATTTATCAGTAATCTACAGCAGAAGGTTCAAATATAGTTTTGGCTCTGGCTGGTCGTGTATGGTACGTGACAGAGATGACGGAGCTGATAAACCGAGAATGTTTTTGGTCAGTGACAATGAAAGAACGGATTAAAAAGTCTGAGGAGCTGATCTCTGAAACGTTTCCGTCGCTGCGGAGCTGAATGTACCCATACTGCTTGTTCTCTGTTGTTCTGTCCTTTTGTCAAACATGCCCTGTGTATGTGAAAAAGAATTTACCCCCGGGGACAATAAAGTCTAAAGTCAGAGTAAAACATCTGCCAGTGAAATAAGTATTTTTGAACTTAATATAAGAAGTGATTTAATATCAAATGAGGCAAACAGAGGGTCTTTTTGGAGGACAGGTCTGGACCTTCCTGGAAACGCCACCCCGCTCTGTTGTCGGGGGCTTGGTGCCCCTGGTAGGGTCTCTCAGGGCAAACAGGTCCTAGGTGACGGGTCAGACATAGAGCGGTTCAGAAGCCCCTTATGAGAGACCAACAGGCCCGGTTAGAACCATGAGGCCGTCCTTCTGTGGACCCACCACCTGCAGGAGGAGCCATAGGGGGCTGGTGCAGCTCCAACAGCTGCCCCCACGACCCGGCAACGGACAAGTGGAAGAAGATGGATGGATGGCCTGGACCGTGTCCCTGTTTATTGAAGTGGAGGCAAAGAGAGAAAGCGGGAGCCCGAACATTTATATGATGGCAGTTCAAGAGTCTTTTAACGCACCACACAGCATAGGAACATCATCTACAAAATCAGCTAGTTAGGGCAGCTGTGTAGGGGATTGTTGATGAGGAGCTACTGCCCTCTACAACTGGCCCGCTCTACACCTGGCTTTGTAACGCACTACACTGTGTAGGGCTTACATAATACATGTACATAATAATATTCACGGAGTATAATATGTATATTAATCTGTCTTTTTAACATAAAACTAGTGACTTTTGGTAATGCTAACAATGTTACCATGGTAACCATCTGAAAGAAATGTAATGATCTCCTTTTGTCACTTGCTTTGTACTAGACTTCGTACATGAAACTAGACCGTTGTTGTAATTGTGCTTCTTTTCTGTTGATGTACGAACACTTCAAACAGTGTTTTGTAAGTTATAGTTCTTTGTAAATAGTTTGTAAGTATGTGGCATTGTCATAGTTGTTTTGTAATTAGTTGTTACGTAATCAGTATTGCTCCGTTTTGGGGTATGGTTGGATGCTGCGGGTGTGTAGGGTCTATTTTGTTTTGCTGTTGTTTCCGTGTTGTTATTTTGTTCCTTTGTTGTTCCACTATGTTCTTGTGAAATGATGATTTTAATTGTATTGATTTTGGGGGTGGAGCTTATAAGCTCTTGCTTCGGCCCACTCCTTTTGAGCAGAGTGTTTACTGCTCAAATAAACAAATAAACTAAACTAAACTAAGAGTCACCGCTCATGACCACCTGTTTAGTGGCCGACAAAAACAACTCTTATTTCAAGTAAATTTAAATATAATTTTGAGCACAAGGATGTGTTTTCGGTGCAGAAATACAGATTTTTTTGTGGCCATACCGCCTTTGCTCTGCCTGATCCCGTCAGACCTTGGAAGCTAAGCAGGGAAGGGCCTGGTCAGTTCTTGGATGGGAGACCGTTTGGGAAACACCAGGAAGCCTAGCGAATGTAGTGAGGGAGTGGTCGGAGTTGTCAGAGTGGCCGATGGCACAGACTGGTTGCCTCGCTTCCGTCAGTCTACCCCAGGGCAGCTGTGGTATGGAGTGAATGAATATTTATTACAAGAAGATTTCACATAATTCCAGAAAACGTTTTGTAATATATGCAGTAAAACTAGCTGATGTCATTATTATCCGAGAAATGTAAAGCCACTTTGAGCGAGAGTCTGGGGTAAAGGTCATAGATGATTCTAAAGGTTACTGGGGCACGAGCTGCTCAAAAACTAGGCCACGATCGGCGCGACATCGCTGGCTGCAAAGGCCCGTTGACGCGTGATTCATGCCAATTGTCAATTCCCTTCACCTGAACTCCTCGTCAACTTTAAATCCGCCTGAAGCGCGACATAAATGTGCGGAAAGGCTGAAAAACAGCTCTTGTAGATGGTGGGACGAACCTGTCGGGCCGCATTCAGGCGGGGCAGGTATGCGCCGCAGGTGAGCGGGCGGGGCTTCGGGAAACTGGCTCAGGGAGAATGTTATAAATACACACAAGTTTCCACCAACGCTTGAATAAGAAGTGTGAGAACAGACGGACAGGACCGAGCCTCAGAGGAACAGGTAAGACACATATCACCTGCGAAAGAGCATTAACATTTAAGACTTTATTGTAGCTCAGAAGTCGCAGCCTTTTGTGATTTGTAAGAAATAGGTCGTCGTATGTATAAAAATTACACATTTTCCTACATTAATGGCTCAAAAAGTGCTTGAATTTAGAACATGTGTGTGTATTTTGAGCCGGTTTGGGCTGTTTTGAAAAAAGAGCCAATGGAACAAGTGTTTATTTGCAAAAAATAAAATAATAATAAATAATAATAAAACAGGAGAAAGCACTTGGAATGAAAAATAATAAGAAAATACCTTTCTGTTCCATTGGCAGTAAGATAAGTCCAAACTTACTCAATATCAGCACAAGTTCTGATAATTCAAGCACTTTTAAGTCATTTTTCCCATGTGTATCTTGAAATAAGTTAAATTTAGCTCATAGGGCAAGATATTTATACTTAAATTAAGATCAAATAAATCACTGCACTCATCTTATTTAAGTGTGATTATCTTGCCCCATGGACAGACTGGTAAATGGTAAATGGATCTCAGCATTAACCTGGACAAAACTGTGCAGTGTTTCCTCTGGAACAAGTAGATAACCAGATGTATTTAAAGCCGTGTTACTTTGGGTAGATAAAATATTACATCTGATAGTGTCTGTCTTTCCCCTGAAGTGGTCTGCAAACGCCTCACAGGCGTCTGTGGGGTTTAAAGGAGGTTTGTTAAAATCAGGATTTAAAACATGTTCTATTGTTGAGAATAGGACTTTTGGGTTGTTTTTGTGGTTGGTGATTATTGTGGAAAAGAATTTATTTCTTGCATTTCTTATTGCTGTATTGTAGGTCTTTTGTTGAGCACGGAATATTTGAAAATGTATTGTTATTTTGAATTTCCTCCATCTCCTCTCGGCCTTCCTGCAATTTCTCGTGAGTTGCTTTAGTTCCTCGTTTCTCCAGGGGGGAGGGGTTTGGGATTAATCTTTTTAAGTCTGAATGGTGCAACTGCATCGAGGGCGATGAGTAGTTTACGGTTAAAACTGTCAACAATAAAATCACAGTTCGCAGGAAAAATCACAGGAGGAATTTGTTGTAAAGCATCAATACATTTCAGGGTCAAATTACGTTTCCTCACAGTTTTTGCCGAGGATTCTCGCTGGATAAAACCGGTGACATTAAAAAATACACAGTAATGGTCAGAGACGGCCAAGTCAATAACAGAGGACACAGTAGTGGACAGGCCATACATGATCACCAGGTCATACGTGATGACCGGGCCATACGTGATGACCGGGCCATACGTGATGACCGGGCCATACGTGATGACCGGGCCATACGTGATGACCAGGACATACGTGATGACCGGGTCATACGTGATGACCAGGCCATACATGATGACCAGGTCCAGACTGTGCCCTTTCTCGTGAGTTGGCTGAGTGACGTGTTGGGTGAAATCCATATAATTAAGAACATGTAAAAACTCGGCAGAAATGGGGACTAAAACATTGTCTATGTGGAGATTAAAATCACCGGTTAAAAGGAGGTATGTAAAATAGATAGAAAGTCAGAGAATTCATTAATAAAAAGGGGAACTCTTTTGGGCGGTCTATAGATTGTGACACATAAAATCAGGGGGTTACTAAAAATAATTGCGTGGTGCTCGAAACTCGTGTATTGATCAAATAAAATAGGTTTGGTGGCAAGAGTATTTATGCTTATAGAGGCAGTGCCACATTCGCATCCGCACCCAGCCAGGTTTCAGTTAGAAACAAACAATTGAGATTATTATCTAAAATCAAATCATTTACAATAAAAGACTTATTCGGCAGAGAGCGGACATTTAAAAGAGCCATGTTCACTGTGGTAGGAGACGAGATCTGAGGTTATTAGTATTAAGCCTATAAGATTTTTCTTCATCCTACTCCTGTTCTTCTTTTCATGGACTGTATTATTGTTGTGTTTGTTGGATTGTTCCAATTGTATGTTGCATTACCATGAAAAAAGAATAAATAAAATGAAATGAACTAAAATCATCCAAACTTCTATTGACCGTCTGAAAGAGCCTCATATCATGTAAATTCTCTGCCAAAGGAGCAGCTCTGAGCTTTGTTCATGTGGGAGCAGCTCCATGAAGCAGAGGACCTGATTAAATATGATTATAATGAATATTACAAATGCAAAGTCGACTAAATTTGTCTTAAATTTAGTCGACTAAAACTAGACTAAAATTGAAGATTTTTTTTGACTAAATCTCAACTACAATTGAATTACATTTTCGTCCAAAGACTAAAACTAAATTAAAATATGTTGTCAAAATTAACACTGGTGTACGCAGACTTTGGAGGCAAGGAGTGTGAAGTGTCTTGCCCAATGACACAACAACAGTGTGCATTTGCGGGAGCTGGGATTCAAACCCACGACCTTCCGATCACGAGACGACCCGCTCTGCCACCTGCGCCACCGTCGCCCCATAGATCAACAAAAGAACTTATTTCAAGAAAACGTCACTTATTTCAAGATGACTTTTTGCAGTGTAAATGCACTACAAAAAGTGAATAACTAGATTAGTTTAAATAATGCAAATTTGAGTTGTTTGGACGAGTTCAGATGTAATTGGGCATTCGACTTAGTTTAGTTCACCTGTTCTGAGATGTTCATGACTCGCTTTAATACATTTTGTCTTTATTTTAAACTTAATTCTTTGCCAATGGGGTAAGAAAATTGCTCTTGTCCCATTGGCAGTTTGACTTATCTTAGCTTTCCTCGCAAGAGTGACCTTTTTTAACATTTAACAAGTAATCTCGGTCAGATCAGGAAACACTTTTACATTAGTGAAAACCACTCAAAGCTATATTTAGTTTTTTTATTTGCTTGTTCCATTGGCTTTAGCATTTTTATCTGATCTTAGATTCAAGCTTAAACCAATTCAAATTCAACATAAAGTCCCTTAACTCAAGCCGTTTTAAGTCGTTTATCTCATTTAAGATCGTCATTTTTCCCGTGAAGGGACTAAAAACGTGTGAACTCCAGTGACACCGTTTGAAAGAGCTTCATGTCGTTTAAATTCACTGCCAAAGAAACCAGTCTGAGCTTCAAGGTCTGTAAACATGGAGCAGAGAATATCATTAAATATGTTTAACTATAAGATCGTGAAAGTTGAATACATTTTCATACAGTTTCAGCCAGTAAAGCCAGTCCAGGTTGTTTCCTGTAACTTTCCCACATTACATAAACTATTGTCAGTGTGTCATCGCTTGAGTAAACACTGCGTTCTTCCTTATCTGATATCGGTAAAAGAGCAACCGGTCCGTCCTCATCGAGTCCTCGGCCTGAGCTGCGAGAGATAAAATGAGTGGAATTAGGAAACTTCGACCTGAAAGGGTTACTTGCCAAATAAATCACTCTGTGCCTTTGTTTGTTCTTTTACTGTCATGGCTAAAGGTCGATGTTGTTTTGCAAATCACTGCACAGAATATTATGTGTTTTTGAGGGAGACATTTATACTGTAATAAATAACAGTATCCGAGAATACACAAGCTCGTTCAAAGTGCTTCACAGTTACAGATATTTTTATGTTTTCCGTGAAATCTAGTATTGAACAGCTTTCATTTCTCTGAACAAGAATAAACAGGGGAGTCGTTTTCTAACCGATTGCTGAGCCGATTGGACTTAAAAGTTTTGATGTAATCTGTTTCAACAAAACTTTTAAGTTAATGAACTCAAAACTTTAAAGTTCAACTTAGCTTAAAGAGGGGGTATTATGTAAAATGGACTTTTTCAAGCTTTATATCATGTTATTATGTCATTCCCTCATTAAACACATGCCTGGAGTGTTGCCTTGGCTCATTCACATATTTTTGAGTAATCAGTAAAAACTTAGACGGCAGTCATTTTAGGTGTAGCTATGCCTCAGTCCTCCTAGGAACGCCCCCACCTCCTGGAGACGCCTCTGGACCTTTCGTCACCAGCCAAGCCACCAACCACTGCTCCTCAGCTCAGCAGAGCCCCTCCCCGCACAGTAGTGTTGTTTAGATGCCACAGCAGTGTGCTGAAGGGGGCGTGTCGGAAAGCTTCTTAAAGAGACAGAGGCCTATTTCAAGACGTTCAGTACAGCCATTTTGAGAGAGCAATTTTATTCAAGGCAGTTATTTTAATTTACTGCATATACAGACCAACAGAAGGTTACGTCATCATTGTAGTATGCTATAGACTGGTGCTATGTGATTGAACAAAGCATAATACCCCCCCTTTAAAAAGCCAAGTTGAACTTTAAAGTTCTGGTCAAAATCGGGTGACCAGATTTTCCAACAAAACTGGGACACAATTTGGGAATTTTCCGTAGGGCTCCAAATCTTAAATGTCTATTTTCCATCTTATGGTAATGATATGCACCAAGAAGCATTGAGGAGATGCAAGAGGTGCCATTACTTTGTACCATTACTTTGTAATTGATATTCACATGGGCCAAGGCTTTTTTTTTTTAGTGCAAAAAGTAATTGACTAGATTAGTTTAAATGCCTCAATTGGAGCATTATAATCCAAATTCCGAGTTGTTTTGACTAGTTAAGATTTAGTTGGGCATTTGACCTTCATTATTTCACTTGTTCTGAGATGTTTCTGACTCATTTCAATCCATGTTGTCTTTATTTCAGGTAATTTTCTTTGCCAATGGGGTAAGAAAATTGGTCTTATCCCACTGGCTTTCTTAGTTCAAGCGAGATTAACTTAGAACTAGTCTGAAATGTCATCAAACTAGCAAAGTAAACTTGGTCAGGTCAGGAAAAAAATCGAAATGAGTGGAAAACGCTCAAAACAAGATTCATCTCCTCAATTCAAGACATTTAAGCCAATGCTTGACTTTTACTTTTTTTAAGTGAAGTGTGTTATTTTGGAGACTATTTTGGCTAAAAACATGGCGGACAAACACCAGGGAGCTGGTGAAGATGGGTCAACAGAGGCTCTTCTTCCTGCCTCCTCACCAACTCCTGCCATAGCACTCTGGAGATGTGCTCACATACAGGTGCACAGTGTGGTTCTCTATAGCAGTGGTTCCCAACCTTTTTACCTTGAGGCCCCCCCTGTGTGTGCTGTAGTCGGGCCGCGCCCCCAGTCCAAAACCCCCACAAATGTATCAAAACATGAAGTATTTATTTCAAACAAACAAAAATCTAACTGGAGTGTTTAATGCATCTGTAGTCCTTACTCAGTCATATTTGATGATTTATGACTGATTGATTTTGCTCAAATACCATAATGTATGACCTGACCCTCTGACTAGGCAAAGCTCCCCGTTTTCTAATCATCAATGAGCCTTGAACCCGATTAGCAAACACAATGTACCATGAGAACAATGATGCGTCTCTGTGCAACTATGTCGGTAATGAACCAAAGAGTTAAACAGGCTCCAGTATAAAGCGTCATGTGAACCCAACATGCTAACACTGACACTAGGCTGCTTCTCGTTTGTAAATAACACGCATCAGTCCTCGGCTCGCCTCATTCTTCTCTTTAGCATGTAGTATTTCCGTGAGTAGATTCCGCCACATTAAGCTGAAGTTGCGCGGCTTCATTCCAACTTCATCAGTTTTTGTGGCTACGTGATAAAAGACGTTCTTTTATCAGCGCGGAGTAGTTTTCCGACCGTGGGAATGGAAGAGCCTGTTGTTGATAATTACTTTAACAAATGAATTATGAAAATATGATTCTACAAAATGAAGTTACAGGGACAGCCCAAAAATACTTAAAAACACGCAATGCTAACCAGGAAGCTAACGTTAGCTTCATGCTATGTATTCTAACATGCTGTTTTTTGCATAGAAATAAAAAGGCGTTACTTATGCGGACAGTTAGCAAGTCGGCTAGTCCGGGAGATCTTTCAGAGTCCGTTAGCCTGCTCAATGTATTCTTCCTGTAGCCGTTAGCATTAGCCACCAAACATCGCAAAATTATGAACGATCCAGATGTTTTTTGCTGTTGTCAACAATCAACCACATATAGGTGATGTCAAAGCCTAGTTAGAAACCATTCATTAATATACAGACATTTTGAAACTTTCTTTTAGATACAGTAGCGTATAGCAGTGTCTCTGAGCTAAATGCTAAATCAAATTCAGTCAAGTTTCTGCTTTTTGTGCAGTCAAAAACACATCCAGAGGCCACTAAACTTCATCTTAAAGGGACTATACCTAATTGTTTACCTATTTACCCTACACAAAGGAAAACAAATGTCAGGTTTATCCTTTAAAGATAAAGAAACCACAGAAATTATATAAATGCCATGAAACGGACACAACACACCTCCCCGTTTGTTAGTTCACACTGCCCTCTGTTGCAGGATGTCTCTGGACGGCAGTTTCCTCTCGGACGATGAGTTCCTCTGCTCCATCTGCCTGGAACTGTTCACGAACCCGGCCTGCACCCCGTGTGGCCACAGCTTCTGCCTGCGCTGCATCAACAAGTACTGGGACGGCACCACGGTGAGACAGTCAGACACGCTCAGAAAGGCTGTTGGATTGAAGCGTCCCAGGTGAAGTGTACTGAGAGGAGGTGTGGCCAAAGCAGGTCCTCGCTCTCGATCCGGTGCAGAATTATTACGCAGTTTCTTTCTCAGTCACAAAATGGGACGGAAAAGACGTCTGGTTCAGCGCTGAAAGACATCGCTAGGGCTGAACTGGTCGATACTGGTCCTTAACGATTCTCTTTTTGATGCCTATACTAAAATATTGTTGTCTAGAACCATAAAACAGAACAATGATGTTAATTTATTTGAGCTGAAACAACAAAGTCACTTCCTTTAATGCGGTCCCTGGACCCACAGCATCAAAACTGGGATCTAAAGAGATATGATTTTTATATACTTTTATTATACGGCCCTTCACAATGCAAGTAGAACACTCCATTGATTTGAATATGATTTCCCAACGTTCTACCGGTCATTATTTTTTGATAGAAGACCTCTGAAAATAATAATGACCGCTGCCTATGGCAACGGAGTTCGTGCTTGTAATACAGGTCTTTCATATCACTCCGCGAGTAGTAGTAGCGGACAGGCGGACACTATCTCTGTCCCCGTCCCTGCGAGAGAAGTTGGGGGAATCGCTCGTGAAGTTAACGGGAGTCCGACTTTCAACTTACCCAGAGATTCACCACCATTCCTCCTCTCCAACTGCACCTTCAACTAAGTAGCTAGCCGTGCTGCTACTAGCCTCGCCACACTGCCTGGAATCAACAAACGTTGCCAAACAACGCGCAAACTTTTGAGAACTATTTGCCGCGGAAATCATTAAATAAACCTTTCGGCCTTCATAAAAGTGTATGAAGTTTGTTTGTGTGTGTACAGTTGGTAAATAGCCGTATAATAAGAGGGATAATGCAGCCATTCCCATAGTCTGGGACAACGCGGCCCCCTTATTGATCAGAAAATCTCTCTCCCCCCAAATCATAATAATTTACTCCATTCAACGGAATTTCTTGTTATTTCACTGCTAAAATGACATGAAAAGTAACATCTTGCAATGACAGTAGGCTAAATACTGGTTTAAAATGGTGCATTTGTCCAAATAAATGTATTTTTCCTTTCAAAATGAACTTTTTTCATTAGACTTGTTTTGTAGACAAGCTTTGGGGGGCCCCCTGTAGTGCCTCTGGGGCCCAGGACCCCACTTTGGGAACCACTGGGATAATGTATAGAACGCTGGTCATTATCGGGAAAATAAGTACCGACATTACTGAAGGTAATGACTGGCGTTCTATACATTATACTTAATGGACTGATGAGAGAGACTGAAAAAGTCTGATTACAGATTCCACTTTTACTCCTGATTACTGGATTTTAAAAGTAACTAAATTAGATTACAAGTTACTTTATTAGTTACATTCATCAGCTGCCAACATCCCCTCTCCGCCTCAAAATACAAATGCTGAATGCATTTTAACAGCAACATCAACAAAGCAGATTCAGAAAAGTGACGTGTTTCCATCTCTCTCCTCCTCCATTGTTCACTATGTTTATGTCATGAGTCGTCTTCAGCTGAAAATGTGAATTGAAGTTACATCTTCCCACAAGACGTAAGAAAAAATAAGTATATATAACAGACAGAATAGTAACTCACAGAGACTTTCTGGTCTGGATAAAGTAATGCATTAGATTACTCGTTTTACAATTACACGGATGGCCTTGACCTGGGACTCTTCAACATCCAACAGCCTTTCAGTTTTACACGGTTTGGAGTTTGAAATAACGTAATAATTAGACATGCTCTGTAAGTCAAATTAACAAGGTATATTCAAATAAATAAGTCGAGTTTTAGTTTTATCATAGGTCTGTGGTCTATCCTCTGGTTGTCTTCAGGTTTACCAGTGCCCTCTGTGTAAGAAGACTTTTGCGAAGCGTCCCGAGCTGCAGATCAACCGCACGCTGAGCGAGATCACGGAGCACTTCAAATCCATGAGAGGGGAGCACATCGGCGGCGGGACCAAGGAGGCGCCGCAGAAGCGAGGGAAGTCCCAGCATCATAACAACCTGCTCAACGACCTGCAGCGGAAACTGACCAAGCCCAGTCACTGGCACCGTGGAAGGAGCCAAGGTGAGGCAACGACTGGGGCTTTATGGAAGTGTCTACTGTGAGTGCGGGGATGAAAGGTCCATCAAAGGCCTGTCAGTAAAGTTACAGACAGGCCTTAGAGTTTATTACAGCAATATGTGTAATAAAATTAATGTATTTCATTCTAGTTGTTGTGTGAGAGTTGTGTGGCTTTAAGTAGCTCCGACAGACTCCAAACTTTACAGGCTTGGACTTAACAATATCTTGAAGGATTTTCCAGAGAGATTTTTTTATCTCCTGATTTGATTTGATTGATTTATTTGAGCTATTATTTACAGTGCGTTATTATTTACAATATTTACATCATTTCATTCACATTATCACAAAAAACCCAATAAAAAATAAATAACTCAAAAGGAGTAGGCCGAAGCAAGAAAGCTTATAAGTGCCTACCCCATATTCAAAATACAATACAATACAATACAATACAAATAGAAAGGTTTGTGATTTCTGAGTGTATTTACTTACTTTTTTTTTTTTTATCATTTCTTATATTACCATTCTGGTCACCATTATATTGATTTACTTATTGTTTAAATAGTCAGTGTTTTAGATATACATATATATACATACACATACATTACTAGAGCACATATTATACATATATTATCATCACCATAATAACAATGACAATAATATCATTCTAAAAAAATATCACCTTCTAATTTATCATGTTTCTCATTTCTATCATACCTGCTTCAACTGTAATAATGTTGGTTAAGATTGTTCTGTCAGTGGTTTTTGATTTGTTTCCCTATTTGTGAGGTGCGTTAAAAAGCCAGGGTATTATGTGGCAAGCTGGTAGAGGGCGGTAGCCCCCCACCAGCGAGCCCCCACCCTGCTGCCCTAACTAGCAGATGTTGTGAACCGCTTTATAATCCTATACTGAGTGGTGCTTTAAAAAGACAAGATTTATGAGCCCGTTGAGAGGGGGACCCTACAACAGGTCCACATCTCGCCTGCCCCAATTCTCTTTTTAATGCTTGTAATCTATCTCAAGTTCTTTATTACTGAAAATATGGACAATTTTGACAATTTTTATATTCATATGAAAACATGAAATCACAGAAAATTTACAGTACAGATTTCTTCATATTCATGTCAGTAATCTACAGCAAACGTTTCAAATTAGAGTCTTTACTTGTCAGTTTCTCTATTCTCCTGCAGCGTCTCTCTTACTGATGTTTCTTGTTATCTTTAGTGTTTTAAAGTAATGGTCCTTTTCCTCCGTCTGTTCCCCCTCAGAGCACATGAAGGCCTCGTCTGCCCCGGAGTCTCAGAGTCTGCTCCTCCACTACGAGCCTCATTCCAAACGCTCCTCTCTCCCGGACGACTCCCCTCCGGGCGGTTCCCCCCACGCCTGGTCTCCCCTGAGCAGCTCGCCCCTGGACGACTCCCCCCCTCACGCTCACAGATGCACCCACAGATCTGCACTGAGAACGAGGTGCTTCACTGTCAGCGGAGCCGCCGACGTCAAGAGTCTGCCCCTCTGCCCCACGCACAGACGGGCCATCATGGTGAGTGTGGGGTAAACGGGGATGTCGTGATGAGTGTGGGTAAACGGGGCCATCATAGTGAGTGTGGGGTAAATGGGGCCATCATAGTGAGTGTGGGGTAAACGGGGCCATCATAGTGAGTGTTGGGTAAATGGGGCCATCATAGTGAGTGTGGGGTAAACGGGGCCATCATAGTGAGTGTGGGGTAAACGGGGCCATCATAGTGAGTGTGGGGTAAACGGGGCCATCATAGTGAGTGTGGGGTAACAGGGCCATCATGGTGAGTGTGGGGTAAACGGGGCCATCATAGTGAGTGTGGGGTAAACGGGGCCATCATAGTGAGTGTGGGGTAAACGGGGCCATCATAGTGAGTGTGGGGTAAACAGGGCCATCATGTGAGTGTGGGTAAACGGGGCCATCATAGTGAGTGTGGGGTAATGGGGCCATCATAGTGAGTGTGGGGTAAATGGGGCCATCATAGTGAGTGTGGGGTAAACGGGCCATCATAGTGAGTGTGGGGTAAACGGGGCCATCATAGTGAGTGTGGGGTAAATGGGGCCATCATAGTGAGTGTGGGGTAAACAGGGCCATCATAGTGAGTGTGGGGTAAACAGGGCCATCATAGTGAGTGTGGGGTAAATGGGGCCATCATAGTGAGTGTGGGGTAAATGGGGCCATCATAGTGAGTGTGGGGTAAATGGGGCCATCATAGTGAGTGTGGGGTAAACAGGGCCATCATAGTGAGTGTGGGGTAAACAGGGCCATCATAGTGAGTGTGGGGTAAAGGGGCCATCATAGTGAGTGTGGGGTAAAGGGGCCATCATAGTGAGTGTGGGGTAAATGGGCCATCATAGTGAGTGTGGGTAAAGGGCCATCATAGTGAGTGTGGGGTAAACAGGGCCATCATAGTGAGTGTGGGTAAATGGGGCCATCATAGTGAGTGTGGGTAAACGGGGCCATCATAGTGAGTGTGGGGTAAACAGGGCCATCATAGTGAGTGTGGGGTAAATGGGGCCATCATAGTGAGTGTGGGGTAAATGGGGCCATCATGGGTGAGTGTGGAGTAACAGGGCCATCATAGTGAGTGTGGGGTAAACAGGGCCATCATAGTGAGTGTGGGGTAAATGGGGCCATCATAGTGAGTGTGGGGTAAATGGGGCCATCATAGTGAGTGTGGGGTAAACAGGGCCATCATAGTGAGTGTGGGGTAAACGGGGCCATCATAGTGAGTGTGGGGTAAATGGGGCCATCATAGTGAGTGTGGGGTAAACAGGCCATCATAGTGAGTGTGGGGTAAACGGGGCCATCATAGTGAGTGTGGGGTAAATGGGGCCATCATAGTGAGTGTGGGTAAATGGGGCCATCATAGTGAGTGTGGGGTAAATGGGGCCATCATAGTGAGTGTGGGGTAAACAGGGCCATCATAGTGAGTGTGGAGTAAATGGGGCCATCATAGTGAGTGTGGGTAAAGGGCATCAGTGCAGGGCCATCATAGTGAGTGTGGGGTAAATGGGGCCATCATAGTGAGTGTGGGTAAATGGGGCCATCATGGTGAGTGTGGAGTAAACAGGGCCATCATAGTGAGTGTGGGGTAAACAGGGCCATCATAGTGAGTGTGGGGTAAATGGGGCCATCATAGTGAGTGTGGAGTAAATGGGGCCATCATGGTGAGTGTGGAGTAAATGGGGCCGTCATGGTGAGTGTGGAGTAAATGGGGCCATCATAGTGAGTGTGGAGTAAATGGGGCCATCATAGTGAGTGTGGAGTAAATGGGGCCATCATAGTGAGTGTGGAGTAAATGGGGCCATCATGGTGAGTGTGGGTAAACGGGGCCATCATAGTGAGTGTGGAGTAAATGGGGCCATCATAGTGAGTGTGGAGTAAATGGGGCCATCATAGTGAGTGTGGGTAAATGGGGCATCATAGTGAGTGTGGGTAATGGGCATCAGTGAGTGGAGTAAATGGGGCCATCAGTGAGTGTGGAGTAAAATGGGGCCATCATAGTGAGTGTGGAGTAAATGGGGCCATCATGGTGAGTGTGGAGTAAACGGGGCCATCATAGTGAGTGTGGAGTAAAGGGGCCATCATAGTGAGTGTGGGGTAAACGGGCCATCATAGTGAGTGTGGGTAAATGGGCCATCATAGTGAGTGTGGAGTAAATGGGGCCATCATAGTGAGTGTGGAGTAAATGGGCCATCATAGTGAGTGTGGGTAAATGGGGCCATCATGGTGAGTGTGGAGTAAATGGGGCCATCATAGTGAGTGTGGGGTAAATGGGGCCATCATAGTGAGTGTGGAGTAAATGGGGCCATCATAGTGAGTGTGGGTAATGGGGCCATCATAGTGAGTGTGGAGTAAATGGGGCCATCATAGTGAGTGTGGGTAAATGGGGCCATCATAGTGAGTGTGGGTAATGGCCTCATAGTGAGTGTGGAGTAAATGGGGCCATCATAGTGAGTGTGGGGTAAATGGGGCCGTCATGGTGAGTGTGGAGTAAATGGGGCCATCATAGTGAGTGTGGAGTAAATGGGCCATCATAGTGAGTGTGGGGTAAATGGGGCCATCATAGTGAGTGTGGAGTAAATGGGGCCATCATGGTGAGTGTGGGGTAAATGGGGCCATCATAGTGAGTGTGGGGTAAATGGGGCCATCATAGTGAGTGTGGAGTAAATGGGGCCATCATAGTGAGTGTGGAGTAAATGGGGCCATCATGGTGAGTGTGGAGTAAATGGGGCCATCATAGTGAGTGTGGAGTAAATGGGGCCATCATAGTGAGTGTGGAGTAAACGGGGCCATCATGGTGAGTGTGGAGTAAATGGGCCATCATGGTGAGTGTGGAGTAAACGGGGCCATCATGGTGAGTGTGGAGTAAATGGGGCCATCATGGTGAGTGTGGAGTAAATGGGGCCATCATAGTGAGTGTGGAGTAAATGGGGCCATCATAGTGAGTGTGGGGTAAATGGCCATCATAGTGAGTGTGGAGTAAATGGGGCCATCATAGTGAGTGTGGGTAAATGGGGCCATCATAGTGAGTGTGGGTAAATGGGGCCATCATGGTGAGTGTGGGTAAATGGGGCCATCATGGTGAGTGTGGAGTAAATGGGGCCATCATAGTGAGTGTGGGGTAAATGGGGCCATCATAGTGAGTGTGGAGTAAACGGGGCCATCATGGTGAGTGTGGGGTAAACAGGGCCATCATAGTGAGTGTGGGTAAACAGGGCCATCATAGTGAGTGTGGGGTAAACGGGGCCATCATAGTGAGTGTGGGTAAACGGGCCATCATAGTGAGTGTGGAGTAAATGGGGCCATCATAGTGAGTGTGGGGTAAACGGGGACGTCATGGTGAGTGTGGGGTAAATGGGGCCATCATAGTGAGTGTGGGGTAAACGGGGACGTCATGGTGAGTGTGGGGTAAATGGGGCCATCATGGTGAGTGTGGGGTAAACGGGGCCATCATAGTGAGTGTGGGGTAAACGGGGCCATCATAGTGAGTGTGGGGGTAAACGGGGCCATCATAGTGAGTGTGGGGTAAACGGGGCCATCATAGTGAGTGTGGGGTAAACGGGGCCATCATAGTGAGTGTGGGGTAAATGGGGCCATCATAGTGAGTGTGGGGTAAACAGGGCCATCATAGTGAGTGTGGGGTAAACGGGGCCATCATAGTGAGTGTGGAGTAAATGGGCCATCATAGTGAGTGTGGGTAAATGGGGCCATCATGGTGAGTGTGGGGTAAACGGGACCGTCATGGTGAGTGTGGGGTAAACGGGGACGTCATGGTGAGTGTGGAGTAAATGGGGCCATCATAGTGAGTGTGGGGTAAATGGGGCCATCATGGTGAGTGTGGGGTAAACGGGGACGTCATGGTGAGTGTGGGTAAACGGGGACTCATGGTGAGTGTGGGGTAAACGGGGACGTCATGGTGAGTGTGGGGTAAATGGGGCCATCATAGTGAGTGTTGGGTAAACGGGGCCATCATAGTGAGTGTGGAGTAAACGGGACTCATGGTGAGTGTTGGGTAAACGGGCATCATGGTGAGTGTGGGTAAACATAGTGAGTGTGGAGTAAACAGGGCCATCATGGTGAGTGTGGGGTAAATGGGGCCATCATGGTGAGTGTGGAGTAAACAGGGCCATCATGGTGAGTGTGGAGTAAATGGGGCCATCATAGTGAGTGTGGAGTAAACGGGGCCATCATGGTGAGTGTGGAGTAAACGGGGCCATCATAGTGAGTGTGGGGTAAACGCATCTAAATTTACAGTCAATGGGTAAACGGGGACGTCATGGTGAGTGTGGGGTAAACGGGGCCATCATAGTGAGTGTGGGGTAAATGGGGCCATCATGGTGAGTGTGGAGTAAATGGGCCATCATAGTGAGTGTGGAGTAAATGGGGACGTCATGGTGAGTGTGGGGTAAACGGGACGTCATAGTGATTGTGGGGTAAACGGGGACGTCATGGTGAGTGTGGGGTAAATGGGGCCATCATGGTGAGTGTGGGGTAAACGGGGACGTCATGGTGAGTGTGGGGTAAATGGGGCCATCATGGTGAGTGTGGGGTAAACGGGGATGTCGTGATGAGTGTGGGATAAACGGGATGTCGTGGTGACTGTGGGGTAACGGGGCCATCATAGTGAGTGTGGGGTAAATGGGGCCATCATGGTGAGTGTGGGTAAACGGGGCCATCATGGTGAGTGTGGGTAAATGGGGCCATCATGGTGAGTGTGGGGTAAACGGGCCATCATGGTGAGTGTGGGGTAAATGGGCCATCATAGTGAGTGTGGAGTAAACGGGCCATCATAGTGAGTGTGGGGTAAATGGGCCATCATGGTGAGTGTGGAGTAAACGGGGCCATCATGGTGAGTGTGGAGTAAATGGGGCCATCATAGTGAGTGTGGGTAAACGGGGCCATCATAGTGAGTGTGGAGTAAACGGGGCCATCATAGTGAGTGTGGAGTAAACGGGGCCATCATGGTGAGTGTGGAGTAAACGGGGCCATCATGGTGAGTGTGGAGTAAACGGGGCCATCATAGTGAGTGTGGAGTAAACGGGGCCATCATAGTGAGTGTGGAGTAAACGGGGCCATCATGGTGAGTGTGGAGTAAACGGGGCCATCATGGTGAGTGTGGAGTAAACGGGCCATCATGGTGAGTGTGGAGTAAACAGGGCCATCATAGTGAGTGTGGGGTAAACGCATCTAAATTTACAGTCAATGGGTAAACGGGGACGTCATGGTGAGTGTTGGGTAAACGGGGCCATCATGGTGAGTGTGGAGTAAACGGGCCATCATGGTGAGTGTTGGGTAAACGGGGCCATCATGGTGAGTGTAGAGGTGGACAATATATATATATATTTTTTTTTTTATGGGAAAATAGTGGTGGAAATTGAGGAAAAATAAAGGTGAAATGGGGAAAAATGGAAAAATTCGGGCGGAAATAGTAAAGAAAATGGGTGAAATTGGAAAATAAATTGGGAAGGAATTGGGGGAAATGGGGAAAAAAGTTTGGAAAATGGTTACAATTTTTTTTTTTTAATTGGGGGTAAAATAGGAAAAAATTGGGAGAAATTGGGGAAATGATTACAAAACATGGGGAAATTGAGGGTAAAAAATTAATAATAATTGGGTGAAAAAATGGCAAAATAATGTGAAATGTTTTTTTCTACTCTTTTGTCGTCTGTTTTTTAAAGGTATTTCTGCTCGCTGCACAGCACATTGAGTTACATTGCGTATGAAATGTGCTTTATAAATAAAATTGCCCTGCCTTGCCGCTTGTCGTCTGTTCAGGACAAAATCTTTTTGAGCAACAAAGCGATGTGAATTTCTATGTTTGGCCATGTAAATATAAAGTAAAGGAAAGTAAGGCATAAGTAAAGGGTCCTTAAAAGGCCGCACACGTGTCAACATGAGCCTCGTGGCGTCTACAGTAAATTCCAGGCATTCCAACCTTTTTTACAATTTCAAACAACATGACAGAGCTTTAAAAATGTTTGTTATGTCTTTGATAAATGACCACTTATAGCAGTGCTTATTACAGGCTTTCTTTGTTGTTGTTTTAGCTCCACTTGGCTTTTTCATTCCATTTTTTCCTGTGATTTCAATACCTCAGCTATTATTTGGTAGATTTACAAGAAAACGTTTTGCCTGCAGCTGTACTGTCAGACGGACCAGATGTGCATTTGTTCGGAGTGCGAGGAGCAGGAGCATCCAGACCACGACGTCATCGGCATCGAGGCCCAGTGGAAGGACACCAAGGTACTTCTACTGTTCAAAATATTATAGCCTCTATGTCTAGCTCCTGATCCTTAACCTTTCATGGGGTCAGCTGTTAGATCTCTATGCAGTTAGTGAACTAGAGCTTCAGCAGCATTTGCCCAATTCCACCGTCCTTACCCAGGGGAAGGGGAAGTGACATCACCAACAGCTGTTCTTCTTCTTTAAGGTTTAAGGTTGGATTGGCGGCGCAGTGGCTTATGGGATGGCACATAATCGCCGGTAAGGGACCACCAGAGGTCGCTATGCTAAAGTGGCTATGATAGTTAGCATTGAGGCTCCTTTCCCTAACTCCTTCCTAACTGACAGCCCAATTCGGACGCATTTTATCATGGCGGACGCTGACGCACATCCGGTTTGGCGTAAGACCTCTTACCAATCTGCTCGTTTCGGATGGGGCCCAGGTCTCTCCCTTAGGAAGTGTTCAGGGCATGTTCCATTGGGAGCACTTTACCTTTTACTGGACTCGGAGCTGCCTGGAACAGACTGACAGAAACAAGGCGTCCAATCCCCTCCGACCACAACTCACTGTCATATTCACACATTAGCCTTTTGTACATGTTTTTAGTGGTAGGGGAAACCTGCGCAGACACAGGGAGGACCAGGACTTGAGTTTTGCTGAAACTGATCTTTTTCTCCAGGTGCAGTTGATTTCTTTGGAGCAGGAGGTCGAAGAGATCATCAAAGAGCGCGTCGCGAAACTGGCCGAGATCCGCGAATCCATGTCCAAACTAGAGGTGAGTAAATAACGTTTGCAGATAAACATCAACAAGAGTCTGATCCAGTTTCTCTCTCAGCTGTCGGTGCGGAGGCAGACGGCCGGCAGCCTGTCTTTGTTCTCCGCTCTGGTCTCCGCTGTGGAGCGCGCTCAGTCCGACCTCATGGAGACTCTGGAGATGAAGCGTCGTGCGGCGGAGCTCCAGGCCGAGACCTCGTCCCGTCAAATCCAACTGGAGCTGGAGCAGCTGCGGACCAGGAAGAGCCAAATCCAGGAGCTCAGCCGGAGCGACGACCACATCCATGCGCTCAAGGTACGACTGGAGATGAGTTCGATTAGTACAACGCCAAACTATAGCGCGAAATCACTGAGGTTTCTGTCTGACTGACATTTATACATTCATACACAGCCGAAAACAAAACGTAAGGAAACATAAAGAGTCCAGTTTTAGTCATGACTGTCCTGAATAGGGCTGCACGTTTTCAAGTTTTTCATTAACCGTTAACCGAGGCCCTTAGCGGTTAATACTCGGTTAACCTCCCCCACCCCGTGCTCTGTTACGTTATACTGACAGACGCGAAAGGGGTTTTTCATCGTTAACACCTTTATTAAATGGCTGGAAAACATTTAAAACAAAATTCATTTACAGAACACAGTGGTAATGACAGAGCAGTCAAAGTAGGTCACTGACTTGCGTTCACGTGGCCCTACAGTATTTTTATTTATTTTACCTGCAGTCATTTAGCCCGCTTTTATTTAAACATTGTGCAAAGAAACAGTCATTCATGCATACAACAACAACACTTATCTCTCCACCACGTTTTAACAATAAGGAGAAAGGCGAGTTTTGTTCCTTTAGCTTACCTAGCTACCTCCTAAGTGATGCCTGTTAATAACAATGGTGAAATAACAATGGTGTTGGAGAGGATTGATGAAGAATAGGCAGCAGTCAGGATGTCTTATGCAGGAGAAGTTTATTTACTATCGTTACGGGACCCGGAGACATGAACTCGAGACATTGCGCTAGTCCTACCATTCAAATCTGTCTATGCTTCCACAGAAGAGGGATAAATACCGTCTAAGAGCGTCATACTGATACGCAAGCAAAACATTCAGTGGCTGATAGTCTGAGCACCACAGTCAAGGCTATGACAGAGATAGTACGACTGTACAGCTTGACCCAGTATGATAAATAGCGATTTAATGTTATCTTCTAACAATGCCCGGGTGTCGGCTGTTGAAGTTGAAGTATATCTAAGCTCTGCAATGCAATACTTGCATTTTGATCCGTCATTCTCGGTTGTAAAGCGTTTCTCCCACGCTGTGCTGTTTATGGCCCGCTTCATATTGAAAAGTTAAACTAGCCATGCGCGATGACGGCTTCTCCTGAACAAATGTTTGGGAGCGCTCTTTGCATGCTTTAGCCCCTTTTGAATATGATTATTCTGATGGGTAAAATGTTTATTTTTAAAGCTAAAACTTTATCAAATTTATGTATAAAACACTTTAAGAATAGAGTTTATCATCAGTATATGTTAGAAACAATTATAGCAACAAACAACAACAGAAAAATTGAGCATGAAAAGAAATGGAACGTCTGCTTACTTGAGTTAGAGATATAAATATTAGGTGTACTTGCTATGCCATTTGTTATGTCATAAATGTTTTGCCAATTATATTGTATTTTGTTTATGGATTTTTGATTGGTATTAGTGACTTTATTTTATTTTTCATTTTCTATGTTATTATTTTCTTTTGCTTTGTGCTTCCTTTCTGTTTATAGTTTGTGTTCCTGTCAAAACACTATGAATGTGTGGATGATTGTGGTGGTGATTGGGGTATGAATGCAAGGGGAGTGGCTGGGGTTGAGTGGGGGGTTTTGAAGCTTGACTTGTTATTTTATCCTGTAAATAAATATTTGAGAAAAAAAAATGTTTGGGAGCGCTCTGGCGGTCTCTGGTGGTGCAAAAATGTATTACAAGTATTTCAATGGCACGGCAAATTATACACGCCAGTTATTTTAACGGTTAACCGGTTAATCGGTTAACCATGGACACCCCTAGTCCTGAATCACTTCCACATCAGACTCCTTTTGATCTCTGAGTCATCCCGACTCATCAAGTGCAGAAATCTGCCAGTGGAACAAGTATTTTTAGACTTATGAGAAAAAAAGTAAAATGATGTGGCCCTCCTGATTGGGCTGCTTTAATTGTATGAGTGTCTATGTTCTCTTACCTTCCCTCTCCCCAGACGTTTCCCTCGCTGTCGGCTCCGCCCCCGGCCTCAGATTGGACCCACCCTGTGTGAGCCTTGACCTCGGGGTGGACGCGGTTTACCCGTCGCTGTCTCTTCAGCTGCAGAAGTTTCAGGACGAGCTCAACGCCGTCGCCGAGAGAGGTGAGCATGAACGTGTGATCCCAAGAGTCCTTTTAGTTTCCATTATAACAATAACGTGAAGTACCTTTATTCACATCAAATAATGTATATTTGTAGGTTTCCCCGATACATTCCGGGACTCGATTCTCACTCAGAAGCAGCTACGTGAGTCCACCTTAAAAACGATTCCAGCTTAAAACACCAGAATGATTCCACTCGCAATGTTTTTAATGCGTTTTTGCGGATGGTCGTTTTCTAGGGGAGAAAGGAGTGCAGGAGTACGCAGGTAAAACTCTGACTAGCACGAGAACATAGGAAGTTTAATGGATCGTATTGAATTGATAAAAATGTGCGTCTTTTCCAACAGTGGACATCACTCTGGACACGAACACGGCTCATCCCCGACTCATTCTGTCCGAGAATCTGAAGAGTGTGAGTAAAACACATATAACTGCAAATAATAATAGTTATTTTTTTTATTTTTCGGTATACATTTGCATTTGATTCTATCCATGCAAATAACATGCTACATTAAAACAAATGTTAACTATGGCAAAAGCCTAGTTTTAGTTGAACAAAATCAACTATTTTAGCAATATGTAAAAAACAACACCTGTATCTACAGACACTTCATTTGTTAATTCAAAGAAAATGCCACATTAGATCATTTTGAAAGGGTCAGTTCAGCATAAGTTCTTCTATAGGTGCATTTTTAACACGTACCTTTGTTGATGTCAACAACCTTTACAATAAAAGTTGGAAAACTGTGAAAGTCGATGCTATAACGCTCTGTGATAAACACCAAGACACCACACAGCTTGTGAAAGGAGTGAAACAGCGCCCCCAATTTGACGCTGGTGGCCAAAAAGTGTACTGCATCCATATTTACCATTGAGAATGAATGGGAGAGTTAGTATTAACCAGATGCGGCGCAAAAGGTCACTCTCTGACGGGCCAACGGAATTGTTTCGGCGGGCCAAATTCGGCCCGCGGGCCCCACTTTGCACCCCTGATATACAGTGAGAACCTGTTTACACACACTTCATAGAAAGTTTGTAAAAAGTAATACAAAATGTAGAAAATTCTGTCTCTCATTCTTCTGGATACAAATAGAAATAATTTTTAAAAATCTAATTGACCTAAGAAAAATAAAAGTTAATTCTGGTTTCATGTCAGGCAGTGACAAAAAAAATGCAAATGTGTCTTTTTATGAAGTGTATCTGCCGCATTTCTAAGTTTCTACTGATACTTAGAAATCTAATCTACATTTATGGCTGCACAATATACAGTACTGCCAAATAACCGCAATATCAGGTAAGACATATTAATTTACAATCGTTTTTTGCCTCAAATTAAACGACATGGGAACATAATACAGTAATGTGTGAAACTTAAAACTTCTTAACCGAGCGCATTTTCTCCAGTTCAGCTTCACCCAAATCTAAAGGTTTTTTGACCGGCGCTTACAGCCTATATTCCAGTGTAACGCCCCATTTGAAAGCTAAGACCTTTTGTCGTATTTTGACGCTTTTTCGTTGTTTTTTGTAACTTTTTGGTTCCGTTTTACGTCTTTGTGTTGCATTTTTGACACCTTTCTCTTGCTGTTTTTGTCATTCTTTGGTTCAGTTTTAACACTTCTTTGTTGATTTTTCATCCCTCTTTTTGTTGCATTTGAAGCTTTTAGATTTGGGTAAAGGCGAACTGGAGAAAATGGAATCTGCTAAGGCGGGGCTTAAGAGGTTAATGATTTGTAATGACACCTGAATTTATTTCCAATTATAGAAAAAATATATTATCAGTGTTTTTGCTTTCAAGCTGATGCTAAATGAAGTGGAGATTGTTAATTTATCTGTAGCACATAGTACAGATATAGTTTTAGGTCTGTTGTAAATTAGCAACAACAGGCATAAATACAGCAGCTCACTGCTGCTGCTGCTGCTTTCATCACCTGATGTAGGAAAATAAAAGCACTTTAGAAAGATGCAGACGATTTATCTACATAACATAGACATGTCACCATTTGTATTACTAATTATCATATTTTACTCCCTTTTCTGAGGTTTTATTATTCACTGTACATAAGAAACCTCCATTACTTATTTGCAGTGGCGGGCCGTGGGGTTTCAGTCAGGCTACATTAGCGGTTTTCTCAGGCGAAGAAAGCGTAGGGGAAGCTGCTGAGCTACTGCAGGCCCTGGGGGGCGTACTGTCAATATATGTCGAATTCTGATTGGCTGATAATTCTGTCAGTCAGGCTGGCTGTCAATCATGTGTGCGGCCTGACAACACAGGGCCTGCAGAATCTGTTCTGAAGGCCCTGAGGAGGAGCAACTCGCCAGACGTGTTTAAGGCACTTTTTGAGTAGGAAATTACAGTTACACATCAATAAAACCAATATAAGCGACTCAACTGTACATTATATAAATAAATTAGAAATTAAATATACTATTAAGAGATTTTACACTTTTTTTTTCTTCATTTGGCCAGGGCTAGCAGAGAAGGCCCTGCTGGCCCTGACGGCACACCACTGCTTATTTGCAGATTATATTATAATTGCACATTATTTTCAGACGTGGAACTCTTGTTTGTGGTCCAATAGGTCCACCTTGTGGTCGCTTTGCATACAACATGAACGGTTTCATTTTGTTCTGTGTAAAATAAGGGATACTTTTATATATCCTTGTATGTTATTGTTACAATGATTATAGAAATTCACTAGAATGGCATGTTCTAAAAAACGTGTTAGCACTGTAATAGATCTAAATACTACTGTAATAGATCTAAATACTACTGTAATAGATCTAAATAATACTAAAATGCGGTCACTTTGGCCGTATGCCACCAGATGGAGCTATTGCAGTTTTCCATTATGGCCTGACGTCGCTAATTCTCGACGTACCTAAATCGTCAAATCGTCAAAAAAAGTCCATCATACGAAGTTCATTCCAATAAATAATCTAAAGATAGAAACGATGAGCAGCTACATCATTTTCTTTTAGCAGAACTCACCTTACATTTGAAGATTTCATCGAAGTTGCAGCCTCGATTTGCACATATGCTATTTCCGCTAAGTAGCTACCATGACCCGGATGTGGTTCCTTCTCTAACCGGTCCTACGAGAAACTAGTGCTTGCAAAAGGTTCCTAGGTACGGCATGGATGTGCGGAAACAGGCATCAAGGGAAAACATGCATTATTTTAGCCACAGTCTAAAAGAAGAGCTATGGCACTAATTAGCCACACCTGGCGTTAAGGGGTTAAAGGCAATCATTTTGGCATAAGTAATTACATTAATTATTCATTAAATGTTTTAATTACATTTATTAATTGAATTGAATCATTGTGTTTGCTGAAAAATTGCTAAAGTGTAATCCTTAATCTTTGTACAGGTGTGGTACAGCGAGCGCACGCAGCTGCTGCCTGATAACCCCGAGCGCTTCGATCGAGTCGTGTGTGTCCTGGGACAACAGGAGATCTGCTCAGGGCGACACTACTGGGAGGTAACGCTGCTGTTCTAGACAATTCATCACATTTTTACCTCAAAATTTTTAGCTATTTTCTGGCGAACTACAAACATATTTATCACATACGAATAAAGTCAAGGCAAAGTCGGGTCCATGCGGATGTTTTTCACAGCAGATTATCCAGTAGAAGCGAAAAACCTTTCTTCCTTCCACTTTAGCTAGCCATTAGCATGTAGCATGAAGCAAACGTTAGCTTCATGGTTAGCATTTTGTCTGTTATCTTCGATGAAGGTTCTTGACTCATCGTCTGTACTCTGTAGTTGAAGTGTCGAACGCTTCGCCTCTTCATCCAAAAGGCTTCGTCAGCAACACTAAGCCCAGATAAAGACCAGCTTGGCTCAGTCCCTCCCTCTGTTAACAGCTACTCTCACCTGTGGGTAAACATCTTTGTAGTTATAGGTCTTTGTAGTTCCTAAATCACACCTGAGTTTCAGTCTGATCGGTCCTAATCTCAGCTGATCACTGATAATGACCTGCCTATTGATCTGTCCTGGGTTGAGATTCAGCCTCATTAGCATCATCATTAGCATTAGCATTAGCATTAGCGCGGAGGCGGTTACAGTACAGTGGAGACAGGTGACTCAGATGTCCTTGCTGTTGTTTCAGGTGGAGGTGGGAGGGAAAACGGACTGGGATCTGGGCGTGGCCAAAGCCTCCATCAACAGAAAGGGCAAACTGGACGTGACGCCTGCGAACGGATACTGGTTCCTCAGCCACAGAGACAAGTACTACAACTACTACAACTACTACAAAATACTACAACGATAATACACGCATGCTCACAAGGCGCTTTTATAACTTTGGTCTTTCGCAGGAAGAAGTACGCCTTCAGAACGCTGCCCTCCACTGACGTCGACCTGACACTGCACCCGCACAAGATCGGCATCTTTGTGGACTACGACAACGGACAGGTGCATTGTGGGAGATGCAGTTTGAGAGTCAAAATGAGTGCTTTTTAACCTCTTACCCCCCGCCTTAACTGAGCGCATTTTCTCCAGTTCAGCCCAATGGCCGCTGGCTGCTCTGCTTTGTGACCGCATACACTGGAGGCCGCCATTGCTGTAGTACCTCCATTTGGCCGCTAGGCCCCCATTGAAAAGCATTGGACTTTAGACACGTTAAAAACAACTTTAATGCCTGGTTTCAATTTTTCAACACTTAATATGGCTACATATTCCTCCTGAGATAACGCTGGGTTAGTCAAAAAATAGAAACCAGGCTGGTTTTCGAACTAAATTTTTTTTAATCTCCTACTTAACGGAGGTCGGACTGTTAGCATTGGAGCTGCGCGAGCTACACGTCACGCAAGGGCCGAGTCTACAGTGAGATCCCGCCCTTTTGCCCTTATTAGGAACATGCTTCGTCAGAGCTGGGGAGGAGGAGTCTGTAAATCCGCCATGATTTCCCCCTCGAACGTGGTCATTGTGGTAAACGGGGAGGAGTGAGGAGGAGTTGTCTATTCTTTTTAACAGTCTATGGTTCAGCCTTACCCAAATCTAAAGGCTTCTCGACTGGAGCCCATAGGCAAGTGAAACACCTCATTTGAAAGCTAAGACCTACAAAACTGATCTGATTTTTGTCACATTTTTGTTCATTTTTTCATCACATGAAGAAAATCACTTCTTTTGTCGCATTTCCATCATTTAAGTCTCGTTTTTGTTGCTATTTAAATGCTTGTTTTTGAAGAGCTTTTACATTTGGGTAAAGCCAAACTGGAAAAAATGCATTCAGTTAAGGCGGGGGGTGCGATTTGCTGAGGGGGATAGGGGGGATTTTCTGTTTCTTTTATCCCTATCCCTACTTCTGCCATATTTTATTAAACGTAGGGGGGATAGAATTGTAAAATTGGCTGTGTTCATGTTCCGTGCACCTGCTGGTCAGTTGATTTCATTTTACATGAGAGGCCGGTGATCTCTGCTTTAACGGCTTTGATGACCACGGGGTCTATGCAATGTCTGCCGCAGAGAGCGAGGGTCTGGGGAGTCAGAAACACTTTAACCTTTCGCTGTTTTATGGCTGAACAATGAATGCATGCGACCGCCCCAACCCGACCCGCGATCAAAGGAGAATTTTATGACCAGCCCCGATCCAGGTCCAGTCCGGGCAGCCTGCTGGGAATCTTTTTGCAGAATAGAACAGATCTAACAACACTGGGTTTCAGGGTCAACAGCATGAAATGTATGGGCTTTCATGCATTAAAGTGATTGAGTAACTATCCCCCCTTCTGTTTAGACAAATCGCACCCTGGGTAATAGGTTAACGCCACAACCCCTGAGATTACACCATAGAGCTGTCCACTTTCCCATCTAAAATCATTCTTTAAACTCGATTTCTCTTTCCACAGGTTTCCTTCTACAACGTCGACGCCAAAATCCACATCTACACCTTCAACGACTGGTTTCACGACAGCATCGTCCCGTTTTTCAGCCCTTGTGTCAGCAAGAACGGCAAAAACGAGGCGCCGCTGATCATCACTCCCGTGCGTGTGGACGACTACAGAGATATCTAACCATGGAGAGCAATCCCTACGATTCACTTGGACTTTACGGGTTAAAGAGGGGGTATTCTGCTTTTTCAATCACATAGCACCAGTCTATAGCATACTACAATGATGACGTAACCTTCTGTTGGTCTGTATATGCAGTAAATTAAAATAACTGCCTTGAATAAAATTGCTCTCTCAAAATGGCTGTACTGAACGTCTTGAAATAGGCCTCTGTCTCTTTAAGAAGCTTTCCGACACGCCCCCTTCAGCACACTGCTGTGGCATCTAAACAACACTACTGTGCGGGGAGGGGGCTCTGCTGAGCTGAGGAGCAGTGGTTGGTGGCTTGGCTGGTGACGAAAGGTCCAGAGGCGTCTCCAGGAGGTGGGGGCGTTCCTAGGAGGACTGAGGCATAGCTACACCTAAAATGGCTGCCGTCTAAGTTTTTACTGATTACTCAAAAATATGTGAATGAGCCAAGGCAACACTCCAGGCATGTGTTTGATGAGGGAATGACGATTTTACATAATACCCCCTCTTTAAATAAACCGGCTGCAGTCGGTCAGGCCTAGGCTCAGCGACACTAAAGAAGGAGATCAGCTGACGACCTGAACATCCTGAAGCTCCAAGTCAGGATTCATGGGGCTCACGCGATGAAAATGTGACACAAAATGCCACGAAAGAGCAACAAAAAAGTGACAAAAAAAAGAAATCAAAATAAAAGTAACATACTCTCAAATCCAAACATTTTACTTGGAAACATTAAAAAAATAAAGTCGCTGTAACTGTGACCATTTACTTTTCTACCTGTGCATTTTCCTGTAACATGTGAATTGTATGTTTGATTTCTGATGCTCAATATTCATTTTAAGCTTTGTGTGTTGACTGATTCATAAAATAAACCAATACAAAACAGTTTAACGGGTTGTTCATGTCCATTTTATTACATTTCCTTCTTAATAACTCCACAAAATCTAAGGCATAACTTAAGAGATAAAATCATTTCTAAGTGGATGCTTCATTAAACCGTATGATTATTGCTTCACAGCTGTGCGTTACATTCTCGCAGAATCAAAACAATTAAATATGTCACGAAATCTTTGACATTTCAAGTCAGAAAATGTGACTACGGGATATGATTATCTACAAGCGCAAACCTATTTCCCCTCCAGCAGATGGCGCCCTCGTCCTGTGCCCAGGGCTCTTTGATTCAAACGCTGACTATGATATAAAGAAGAGATTAAAATGTTAAAAGCGAGGAATATGATTAAAACATCTCCATTGGGGTTTCCTCTCTGTAGTTGGTCGTGTTCTGGCTCTCAGGAGCTGGTGAGGTCGATCCGGTCCTGCTCCAGCTGAGACTTGGCCTTGCGTTTCTGCAGCCGGATGTGCTCGGCGAACTCCAACATGGCGCCTTTGCCCCCGGGCGCTGTGCAGATGTACTTGGCGGCGTTTTTGGCCAGCACGGGCGCGTCGGACGGCACCGCGCTCAGACCTGCCACGTTCAGGCACTGCACGTCTATCTCGTCGTTTCCTGAAGAGATGATTTATTATTAAGAGATTATTGTTTACAGTAAGTCCAGTTGTTTGTTGAACAGTGATACAGAATAGATGGAGCGACATCTATTGTGACGTTCATTTAACAAATATGAAAAGAATATATATGAAGAGATTTGCTTCAGATAATTCAGAGTCAAGGCTTTTAAACTGAGCCGAACTCACTAATCATTTTTTATTTGACCTTTATGTAACCAGGAAAGTCCCACTGAGATTTAGAATCTCTTTTTCAGGGGAGTCCTGGCCCCAGAGGGGAACCTAGTGTACATGTTTTAGTGGTAGGGGAAACCTACGCACAAGGAGAACATGCAAACTCCACACCCGTCCAGGTGAGAATCCAACCCGGGACCTTCTAGCTGTGAAGCACGAGCGCTAACCGCTACGCTACCGTGCCGCCCACTTTGGCTTTGCTGGGTTTCAGGTGACATCACACAAGGCCGGATTTATGCAGGGGTTTACAGGGGCTAAGCCCCGGGGCCCAGCAGGTTGAAGGGCCCCTGGGCTTAAGGAGAAAAGGAGAGAGGCCCCTCCGTCTTTTAATCAGATGACTTTGTACTCGAGACTAAACCAGTTCTAAACCAGGTCTAAACAAGGTCTCAGCCATTTTCATTGAGTTGAGGGAAAAAATATGTACCTATTGGTCTGTTAAAATGCATGAGAATGCACCAAAATGCACCATTAAAATAAAAAAATATGTGTGGGAGGACCCCCAGACCCCCTTTTAAATATGTCCCCCCACCAGTCTGGCAGTAGCAAAGGTTCTTCCGCGGGGACATGGAGCTCAAATTGGCGTCATTTTGTTAAACTGTTTTCACAAATGTGTCATTTTTAAACTATGTTTAAGAAGTTATTTCTGCATGTTCACATTTAAAACATTCATTCATTTATCTTTTCACTGTAGAGAGAGAGAGAGAAATCCGACAGACAGACATACAGTATATGGGGGGCCCTGAAAGAACTTTAGCCCCAGGGCCCGTTTTACTTAAATCCGGCCCTGACATCACAGCCTTCTAAAGGTCTATAATATTATATAGAGGTAAAATTAGTTTGTTTTTGAGGACATTTTTGGTCTTGTACAGGGAGATCATGGACCCAGTGACTGATATTAATGATCATTTTTGTAATTCATAAATGTTCTTTTTAGATACAACTTGTGAAAGTGCAGTTAATGGGAAAAACTGGCTCCTCCCCCCTCTGGGTCCTGTGACATCATCACATTCTAGAACCTGAAAACAACCAATAAAGGGACGGATACGATACCGATATCGATATTTTTAGTGACGTCATGCATATCAATGAGTAAGTCGTGCTCCACTGCTTTCAGTCCATGGAGGTCAGTAACAGTCAAGAATTCAGTCAGAACAGCAGAGGGCAGCACTTGGGCCAAACGCTGTCACACAAATATATGACGGACGTTTACCCCCAGAACGAGTTTCATCCAATCAGAAATCATTAAGCTCCACAGAACATTACCCGGATATGAAGTATGTAGACATAGTGTAATGCAGGTCAGTGCAATATAGAATGGTGCAATATGGGTCAGTGCAATATAGAATGGTGCAATATGGGTCAGTGCAATATCAGGTCTGTCAGGGCATGTGCAATATTGGGGTTTGTGCAATACAGTCGATGCTTTTCCGTTACTGTTTTCTATATTGTCCTTTGCTGTTCACTCTTTTTATTGTTTGTTCTAACAAGTGATCACTGTACTCGTCGTTGTCTCTCTGTACATAGTCTGTATATAGTGTATCTGTATGTTTTTACTAACTTATGCTTAACATCAACCTGCCAGGGGGTCTGCAGATGGAAACTAGCCTAAGGCTATAATCTGGCATATTACATTTGAGAAAATGTTCATTAATAGTATTGTCCCTCCTTTTCCAATAAATAAATAAAAAATAAAAAATAAAAAAACAAGCTTCCACACTGTATAGAGCAGAGTCTACTGTAATGAGAACAGGTGAGTCCTATTTCATTGCTTCAGTGTTCCGTACTAACCCATGAAGGCCACGTCCCTCCAGCTGAGCTTCCTTTCCTTCACCAGCGTCTCCAGGTCGTCCAGCGGCTGCTCCCCGACACACAGCACCTCGCAGCCCAGACGCGCAGACACCTTCTGGGACAGCGCCTTCTCGAAGGGGTTCAGGCTGGAGGTCAGCAACATCACCTGGAAACAGGAGAGAGCGACGAGTCAGAGCCGAGGGGAGGACACGAGCTAGGACAGCATTCAGCCCATGAGCCATTATGATAATGTGAGTATAAATACGACCCAGAGGCTGTTCCTGTGGCCCTAGACCCACCTCGACCCCTTCCTTCTGCAGGATCCGGATCCCGGCCGTGTCCCTGGTGTTTATGGAGACCATCTCTTCACCGGAGACGCTCAGGAAGATCCTGCCCTCGGTCAGACAGCCGGAGATGTTACAGAACATGAGCTTCACCACCTCCGGAGGGACGCACCCAAAGTAACCGTACCTAAAACAACCAAACAACACCAAAGAAATGGATATATCGGCAATATATCGTCTACAAGATCATATCGAAATGGCGGTTTGGAAGACATGCACATTTACAATATCGAGTTTATCTCAAAAGTCAAGCGATGTGGAAAGAATGGGTTAATATTGGTGAGAAAAAGGTAATAGAGACAAACACTGGGAAAATATAGTGAAAATGTTGGGAAGAAATGGGGGAAAAGATGGGGAGGCGCAAAGTGTTGGTTTTTTTCCTGCCTTTACCCCAAAAATATTGAGATATTTATTTTTATCAATATCGCCCAGCCCTAGATAAAGGATTACATTTTGGAGAAGTTCACCAAACAGACTCAGGCTGTGAAAGTTGCATAAATCTTAAGTAAGATGGAAGACTAATTTGATAACTTGGTGACACATTTTGCAGGCCTAGATGAGATCAGTTTTTAAGGTTTATCTCATTATCTTCCCACTTTCATGACTTGAGGAAACAGATTTTGAAACAGACCTGAGAACCCTCTGCTCCGCCACAGGCCAGTCGATGTCCACGTCGATGTCCACGCTGTACTCCGGCCACATCTCGTAGTACGCCACTTTCCCGCCCTGAGCAGATCCAACTTTTTAGCTTTCGATACCGATACTGGGGGTTGAGTATCTGTCAATGCCGATATTAACCAATACCAAGAGACTTTCTTAAAAGTGTCTTTCTCTGAGTGAAAAAGTGAATGTTCCTCTTTTCTCCATTTCTAAAGGGAAACACACACCGCAGACCTTTCTGTTTCCACCACACACACACCCGCTCCACCACAGAGGAGCACGCTGTACAGATCATCATTAAAGTTTTGTAAGCCACGATGAGAACAAATGCTGCCTTCTGGTGAGAGCTATGGAATCATTCAGAGGTGCCAAGCTGTATTAAAACAGAAAAGAAAGTGCTTAATACAACTATGAAGGTAAGCTACATGCACATGTTATGCTAATGTGGCAATACCAGTTTTATTTAACTGTATTTTAAATAACTTTATTAAATATATGCATTTTAAATATTGAAAAGGTCAGCAGATGGCGCCACCGCTCAAATACTGGTAGTATAAAGGCCACCCTGGTTCACACGCACTTCCTCAGTCTCCTCACTGGCGTCTTCCAGCTGTGCCCAGGCTGTGTGTGTTGTTCACAGGTCCAGGTACAGTGCCTCTCAAAAGTACTAATACTGTACACCTTGAACTTTTGCACATTTTGTCATGTTTACAACCATAAACGTAAAGACTTTATTTTGAATTTTTACTGAAAGTTCACACACAAGTAACAGACAACTGTGAAGTGAAAGCAAAATGATACATGATTCTGTTATTTTTCAAAAAAAAGAAAAGTGAAAAGTGGGGCGTGCATAAGTATTCATACACCATGACTTAATACTTTGTGGAACCTCCTTTTGCTGCAATAACAGCAGCAAGTCTTCTGGGGTATGACTACAAGGTTTGCACATGTAGAGACTGACATTTTAGCCCATTCCTCTTTACAAAACAACTCAAGCTCTGTCAAATTAGAAGGAGAGCGTTTGTGAACAGCAGTTTTCAGGTCTTTCCACCTTTCCAATAGGATTTAGGTCAGGACTTTGACTGGGCCATTCTAACACATTAATATGTTTGTTTTTAAACCATTCCATTGTAGATTTAGCTTTGTGTTTAGGGTCATTGTCCTGCTGGAAGGTGAATCTCCTGGCTTTCTTCTTGCCACTCGTCCATGAAGGCCAGATTTGTGTAGAGTACGACTTATAGTTGTCCCATGTACAGATTCCCCCAGCTCAGCGGCAGTACGTCGCAGCTCCTCCAGAGTTATCTTGGGGCACTTGGTTACATTTCTGACCAGTGCTCTCCTTGTTCAGTCTGTTAGTTTAGGTGGACGGCCGTGTCTTGGTAAGTTCGCAGTGGTGCTATACTCTTTCCATTTCCCAATGATGGATTGAACATTGCTCCGTGAGATGTTCAAATCTTGGGAAATCTTTGTATGACTTAATGCTGCTTTAAACTTCTCCACTAGGGATGGGAATCTTAGGCCTCTGTCCGATTCGATTCGTATCTCGATACACCTGCCACGGTCCGATTAATTTAAGATACACTTGGTGACACCAGAGCTGCGATGCGATTCGAATCATCACCATGACCACGATGCATCTCGATCCACACATCTGTAACCACCACCAGCCCGATACGATCCACACATCTGAAACCACCACCAGCCCGATACGATTCGATTTAGGCCGATTATCACGATGCATCTCGATGTTTTGTGATCCACACTATGCTTGATGCAATGATTCAACAGAACCAGCTTAAATAATTTAAGATTAGACAAATATTCACAATTATTGAGGCCATTAATTGATATTAGACAACTTTAAAGTTAACTACATATTTGTTTTATGTAGACTACATATTTAACTTTGGTTTTGTTTTGTATCCTATATATTCTATGGGTTTATCCACCTTAAGATTGTTTTTTCTTTAGTTTTTTCAAAAATGTTTGGGGAACAATTATTATTAATCTATGATCAGTATTGTTAAAATTAAAAAGGCGATTGTGTGAATTATTTCCACATTAGTAACGCACACAGAAAAGCTCACATGGTTATGCTAATTAATGGGCGGGGCTCCCTCTGCCTCTCAGCGCAGTTGCACGTGTTCTCCCACCTGGCTCAAATGCAGTGCAGTAAAGTGGATTTTTGGACTCTTTACGCTTGTAAGTGGACATAATGACGATGGCTGATTATAGCGATGTTTGGAATATTTATCAGCGTTAGTCTTCCTGCAACTTTTCATCGCGTTCTGCACACGGGATGTCCTTCATTTACCACAGCGCAGCAGCCAACCTGACTCCACACCGCGGATGTGTTTCTGAACTTCTACCGCTCTCAGCTTGAAGTTTACCGGTAAGACACACGCGCTTCTCATAGGAGGAGCGTCATGTGCATGCACGCACGCAAATGACGCGCGCAGTGGCCAGAGGGGCTTTGCATCCGTAACGTATCTAGATTAAACCGATATGAGCGCGTAAAATCCGATGCATCTTGTGTTTGTCCTCTGAACTGCATCGATCTGTGGCTTCTCTGCCGATGCACTCGCATCTCTCGTGCGCAAATGCCTGTATCGATACAAATCGGTTTTTCGTCCCATCCCTATTCTCCACAGCTTTATCCCTGACCTCTCTGGTGTGCTCCTTGGCCTTCATGATGTTGCTTAGTGACCAATACACTCTGACCATAGCTCTGAGACCCTCACAGAACAGCTGGAATTATACTGAGAGTAGATTACACACAGGTGGCCTCTATTTAATGGTTAGGGCAAGGTGTGAACATTCTGCAGTCATTAGAAATGTTATAAAGGCAATTTAATGCACTCAGAAAATGCTGTATAAATACTTATGCACGCCCCACTTTTCACTTTTCTATTGTTTGAAAAATAACAGAATCATGTATCATTTTGCTTTCACTTCACAGTTGTCTGTTACTTGTGTGTGAACTTTCAGTAAAAAATTCAAAATAAAATCTTTGTTTACGGTTGTAAACATGACAAAATGTGCAAAAGTTCAAGGTGTATTAGTACTTTCGAGAGGCACTGTAGCTATCGTTCATTCATTCCTTCTCTTACGTATTGTGTGGCCACTAACATAGGTTTAATTTTAGCGTGGTTGAGAGCCTCAACGCGCACCACTCCTTGGCGTCCATGGCTCTCTCGGTGTGTTTGCCGTCGTTGTGTAACCGGGAGCTATCGAAGCACCGCGCCGGCTGAATAGAGCTAGATGTGGGCGTGCGACAGTAAGCTTGCCTTGTCTCATGGTTAGCCTTTGTTTTACAATAACTTCTCCATGGCTAACCTGTGTATTTACTTTAAAGGTGGATCTAATCGCTGCCATCTTGTTTCTCCTTTTGTTATGTTTGCTTCACATCCTGCTGACTTTGCAACGCCAAAGTAATTAAACCACGTACAACCTGTGTCTAAATGAAAAGCTAATGTGCACAAACCGTGTGTACTGAGTTATGTGTACAACCTGTGCTAACCGAAAGCCAATGTGAAAATACCGTGAACCAACTGAGACCTAAAGTGTACAAACTATTCAACTGAATGTAACGAAAACTGTGAGATGAAATGTGTAAAAATGAAGTAAAAATGCAACCTAGAAATAAACTGAACTGTGTAAAGGAACCTGCTGCCTCTGTCCTTACGGGTCGAACCTGTGTGACTTAAAGGAATAGGCCACCGTTTTTACATACTGAGATATGTTCTTACCTGAGCTTAGACGAGTTCATTTGTACCTGTCAGGTCTTCACGTGTGCCTTCAGTCACGTAAACACAGCACAGACGGCGTTGGCATTTAGCCTCTCTCTTCTCCTCTATTGAGAATGAGGAGTCACGTGCTGATTTGGGGGGGGGCTCTGAGCCTGTCTGACATATTGGCTGCGAGTTGGGGGCACGCCCCCAGAATTTCACGCATTCCTCATATTCCAGAGCACTTTAAATTTTGCGCATTTACGTTTTCTGCGAGACAGAGACGGATCTACGAATACGACAACGAAAAGGAAGAAAGTAAAGCAATGTAAAGAGATAAGGCGAAAGAAAAGGGACCTTACAGGAACAAGCTCATACCAACAGTAAAACAGCGGTATTTGGAGAGGCTTGCGGACATTCAAAACATCAACACACGAGCTCCTGCAGACCTAGGCCATTTACCTCCGTGCACATACATGGACACAGTAAACTACCTTGTATTTGGTGTAAGTTACTACACGATGCAGGAGTTTAAAAGCCACAAGTCTTTGGAAAGTTACAAGACTTTCTGCTGTGTCTGGGTGCAGGACTTGGCTCTACAAGCCTCCAGCTGGTGAAAACAGCGTTGTACTGGCAAAAGTAACTTTCCTCACATGCGTTTTAGTGTGTTGTCATTACATTGCATTTAGCGGACACTTCTTCACCAAAATGAGAAAGTAATAAAGTGTGTGTTTCGTAAACACTACATTGTTACGAGAGGTTCAATGTACACAAACGTTTCCAACATGTTTTGACAGGTCAGAGACTTGTGCTCTTTGATGCTGTGTCCATTTCTGTAACATAAAAAACTGTATCCCATTGTTCCTACGTTTTCCATGTCTATCATGTGAGGTATTGGAGCAGTTTTAACGCAGCAGTGACTTCCAGGCGGTAAAACAGTGCGGAATAGCAAGAACCTCCGCTACTACCGCCTTAACAACACACGTAAACGATGTGTATTGCCGCCGGAGCGCAGCCAATATGGAGGCGAGGGGGGGATCGGCGAGGGGGCTCTGTGCCGTGACGACAACTCCTCATTCTCAATAGCTCCAAACGAGGTGAAGACAGAAGCTACCAAACTCTTCCACGTTTTCCCTATTTAAATATGGTTACGTGAAGTGTTACACTATAAAGTATAATTACACAAAATTAAACAATGTGGATTTTCTAAGCGGATAAAAAGGGGAACTATATTATAATACCAGGAGTAATTCGGCATCTGCACAGTAAAGTGAAGATATCACTGCGCGGATGCCGAATTACTCCTGGTATTATTACGCCTTACAATATAGTTCCCCTTTTTATCCGCTTTGAAAATCCACATTGTTTAATTTGTGTAATTATACTTTGTAGTGCAACACTTCACGTAACCATATTTAAATAGGGAAAACGTGGAAGAGTTTGGTAGCTTCTATCTTCACCTCGTTTGGAGCTATAGAGGAGAAGAGAGAGGCTAAATGCTAACGCCGTCTGTGCTGTGTTTACGTTACAGAAGGCACACGTGGAGACCAGACAGGTACAAATGAACTCGTCTAAGCTCAGGTAAGAACATATCTCAGTATGTAAAAACGGTGGCCTATTTCTTTAAAGCACATTTTTCCAGTTTCACTGGATGGCGTTGTCATGGCTTAGTTTAGAAAATACCACTATCACTCGTAATGCTACACTAACACCAGCTAAAGCAGCGCTAACAGCGGCTAAATGCTAATATCTGCAAAATCCCCTTACAGCACAGCGGTATGATGTTGTGAAATATTAAATCCGTATGACCTGCGTGTCAATAGTCAGGGCTGTCCACTCTCTCGTGGCCAATCAGAGGCCAGTACTGGGTCAGACCGGTTTGGTTCTTTGTTATGGAAAACCTCGACAGAGCGGGTGAAAGAGCCCTCTCCCAGCCCCCACTCCATCCTCACTGCTGGAGGCGAGGCCAGGGCCATGTGTGGGAGCGTTTCATTGGAGTGTTTGTGCTGCAGGGCAAGTGACATTAAACTTTTGTAATACATTACCCCCAACACTGGATACACGATATCGTATTTTACCAGTATCGGATCGGTGCATCGTAAGACGCAGCTTTGAGGAGGAATCTGAGCGAGTGGCGAGTACCTGCATATGCCCCTGCTCCTCGATGAGCTCTCGGTGACTTAAGTAGAAGGACCCGTTCTCGCACAGCTCTCCGTCCCAGTCCTGACGCCTCGGCCGGTTATACGGATCCAAGTTCAGAGGATGGGTCAACTCCCCCGCTGCAGAGGACACAGGAGGGAGGAAGTCTAAATTAATGCCATTATACTGTATTTTTAAGGTGAGGTGAATGGGGTGAAACTTTCGCTGTAGATTTGAGGAAAAAATGTATTGCAAGTTTTCTGTCATTTTATGTTTTCATATAAAAAACACTAAAATTGAGTTGAGTGACAAAATTGAAATCGTTTTTTCTCTGTTCTTTTCATGCGCACATAAATGAGACGACATAAGCCGGGTTTCTTACAAACGCATTAAAAATGGGTCAATTAAAAGCTAAGTGTGCAGGGGTGGGTAATGTGAGCTGACCTGAGGAAGAGAACACGCAGAACAGCAGGAAAATGGCTGCAGGGGATTCAAAGATTACTCAAACCAACGTGAATCAATCTGAGCAACACGGGAGGTATGTTTTTTCAGGTGGGACTGACACACTAACATGATATAAAGCTCAGAAAAAGTGATTTTTACATAATTTTTCCCTCGACATGAAAAGAGCCTCCAGAGTGAATACGTACAGTCCTTCTTCACCTCCTGCCAGCGGAAGTGATGCCGCCGCACCACCGCGAACACAGAGTCGTAGCCCTGCTCCGTGATAAACTGCAGCGCCTCCTTCAGGTGGAACGGGTGCAGGCAGGGGGAGGTGGCCTGGATGTGGCAGACGATGTCCACCTCTGGGAAAACAACCATCACAAAGGCTTTGTAAACACTGTGACTGAAGGTCGACCGATGTATCAGCCTGAGAAACACTGCAATGAAAATTAGCTACAAGTTTGACTAAAGTTACTTAGTTTTACTGAACCTAAGTGAATATGGACATGCTGCGTGTCATTTTGAAGCACAGAACCTGGATCATTAAATCGCTGAATTAGTTTTAACCTCCACAATTGTAGTTTTGATCAACAAAATGTCATGACTAGCAACAGTATGCTAATGCTAACGGCAGCATGCTAATGCTAGTGGCAACTAATCAAGGCTGGGACAGAAACTATGATTTAATCACCAAAAGGGATAAAATAAAATTGGCCACTGCTGGAACGGCCAAGTGTTTATGTTTTCACAAGATTATAGAACAAACATTTGGAATCCAAATATCGGTCAAAAATATCGTCCAAATTTGGCAGGATCGATCTCTGGGTCTCACTCTTTAGCAGCTGGAAATTTCAACATCACAGCGATCACATTTCCATAGCCAGTTTACAGTATTACTTTTGCTGCATGTTTAATGGTAAATGGTCTCAACTTATATAGTGCGTTTCTACCATCATTAGGCCCAAAGCGCATGTCACTCATTCACACGCTCATTCATACAGCAGTGCACGCAGACACTGGAGGCAAGGAGGGCGACATGAAAGCTAAGCTAATAAAATAAAAAAATGGGCCTAATCCGCTCCACTTGGATATTTTGTAGATAAAGATTCCAGCTTGAGCCTGGTTTGGACATGTGCAGAAGCAGGACAGAGAATATCTAGCTGGAGGCATGGGCGTCGGACTGGGGGGGTAAAGGCAATGGCCGCTGGCTGCTCTGCGACGACGACACTGGAGGCCGCCATTGCTGTAGTACCGCCATATAGCCGCTAGGCCCCATTGGAATGCATTGCACTTTAGACACGTTAAAAACAACTTAAATGTCCGGTGCCTAATTTTTGGAACTGTGCTGCAAAAAGCGTTCTGTATTGTACTTTCTAAATTTCCTCATAATTGATATAAGAATTGAACAAAACAGGGCTGAAATACAATGGTTGCCAGACAGAATTTTGCACAAACAATAATGATGGATGAATCTCAGGGCCCTGACACCCCTTTAAAAATGTGCCAAATGGTTCAGCACACACACCAGCGTTCAGCACCGCGCGCTTCAACTCAACAGTGACTTTGATGAGGTGGCTCTGCAATGCAATGACACAGAGCTGGAAAGAGAAATATTAGTGTTGCCTCGAACTTATGTGCTTTTATTTAACACTAGTCTATTCTAGCAGACCTTAGATGCAACTTTCTGTCATAAATGACAGTTAAACATGAAGTGAGGCGAGTCCCTGCCTGAAAAGTGGAAGGTGCAGAGTCAGAGAAAGAGCCACAGACAGAGCTCCTTCTCTCCTCGTTTTAACCCCTAAAGTTTCTCTTTCCTTATATTTATTGTAATTGACTACCACCAGGCCACAGTGACAAAGGCCCGATTTTAAAGCCTGTCTCCCGGTCAGTCATTTCTCCCGCTAAACTCCCAATTTTACAGTGAAGGAAACAAGTATGATGGTGGGGGATATACTTGCATGAACAACCCTGACCTGGAGAAGAAGTGCCTCTGCCTCTCTGTCATCGCTCACTCAGCGATGTTTGCGTAACTATTCATTTAGACTCGACGCCGCCGCTGTGGGAGACAACATCCACCTTTACCGTGAGCGGTCCGACAGGACAGGCCTACAGCGCACACACTCAGGGGGAAAGGACAGGTATCACACGTTCATCGCTCTGTTTGGCTGGTCCGCCCCTCCCTTCAGCGTTACCATGGAGACAAGTTACTCACACCACACCATGTGACTAAATGTTAAAAAAGCTTATACATGCATTTCCAATGACATCACGCATAGTTCCGGTGGCCATTTTGAGCACCAAAGTAGAATTATGCAGAACTACAACATGTAACAACATCTCAACTCAGAATGAAAATGAAAGACAACTGATCGACAGTGGTATTTATGGACTTGTAATCATTGCTTAAGAAGATAACAGTTAAAACACGGAACCAGAGACACACTTTTATATGATATAAGCAGCAAATGTGGCTCAGACGTAGCAGCTCTGTCTGTCGAGCTACAGCAGGATTTACTAAAGATCTGCTTCACTCTGAAGACTAAATTAACTCATCAAAGAGAAACAGAAAACCTTTCTCTGGGATTTTTACAGTTTGTCATGTCGACAGAGTCTCAGTCTGAGTCAGTGTTTAAGCTGCTTAAGACGTTAGCATGCTACCAGTTAGCAACTGTCATCAACTGTCAATGGCTTCAACACGATAAACACATGTGTGGTTCACATCTATGAACACTGAGGAACACTACAGTAACAGCTCTGACCTCTGTCACATGTTGTATCCAAGGCTAGATGTTTGTGGTTCAGGGCTTTCCCTTGGAGAGGTCAGAGCTAAGCTGTTAAAGCTAAATGCTAACCAGTAGCATGCTAACATCTTGAGCAGCTTAAACACTGACTCACTGGTTTCTTCACATAAACGTGCGTCTCTGGGGCCGTGTTTAACTGTTATCTTCTTGAGCAATGATTACGAGGACATAAAAATACCACTGTCAGTCAGTTGTCTTTCATTTTCATCCTGAGTTGAGATATTGTTACATGTTGTAGTACTGCATAATTCTACTTCGGTATTCAAAATGGCCGCCATAACAACAAAAGTCACATGACTGAAAAGCATGTATAGGCCTGTGTAGACCTTACAATCATTAGATCATATCATGTAAATTCTTATTTAGGCGTATAATATTTTCTGCAAAAGTATTTTTAAATTAAAGCCACAAGCGGCATCGAACGGCCCTCGCGGGCCGTGCCTCCTTTAGCGCCTTTGTAACAGTACCGAGGGCGCTAACGTGCCTACTAGTTTTTTTGCCCTGATCTGCCATAAATCTTTGTCAGTAAACATCGAAACTACATTTTTAGCCTCTCCATGTGAATAATGGCTCCAACCTGCAGAGGGCGCTAGCGCGCCCAAATCTTTTTTTATTTCGCAAGCAGCATCGCAAAAACGCTGACTCAGCATTTCCCAGACTTCCTGTCAAAATGGCGGACTTCCGGTTTGTCAGGGGGCGTGGCCACAATAATATTTTTTGTTTGTCGTCACATGACGAATGTCTGTACCGAATCCCGTTGCTCTACGACAAAGTTTATGTTGGCCCCGCCCCCATAGGCGTAATGTATTTTCACTTTTGTAGGTGGCGCTGTCGCGCCATTTTTTATTTCCCAATATGAAACACACATTTTAATTAATTTTTCACCGGACCTGAATTTTGGGCAAAGTTTGGTGAGTTTTCGACTATGTTCAGGGGGTCAAATTTCTGCTCAAAGAGCAGAAGAAAGAAGAAAGAAAGAAAGAAGAAGAAAGAAGAATAATAATATTTTTGCAAAAACAACAACATATTATACATTTTTGGAAAGCTCTCAATGACCCCCACGCAGCCGTGGGGCTCGGAGGTTGATCAACCTCCGTATGACAGTTGGCCATATACCCCCATTCATTTTCATGCAATTATAAGTATACAGGGCCCACACCAGAGGTGTGGCAGTCACTGTTTTACACGGTGAGTTTACGGTTGACATGGGGACAGCGCTTCGCGCTGTTTTGGTGCTCCGCGCACCTACGTACAGTGCGCTGCGCGCACTGTGTTGCGATTACAATAGGCCCTTGCGACGGCAGGCCGCTCGGGCCTAATTAATGTAAGATTGTTTAAATATAGCCTATTTTCCACAGGTTTTGTACCTTTGTCCTCACTTAAGTGTCTGACTTTTCACTGGTCTCTGTACTTCTGCTACTATTTTCAACAATTTGTCCTCAATAGAAAACAGAAACATTCATGGAATGTTAAATAACAATATTCTCAGAACAAGTTTCCTTCATCAGGTTGTGACGGATTGGCCCTATTATATTATTGGTTCTCTTTCTGGTCCAGGTCCAGGTCCAGGTTTCCCTCCTGGAACATAGGATAATAACCTGGGCCAATATACACACAAGGACGTACGCTACTGGGCATACACCCTTTTCGAAATGACAACACAGCAACAAGGAACACCAGTTGAGTTTTTTTCAGTTCTCATTTTGAGTTTCAGCACAGCAAAATATAGTGACCCCACAAAACTTCCCAAAATAACCCGCAATACAAAGTGTCCATGAAATGTCTTTCAAATGGTCCAACTCCCGAAAAGGCTCGGGGAAGGCGGCTCCACACAAAAACCCCACTCTATTACAAATACACATGATTACAAATATGGACATTCAATGCATCACATCAATTTATAACAACATTCAATTACACAAAATAAACTCACTGCCTGGGCGCGTGTGTGCCAGGCAGGTCACTCGGGCGCAGTTAGGGATGGGAATCGAGAACAGGTTCTACAAGTAGTCCCGGTTCTGTTTGAGCAAAGCATCGGAACTGTACGTCGTCTTCATTATCGAACCCTCTTATCGATGCTCTCGCTCTGAAAACACTCTATTTGCGCCGCGGAGCTAGACGCACGTGCGTAATGACATAGTTCTCCGAGTCTGTTGACGCTGCTTCGAAGTAAGCTGGGAAACATCGGCCCAATCTCAATTCTCCCCCTTAGCCTCCGCTTAGCCTTTCCACTCCGTTTACGAGAGACGAAAGAGTGTCGTCAATTAAAACAGTCCATTGTTATAAACGTGTCAGTTCTACGTTTTCGCTTTGCTGCGAACGCTCCGTTTATTTGCGCTGTATTGCTGTTTCTTTCTAAACTTTCGATACGTCGCTATTGTCATGACACACGGGGTTCGGTGCTCACTGCTCGCGCCCTGTCTCCCCGCGCCGCTGTGCTCTGAGCCCGGGTCTGAGACAGTCTGTGCCGCTCTGAGCGCACCTCCCTCAGCAGCCTCCGCTCAGGCCTGGGGCTCAGAGCGGAGGCTGCGGCTGCCTGTCTCCGCCCTGAGCGCACTGTGAGCTGGAATACCTCTACTCGTCCGCGCTATGAGCGGATTGGCTGATCTCTCACAGCTCGGCTGCAACAGAAGTAGTTCACACGGACAGGGGGAAGGAGAATGTGGCGCCGGATGAAGCAGAAATAGATGAACATCTGTAGGGTTTGGGCTGAGACCGAGTCCTGTTGTTTAGGTGTTACAAAACAGCATCAGTCTGTTACAAGTTACACACACTTGTTGAAAAGTACAAATGTTACCATTATATCAGGCAGGCTGAGTGCTAGCAGGAGCCACAGTATATTTGGAAACTTGCTTAATTTAATGAATATTTTTTCTTGGGAAAACTAACAATGTGTCTTTTGATAGAGTTTATCGAAAGCACATTCATTCCTTGCTTTTCCCCAACACAGACAAGTCAGGTATCGATAAAGAATCGAATCGATAGGTAAAATTATTGATGGTATTGATATCAATAAAATCTTATCAATTCCCATCCCTAGGCGCAGTGGTATGGTGGGGAATGTAGTCAATGACGCGTGACGTGATGACGTCACCGGCATGCGGGACGCGCCAGCTGTTGGACTTCCGTGTTTACGGATCTCTCAAACTCATGGATGTGGCGGACGGCCACTAGATGGTACTACAGCAGCAAATTCTTGTCGGGCCCAGAAAGGATTTTTGCCATAGAGCGGCCGTGCGAGAAAAAACTGTCCGTGTTCAGCTGACAGGCCGCCTACAACTTTAACAAAGGTCGGATTTAGTGTCGATTATCATCTATATTAACATCATGGACTTTTTTTTTCCTTTAAAATGTGCGTATCGCCTAAAAAATACATTTTAAGGACTTAGGCGAGCTCCACTGTAGCCACGCTCTAGCTTTCCGCCGCGCTGATTGGGCAGAACAGGCACGTGATGCGGGCAGTGCAGCCGGGCACGTGCAGAGCGCGCCCTCGATTTCCGTGGGCGCGCACATGAAGGAAACCTCAGATTCAGCAGCAGCAGCATGGGAAGCCGAGGGAAAAGAGGACGCAAAACTAACTTTGCAAGTAAGTTCGCGCTGTTTGCATCACACAGAATGTATTCCGTAATTGTAAATGTTAATATACAGCATGTAAATATATATACTATTTCGATGAGACAGTTGATTATAAAATGTAGCTTCGTGAAAATAGCAAACAGAAACTACTACAACGATGATTACCATTTTAAACTAACAGAACAATGCTATTCTAGATGACAGTATCCCTGTTTAATGTAAAATACACATACAGTATATTTTACATTAAAATATACTGTATGTGTATCGAATTACAATAATGACACAGCGTAACACATAGTGAGAAGTTATTTAACTTGCCAGACAAACTAACAAAATAAGGTTAGTTAATATGATCGAAGTGTCTACGATGCCATCGACGGTTCCCGGGCTATTTTTCCGTCATATTTAATCTGGACAATATCTTACTGGTTATGGTTAGGGGCAGGAGTTGGAAAATGTTTAGAAACAGGTAAACGATTAAGGCTAAGGTTAGGTTTATTGGGCACTATATAATAATGACGTGACATTTTTAATCCAGTTTGTCTAATAAATAATCATTTTATCTCTCAAACCAATGCTAAGTGCATAAAATGTACAAAAAACAACATGTTGAGCTGTATTCACTGTAAAATGACAAAACGTGTGTATCCCTCGGCCTTTAACAATAAAAGCAAGACAAAAATGAAGGTCAGAAAACAAAGACAACGTAATGTTAAAATTACAAAACAAACTTATTCATGCTATCATACTTGTTCACTAATGTAACAAGACTGGTGATTATAGTAACCGTAATATACATATAATTGCACAGTAGTCAGATATGTATAATTCTTATTTTGTCGTGTGATCATGAAATATGAACTCCAGAGTATAATGAGGGTGACATTTTGGTTCTCCTTTCTTCACCTAGGTCGTCTGCTGCAGTGGGATCTGTGTCCACTATGGATATGGAAGATGGGGCTAAGCATGAACTTCTTTACTAACTGGTGATTACTAGCTATTACTTAAAGTTCAATTAGTTTGTTATGTGTTTTATAGCCACAAATAAAACTGTAATAAAGTTGCTGCTCAGTAATTCTATATTGAACAGATGCTGCTGATGGCTGTGTCCTGTCACCCATCATCTCCTCCACACAGGACAGACCAGACTCTTATTATACCGTCTCCTGTTCTGCAGTGAGTGAGCTGCTCAGCACATGGCAGTGTTTGTTAAGAACAGAGGCTAACTACCACACAGGTATGTTGAGTGGTCTGAAACTGTACTTTTAACCACTATTTTGCATAAAAGTTGACATAGCCAATATGTTTGTCGTTGTGCTTTGTAATTAAATATTTTTGGTAGCAGGTAAATTACATTGTATGTAGGTCACATTCAAACTGTTGACCCAACTTCACCAAAATAAACTATTTTGTCATCCACAGCCTATACAGCTTATATTAACAGAAAATGTCCAGTCTCGGTTTAAAGCCCCATCACCATGGCAACACAAGACCAGACAAACCAAACTCTGACGGGACAACAGGTAAGATGCCAAAAAAAAAAAAAAAAGGTATACTTGTCTAATTGTGCTTCGTCATGCAAGCTACAACTTCTTAAAACACAACAGTATGCCAAATTCAACTGGAAAATGTAAGGGAACCTATTCAAGTTAATAAAATAAAGGTCTATCATGCTTCAGACAATAATAACAGTTATTGAAGTGGACCAACTTTGACTATTTGTGTCTAACCTATTCTCCGATCATTTTCTCAGTTTCTCTTTTAGCCTAAATGATGGAGCCAAAAGAATAGTGCTGTATGAAGTTGCCATTTTCACCAAAATGTGACTGTGCAGCCCTGGAAACAAAGTCTTGTTCTTGCTGTCAGAAAGAACTGCAGTAGCTGGTGACAGCCCGTGTCCTTGGAAGATTACCAGATTTTGCTTTTAAACTCCGTTGGAAACAGTTCTCTGCCTCTTTACAAACTGCAATTACTCCTTGGTTTCTTGTTGGAAGAGTCATGCTAAGACTGGGCAGCTCAAGAGGCTACCGGTTAAACCTTTGTGTGGTGAGAATGCAGGCGTTATACCTAAGATGTTTGTATTGTCCAGAAGGAGACCTATTCCAGTCTGGGGCTGTCGTTAAATCTACTACGTGCTCTGACAGCAGAGAAAAAAACTTAAGGTGGTCTTGGCTGAGCTTGTTGATCAGTAGAACAGCTTTGGGCATTATTCTTTTCCGCTCGATCACTGAAGGTATTACGGGCACTTCTGGAAATAAAGCCACTAATGTGTTCTTCAGAGTGCAGAGGATTACTGTTGTGGTTTCTTTTTGCAACTGCTGTCATCGGGTCTAAATCAATAAAATTTACAATTTGGGCAAAACCCAGTGATAGTTTTTGTGTGTGTGTGTATAGTGTTGTAGGCCTTCTCTGCAAATATATCGGGGCACTTTTCTTTTTGCAATATCATTAATTTATTGTGTACATAAAAAAGCTTCATTGCATTTCAATTACATCGATTAGTTTCTGCAAAGTCCCATAGACACTTGACATTAATGTTGGTGATTTATTTACTTGAATTATTTTTTTGTAACTAATTGTGCTTTTCTGCTACAGTAAAATTACTTTTAAAATAACACTACTCTTGAGTACAATTTTCTACTCTGCTGATTTACTTGTGATAAACTGCTAGTCTGAAAATGTTGTGAAATACAATGTAATGTATTATAATGGATCTTGTCAGCCTAATAATTAGAGGATGGTATTTATCACTTTGCCATTGTTGATAATTATGAATATATGCATTGCAATGCGATTTTTGTTCTCATGTTCCATCCATAAAAATGCAAATGTCTATATCTACACACTATTGTTAAGATGACAAAGTACAAGATAACATTTCAGTGTGTCCATGGAAATTCAGCTATAAGGAAGCATTATAATAACAAAGCTATATATGACATGACATTTTTAATGATAGTATCTAAAAGAAAAGTCAATATGCCCAAACAATAAATATAACAGAATAACCAAAGGCAAAACTGTATGGTAATTGTATTGTAGGATTTCATTTACACACCACGTCTAAAAATGGGTCTCGTTCATTTCACGTTTGTATTCAAAAAGTTAAATGAATCAAATCCTGCGTTGTACAAAATTACGGTGTTTCAAAACTTACAAAGGTATAAATTAACATTGATTTTGTCATTATGCTGAATAATACAAGTTGAATGTATCTTTTAAACGTTGGAAAACGGTACAAATCTTTAAATACATCCATGCGTAGGGCAGTAGGCTACTTGGCGACCTGGGTCTGCTGCTCCGCTCACGGCAGCTGCCCTGGCTGATTCTCTGCTCGCTCTCGTCGCTCTGTCAATTTACATGACATGTGGTCAATTGTAGAAGTATAATTAACTTTGTAATTAAACGTTGGAAAACAGTTCCAAAAGTGAATAACTTGTATTGCATCAATGACTAGGCTGAGCGATCTAGACCTGCCGCGACTCTGCTGCGCTGAGCGCTCAGAGCGGTGCTCGTTCTCGTCGCGCTGAGAATCATGGGGATGGGCAATAAACATCCGCGTTTCTTTGTGTTTTTTATCTGAAATGATTAAAGACACTAATATGGCCATAACAATGAATAATATAAATTATGCAAGTATATAGTAGCCGTTAAAAAATTCTCTGGGCCCCATGGACCCGGAACTAACGCGGAAGTAAGAATTTTTTCTGGCTCGCTGCGCTAATGAGCACAAACCATTGAAATCAACGGGCGGCCATATTGGAAGCCCGGGGCTTGCTCAAACTGCGCTAAACAGTACTCCTTTGGACTGACGGAGGTTGAAGACGATACACGGCTATCGAGGGATTGAACGGGCTCTAATTCCTGCCTTAAATGAGCGTGTGCTCCCACGCGGCTACTACGCACTGCTGCTCCTCTCGCTGCTTCCAGCAGACTGACATTTAAACACCAGGAAAACAAGCTGCTCGACCGGCGGCATGAACGGTGGACGAATGGGATGCGTTTCCGAAGGCCTGGGGGCGTATGCTCGGAATGGAGCGGACGGTGGGGGCAGAGAGGGTGAGTACCGCTCATACATGGGACAACACCAGAGGGTTGTTACAAGGTATACAGTAAGGCAAGAATGTATTACACACACACCAGGCAAAGGAACGCGTTGTTCTTTGGGCCGATACACAGATGGAAAAAAATCTCCCTATTTTCCACAACCCAATGTTGGCAAGTATGTAATTAGCTCGTGCCATTTAGCCTATACCAGGGTAACTTTTTAGAACAAGAATTTACTGACAATACACTTAAAGGTCGGCTTCAAATATGTGAGAGACTAAATCAGGCTGAAGCCCTTGAGTTTTTTGTTCATTCTTGTTAATGATCATTATGTTCTATCTAAAACTAGCTATTCCAATTGGCCCAATGAAAGTAGAATATTCCACCACCAGTTTAAATATCTATATCACTGCAGGATTAAAGGTTATTCCATTTCTGTAACAGGAGCCAAATCAGATGACATTTCAAGTCAAACATTGAATACACAATAAACAAACAAAGAGTATTATTAATGTTGCAAATGTGATATACAAATGAGTTTATTACGCAAGCACAGTCTACGCAAATACCTCCAGATTTACAGTACACCCACTCAGAGTGACCTACCCAACAAAACTTGCTTTGGTTTGCAAATTCATGAGGCTAAGTTTCCTCTGCAGCCTTTGCTGTTTTTTAGAAATGCAAGTATCAACTGCACTTGCGTTTTGCCCCACTTAAGTACACTCTACGGTGTTAAAACGTGTAGTAAATGACCCCCTTAGACGTTTCAGACCTGGGTTGATGCGGATGAACTCCTGAATGGTGTCCATGGACGATGAGGTGTCTTTAGACACTTCCGCAGACCGGCGGTGGACCTGAACACCCCACGAGAGAGCCACTTTCTCGATGTCGTCGTGGTCTGTCGACACCCACACGCTGGAGAGAAACACAACTCTTACTAGAGCTGAGAGAAAGATTACTGGGAAAATATCTGTGGAATTATTGAGAGGAGTAGATCAGAGGTTTATGTTAGGTTCGCTTCGCAGAGAAGATTTATATGGAGTGGATGAGTAGCCTATGGACTTAAGTAAATAGCCTTCACATCCACACCTTAACCTCTTAACCCCCACCTTAACCGAGCACATTTTCTCCAGTTCGACTTTACCCAAATCTAAAAGCTTCTGCATGAAAATAGTAACAAAAACGAGACGTAAATAAGGATAAAATGCAGCCAAAAAAGCAACACAACAGGCGACAAAAAGCACAAAAAATGACTCAAAGTGACGACAACGTGAGGAAAAATCAGTTTTGTATGTCTTAGCTTTTATGGATTATATAAATTATATAATTTTAATATATAATTTAATAATAATATATGATTTTAATAAGAGGAATTAAAAAAAACCTCCACCACATTAAGGCGGCGGTTCGAGGAGGGGAGCAGCTTAATCCAGTTTTAGATATTTTTTTTTATATGCATGGAATACCTGTCAAAGAGCTCCGAGTCCACGGCTGCCCTCAGCACCCAGCCGAGGAGGGGGATCCCAGCCAGTGTCTTGATATTCTTCAGCGGGATGCCCTTACTGCCGCCCCGGGCTAGAATCAGCGCCGCCTTGTGCCGTTTGTCGCCAGTCTCCCCGTTGCTCTGTTGCTCCCACGCGGCTGGCTTTCTGGCCGACATGGCTCTTGTTTCTGGGACTGAACCAACAGAGCCGGTTTATTTATCACTTCTAACCGTAAGAGGCGGTGCTTATTATTTGTTTTAGTTTTTTACACTACAGCTAGCTGAACGAGCCGAACTGGTTTACAGTGATGATGACTGACTGACTGACTTGCCCCTTTTTATGTTACAGGAAAGTATGAGCCCGGACCAGCTTTAGGATGCACCTAACAATAATAAGAAACAAACATGTATCTATGGCCCGAGAGAAATGGATGAGCGACCTCGTGGCCCAGATACAAGTTTGTTTCTTGCAACATTACCATTGCAATACAATACATGCACATACACATACATGCCTTTGAATATCAGACTGACTGATTCACTCCCTGTTTTCAAATCTCTCCTGAAAACATATTTTTTCCGTTTGGCTTTTGACACCCTGGAGAGTTGACTTTTACTGTACTATGTTTTATCTTTACTCATGTAATTATATTATGTTATGTGTAAAGCACTTTGGTCGACTATGTTGTTTTTAAAGCGCTTTATAAATAAAGTTGGATTGGATTGGGTAAAACAATAAAATGTAAAATCATCTAAAATAATCATTATTATGAGAGAGAGAGTGCCCTAAGGTTAGGTCATACCCAGTATAGAACATTTAGTGCCTATTCAGTATTGCCACTACACTAGGAATGTAGTGGAAACCGTTTCGTTTCCCATCTTGGAACTAAGAACCTTTGTCCAGATGGAAGAAGTATTATAACTTATATAGCGTTTTTCCACCTTCATTATAGGCACTCAAAGCGCTTTACAGCAAGGATCCACTCACCCATTCACACTCTCATTCATACACTGGAGGCAAGGTGGGTGAAGTGTCTTGCCCAAGGACACAACAACAGTGTGCACCTTCAGGAGGCGGGATTCGAACCCCCAACCTTCCGATCATGAGACGACCCGCTCTACCATCTGCGCCACTGTCACCCCACAACCTTTGTTCAAAGGATGTGTCTCATCATCAGAGATGGCCCTAGCTAAGCGCAGAAGCTTAGCTGTGCTTAGTTAGCTTCTGGGTAGAAAAGGCAAAAAGCAAGAAAAATGTGCCATCAAAGAAAAGAAAAAAGGTTTGCAAACAGGTCATATATAAGTTTAGTTTATTTGAGCAGTATACGTTCTGCTCAAAAGGAGTGGGCTGAAGCTTATGAGCGCCTACCCCCAAATTCAGTGCAATAAAGTACATTTCACACAATGGTACAGAAATAACAAAACATCATCCAGAGAGAATTTGATACATTAGCTACATTAGCACAGACAAACTTACAAACTTACAAAACAATATTTGAACTGTTTATATAATTAATTGAAACGAACCACAACTACAGCAACGATCTGGGCATATCACTTTATATGCCTACATCTGTTAATACAATCCCGCTGTTTTCAATGTCAAATTGTTGTTGTCTATATGTCATATGTCACTTTATTTTATTTTATTTATTTAATATTTTTCACGCATGCCCTTAATAGCCTTATAGTTTTAAAGTTTTTTAGCTTATTTTTATCTTAACTGTGTTATATGTTCTATGTCGCACGTTTGCACCGAGAAAAATTCCTAGTTTGTGAACCTGTTCTCAAACCATGGCAATAAAACCCATTCTGATTCTGATTCTGATCTTGATTCATGTACGATGTCTAGTACAAAGCAAGTAAAATAAATGCGATCATTAATATATTCATTTCAGATTGTTACCCGTGCCAAACATTACCGAGAGTTACTTTTATGTTATAAAGGTACATTAATACATATCATACTCCGGGATCTTGCTACTTCCCAGTTGTCATTACCATCCTCAGTATAATTTTAATTTGTGTTTAATTATTATTATTATTATTGAGTTATGTGTAATTGAGTTATATGTGAAGTATGATGTAAGCCCTGCATAGTGAGGTGCATTAAAAAGCCAGGGTGTAGAGCGGGCCAGTTGAAGAGGGCAGTAACTCCCCCTCAACAAACCCCCACCCAGCTGCCCTAACAGCTGATTTTGTAGATGATGTTCCTATGCTGAGTGGTGCATAGGAACATCAGGTTACGCAGAGAGGGTGACTGCCTACCAGTGAGTCAGTTGTTTGTGTCTATGAGTTTGTACATTATCTGTACTTCACGTTATGTTCATAGTGATTATGGTGTTGACCGTTGTTTATCAGCTGATCTCACTGACATGGTCTTCTTGTTCTGTAGTATGTGAGCAAAGCATGAGTCAGGAGCTTGTTCAGATTTCGTTACAATCCTTACAACGTAGTAGATTCCGCCACATCATGCTGAAGTTGCGCGGCTTCATTCCTGACGCCCCTACGCGATGTGATTTCTGTGCGATAACGTCAGTTTTTTTGGCTACGTGATAAAAGATGTTCTTTTATCAACACAGAGTAGTTTTCCGACCGTGGTAATGGAAGAGGCTGGTGTTGATAACTGAAGAGGTGGAAAAGGCCAGAAAACTATGGTAGAATTTTGCTTTTGTTTGTTAAAATGCAGATGTTTGCATTTTTCCACCATTACTTTAACAAATGCTGAATTATATACAGTATTACACTGTACACCCTGACTAGCTATGATAACTCAAATAAAGTGGGGAAACCCGCTGCACCATATGGTTGTGGTACATAAACCTAAACCAAATGAGTTCACTTGGACTCAAATTTAGTCAACGGTAGCTCAAACCATTTAGTCAACAATAGCATTAAAAGTATTGATGAATGATGCCCGGAATGAGGAGCAGGCAGCCTCCGCCTGACACCGAGGGAACAAGCCGGTGCGGGAGGGGGCGCGTCCGCTCAACAACCTCATCACTGATTGGCTCTGTGGTACCTTGGAAACGTGACTCGGAAATTCCAAATATGGAAGCTGGCTCCACCAAATACAACAGCGCGGCGCCCATAACGGCTATACGGCTAGCCTCGAAGAGCTACATTCTACTCGCGCTGAATGCTATGGGGCGGCCATTGCTCCAGCAGTCCATTCTAAATATACTGTCAATGACTCAAACTGTCTATTTAAATGCTACATTATCTTAAACCCATTTCAAAGGTTTATTCCCTCAATTAAATCGAGGAAACATATAACACTAAACCATGTGATAAATGATAACACATACAGGCCGTTATCTTGGCTCGCGCTCAAGACACCGGACAACGGCCATCGTTTATTGCAACGCACTCAAGCATCCGAACCTATGAGAGGGTTCGACCCTCTGAGCGGTTAGCACAAGTAAAACCTGCAACGAGGCTGGTTTGACTCAGGTCGGGATGCTCCGGAGCCGTGAGTACTGTGTGTGTGTGTGAGTGGGCCCACCACCGTTAAAGTACAGCTCGGACTGTGTGTTAGGTGTGTGCGCGTGAGACAGTTCATGCCTTTTGTCAGTGTTCCATTTTTTGTTTTTTCCATTTGTCCAATTGTAAAATTAATTAATTTGTTTATTAAATATGTTTTTTTACATTTTTGCCTAAACGTTACACTCGCTCTGGGTCTCTTTATTCTTAAATAGGCTAGTTATTAGTTTTGTATTGTTGGACAACATTCCCTTAATTAGGTGAACCTTCGTGGTATCCACCTGTGAGTAAACCGAACCCAAGCACCCATCATTCTCGGGTAAGTCCTGAGTGGTTGTACGGGTGCTACACATGCAAACACATACATAGTGAAAAAGGTGACAGTTCACGGGCCGCGGCGGAACACTCGGTCTGTGGTAAATTCTTAACAGAACACGTAGATTCTATGATTAATTAATTAAAACTATCCACCTTTTTGTAGTGCGTATGAATGATAACTATATTGATTCAACACTGAATTTATTAGGCTTTCATTTTGTTTTAGAATTGTAGTTCTACTAATGGCTTCAGTTTCATCAGAGTGGGCAGAGAGAGAAGTGTTTCCCACAGACTTCATGGAGACTGTGGTGGGAGAGACCACCCCAATGGGGGGTCCGGAGGCCCTCCCCCGATTTTCTTTTTTTTAGATGCGGTTTCCTGCATTCTGGGGCATTTTAATGGATTCATCCAGGTTTGGTCCTGGTTTAGTCCAGGTTGGTCCTGGTTTAGTCCAGGTCTGGTCCTGGTTTAGTCCAGGTCTGGTCCTGGTTTAGTCCAGGTTTGGTCCTGGTTTAGTCCAGGTTTGGTCCTGGTTTAGTCCAGGTCTGGTCCTGGTTTAGTCCAGGTTTGGTCCTGGTTTAGTCCAGGTTTGGTCAGTCCAGGTTTGGTCCTGGTTTAGTCCAGGTCTGGGCCTGGTTTAGTCCAGGTCTGGTCCTGGTTTAGTCCAGGTCTGGGCCTGGTTTAGTCCAGGTTTGGTCCTGGTTTAGTCCAGGTCTGGTCCTGGTTTAGTCCAGGTTTGGTCCTGGTTTAGTCCAGGTTTGGTCCTGGTTTAGTCCAGGTTTGGTCAGTCCAGGTTTGGTCCTGGTTTAGTCCAGGTCTGGGCCTGGTTTAGTCCAGGTCTGGTCCTGGTTTAGTCCAGGTCTGGGCCTGGTTTAGTCCAGGTTTGGTCCTGGTTTAGTCCAGGTCTGGTCCAGGTTTAGTCCAGGTTTGGTCCTGGTTTGGTCCTGGTTTAGTCCAGGTTTGGTCCTGGTTTAGTCCAGGTCTGGTCCTGGTTTAGTCCAGGTTTAGTCCTGCTCGCTGCTCTTTTGTTTTAAACGATCGAGAAACGCTGAACGACTGTGCGTGCATAATTAATTACATAATTAGTAGGGGTGTGTATTGCCTAGTCTCAGGCGATACGATACGTATCCCGATACACAGGTCGTGATACGATACAATATATCCCGATATTGAAGCATTAGACGATTATTGCGATTATTTTTACTACTTTGGAAACAACTATTCAGTAAACTAGTACGCCTTCATTAGATTTGTGTCAAATACATTTTATCTATCGATCTGTGCTCGTCATATAATTAGAATATCATGAAAAAGTTCATTTAATTCTGTAATTCAACTTAAAATGTGAAACTAATATATGATAGACACATTACATGCAAAGTGACATATGCCTTTATTTGTTATAATTTTGATGATTATGGCTTACAGTCCATTTTCAAAATATTCTAATTTTATGAGATTTTTTATTTGGGGCTTTTACAAGCTGAGCCATAATCATCAACATTATAACAAAAGCTATACATATCTCACTTTGCATGTAATGAGTCTATCATATATCGCAGTTTAAATTGAATAACAGAACTGAATGCACTTTTTCATGTTAATCTAATTATATGACGAGCACCTGTATATAGCTCTGTCTTATGATATAAATGCTTTTCACTAATGTGCACTTGTGACTGTGGTGTTTATGGTGATTATGTAACTTTGAAAGGAAAACGGATTTCTTGGAAACCTAATGAAACCAAGTAAACTGAGGATGCACATTTTCTACTATTTCTATAGTTGGGAGTCCTTAGCGATCAGTAATAACTAATAACTCAGACGGGGCATTTAAAATCTTATCTACTCCACAACGGGTGTCACTTATAGATCAGGGACATAACGACAACACGGGCATCACCGTGACTATAGTGCTCATTTCTTTGAAATATTTTTGTTAGCAGTAGCACACAAACGAAGCCGAGGGGAAACTACTACAGTACTGTACTAAGTACTGCAGTGGCGAGACATAGGTTTAACATGTTGTATGAAAGTAGCAAAAGTGATTCCTCTGTTCAAGGCAGGAGATAAACATCTCTTCACAAACTACAGGCCTGTTTCCCTTTTACCGCAATTCTCAAAAATCTTAGAGAAGGTTTATAACTCTAGACTTGACAGCTTTATTGAAAGGTGTAATTTACTCTCGGACAATCAATTTGGTTTTAGGAATAATCACTCAACTTCACACGCTCTCTTTGATATAATTGAAGAAATAACTAATGCTGTAGATAACAAGAAATATGCCATAGGGTTATTTATTGACCTGAGTAAAGCGTTTGATACAATAAACTATGATATACTAATTAATAAACTAGAACATTATGGGATTAGGGGGGTAGCTCTACAGTGGGTTACCAGTTATTTAAAAAATAGAAAACAATGTGTGAAAATAGGTGATTATCAGTCGAGTTGTCGACAAATTGTGTGTGGTTTACCTCAAGGTTCCATTCTGGGCCCAAAATTGTTTAATATGTACATCAACGACATTTGTAAAACGTCTCAAGTACTTAAATTTATCTTGTTTGCTGATGATACAAATATTTTTGCATCAGGTGACGACTTACAGCAACTGTGTCGGATTGTTAACTTGGAACTCAAAAGTGTCAATAAGTGGTTCAAACAAAATAAATTATCTCTAAATCTGAGTAAAAGCAAAATGATGATATTTGGCAACTGTAATTCCAATGCTCAGGAAGCAATTCAGATAGAGGGTGTTGTCATAGAGCGAGTGCATGAAATCAAATTCCTTGGTGTTATTATAGATGACAGAATTACTTGGAAAGCTCATATTAAATATATATCTACGAAAATTTCTAGAAGCATTTCAGTAATAGCAAAAGCAAAGCACATTTTAAACATCAAAGCTCTACATATCTTATACTGTTCTCTGATTTTGCCATATTTATATTATTGTACTGTGGTTTGGGGTAGTACTTATAAAAACACATTAAAACCAATAGTATTGTTGCAAAAAAGAGCTATCCGAGTAATTCATAAAGTTGGGTTTTTGGACCACACAAACTCATTATTTTTAAAATCAAAGATCATGAAGTTCTGTGACATTGTTGAGTTCCAAACTGTACAGATGTTATACAAAGCAAGATACAAACTGTTGCCAGGCCAAATACAAAGAAGGTTCCAAGAACGTACTGGTTGTTATGAATTACGTGACGAATTAAACTTTAGGACTCAGAAACATAGCTCAACTTTGAAAAGTTTTAGCCCAACAGTTAATGGTGTACAATTGTGGAATAAACTGGAAATGGAGTTGAAACGAAGTCCAAATATCAACCTGTTCAAATATAAATACAAACAAAAGACTTTTGAAATATACAGAGAACAAGAAATGTGTTGCCACTAGGAGGCGCAGTAGGATCAATTATCTATAATCAAGGAAGAGTGTTGCTGCTTGGAACGGTTGTCATTCTATTGCTCAAATTTACAAATTGAGAATTAGGGTAGGCAAGTTATGAATCTGTTGAGAGGGACCCTCCCAACGGGCTCAAAACCTTGTCTTTTAATGCACCACTCAGCATAGGAACATCATCTACAAAATCAGCTGTTAGGGCAGCTGGGTGGGGGTTTGTTGAGGGGGAGTTACTGCCCTCTTCAACTGGCCCGTTCTACACCCTGGCTTTTTAATGCACCTCATTATGCAGGTCTTACATCACACTTCACATATAACTCAATTAAACAAATATAATAATAATGATAAATAAACCCGAATTAAATTATATTAAGGATGGTATTGACAACTGGGAAGTAGCAAGATCTCAGAATATAATATGTATTAATGCACCTTTAATAATGATAATTAATGATAATTAAACCCAAATTAAATTATATTGAGGATAGTAATGACAACTGGGAAGTAGCAAGATCTCAGAGTATAATATGTATTAATGCACCTTTATAACATAAAAGTAGCACATTCTTTTGTTCTTTATTTTGCTGTTGTTTTTGTCTTATTCTTCATCATTTATTGTTACTTTGCCCTATGTTCCTTTGTTTATGATTTGCTACCTTGTAAATATTAAATGTAATGTTACTATTTTTATTTTGGGGTGGGCGCTTATAAGCCTTTGGCTTCAGCCCACTCCCTTTGAGCAGGTTAACTGCTCAAACAAATAAATAAACTAAACTAAACATGAGTCTGCTGTATTTAGTTTTCCCTCGGCTTCGTTTAATTCTGTAATAAAATGCTACGAAGATAAATCCTCTCCTCTCGCAGCAACGACACAATCAGCAACATCTGCACACAGCTGGTGGCTCTCGTAATAATCCAGGTCTCTGTCTTTGCTGTAAAAGCCAAAGTGAGGCCAAATCTATGCTCCATCCGAAACCGTGAAATTGGTAAGAGGTCTTACGCCAAACCGGATGTGCGTCAGCGTCCGCCATGATAAGATGCGTCCGAATTGGGCTTTCAGTTAGGAAGGAGTTAGGGAAAGTGGCCTGTATGCTAACTATCATAGCCACTTTAGCATAGGGACCTCTGATGCTAACTTACTGGCGATTAGGAGCTATGTGCCATCCCATAAGCCACTGCGCCAATCTCCCCACCCCCATCGCCCCCACCCTCGAGTGATTCATGCGCAACCACTGTTGATTGACAGGTGCACATTTAATAATAATAATAAAAAAAATATTCTGCACAAGCCAAACTTCATAAAAGTGACAAAATACATGTTAGAGTCACCACAGCTCAGTCACATGGTTTTAAAGAGCCTCCTCAGTAAATGGCTTAAATGAAGGCAGTTTGTGCTTTTGCTTTCTTTTAGTAGAAACTTAAGCCACATGGCTAATTTGCATACTGTAGCTTTATGAAACAGCTGTTGAGATAAAATAAAGGGAAATGTGAAGGATCATTTGGATGTTTCTCTTTTTGTCCCTTAAATGTCTTTATTTGGACACTATGTTGTTGTTGGACAATATACAGTAGGTGGCGGTATGCACTTTTGTTTGGCTTGCACTGAATTTTAAAGAAGAAGAAACAGCTGTTGGTGATGTCACTTCCCCTTCCCCTGGGTAAGGACGGTCGAATTGGGCAAATGCTGCTGAAGCAGAAGTTCACTAACTGCATAGAGATCTAACAGTTGACCCCATGAAAGGTTAAGGATTAGTTGCTAGTGTTAGTACTTAGAGGCTACAATTTAATGGTTTCGGATGCAGCCCTAGAGTTTTAAAAGAGCCCTGAGCGTCTCGTAGCTCTTCCTGTGTTTCTCTAACTCTCACTAGATTCTAGTGTTACTCAAGCGGCCTGCGCTGCCATCTAGCGGGCGGGAGTAAAAGTGCAGGACCAAAGAGAGATGCTGCAATGAATATTTCCACAAAAATAGATGTTTAAATATCGATACGGGAGCTTTTTGGATCGATACGAGAATCGCATGACGTAATATCGCGATATATCGGCGGATCGATATTTTCCAACACCCCTAGTTGCCATCAGTACAAAAAACGCTCCTGATGACCAGCTCAAGACAGAAAATACTGTTACTACAGTGGGTAATAGAATAAAATGTCATATTCTGACATAATTCTGACTTCAGTCACATCTCCATGGAGACGAGCTGGAGACGTTCCCAGTCCAGTCGTGTCTTAGGAGAGCTGAGCCGCTCACAGCAAAAGCTCATGTTTGTTTGTACATTTGTGAGGTGTTTTTAAAATAAATGCTTGTATTTCAATTGTACTAAAACTCTATGCAGTGTGTCTTTAAGTAAAGCTCTTTATTTGCAAATGAGTCGTTTCAGGAACACTTTTGGATTGACGTGATGAGGAGGATGTTTATGTTTATTTATTAGGATCCTGCTTTTCTTCCTGGGGTGTAAAACCTGTGACTCACGAGAAATAAGGTTTGCAGAGCTTAATTTGACCCCATATTGTCTTTTTAGTTTTTCAGGGTAAAGGATCCAGGAACTATTTGGGAGGATCTGGAAAAGATTTGAGATGATGTAATGGGGTTTAAATCAGACGGAAATGTAAGAATTATTGAGGTTTTCATTTTTTCCTGCACAAACCCCTAAACTCCAGGGCAGTTATTTACAAAGTACTTTTTAGTGGTGTGTGCTTGTTCTATTACGCATTAAAAACATTAAACGTATATTCAAAAACCATGCAGTACAGTTACATACTTTGATTTCTGATGCTAAATTCATCTTTAAGCTTTGTGTGTTGACTAATAAATGAAATAAACACTGGACACAGTTTAACGTGTTGTTTATGTCCACTTTATTACATTTTCCTTCATAAAAACTCCACAAAATTCAGAAAAGTTAAGGCATAAATTAAGAGATAAAATCATGTAAAAGTGGATGCTTCATCAAACCTTAGTGTTTCACAGCTGTGCGTTTAAATACGTCACGAAATCTTTGACATTTCAAGTCGTTGCAGAAAATGTGCCTCTGACTACGGCTTATGATTATGTACGTACTCATTAAAAGTATTTTCCTTCTTCCTGTTTCGGCGCAGATAAAGGAAGTCAAAAGTATCAGGAAGTGTTGGCGTTATTTACTGATCTTTGCCGGCGTTTTCACACCCAAGAGCAACAGGAGCGTTCACTCCAGGGCAGTACAGTGGCGCAGTGGTTAGTGCTCTCGCCCCAAAAACAAACACACACACGCTCAGCCCTATTTAAAAACTAGAAATAATTACAGACATGCAAACACAAACAGGGTGAAAAAAGTGGTTTGTGGAAAATTTTAAACAGAACACATGTTAATTCCTCAAATAAAGGCTTGATATATATCTCACTGTGCACGATGATTTTGGCTCACAGCTTGTAATCAAAATCTCAGAAGATCAGAATATTGTGCAAAGGGACTATATTGTAGCTCAAAGTGTCTCCTTTCATCAGATAATGAATCCAAAACAACTGCAAAGGGTCCCTGATACTTTTCTCTGTTTAAAATCATTTTTTTATTGATTACTTGTAATATTCTAATCTTCTGAGATTTTGAATTTGGGGTTTTTACAAGCTGTAAGCAAACATTTTCAAAATTAAAAACAAACAAAGGCTTGACATATGTCACTTTGCATGTCATGAGTCTACATTAGGGCAGGCCGATATGGCCAAATATGAAAATCTCGATTTTGTTACTCAGTTTGGACGATTACGATTTTAATCGATTTTATTGGATTTTTTTTTTAAAGGTCTCCTGATCTTTCATAATAAGAAAACTGCTCCAGACCATTAATATTTAGATTCATAATATAGCTACACTTAGGCCCATTAGAAAATGTTATTTCTCTTTAAATATTCCTTGTCTGCTCTCAAAAGTAAAACTTCTAAATAAGCCATGGAGTTTTCAAAAGTATTTTAGTTTTCTCATCCTCATGCCTCTGCTGTGATTGACAACCGTCTCCATGGAGACTCATGGGGAAAGGAGTGGAGTTAAGCTGCTGCTGTGTCTCCGCTCAGAGCATCAGGGTTAGAGAAGGAAGAGGATCTGACTGGAGAAAACTCAGTTTTAGCGGAAGAAAACTCTATTGCGCACTCTGACAACACAATGCCTTTGTAAAGCAGCAGAGATCGTCAGAAAGTCTCTGGGTTTTCTTCGGGTGACATTTCAGAAAACAGTATCTGCGGAGCGTCTGAAACGCTGCTAAATTGGCAACACGGCGCACGTGAGGCGGACATGGAGCGGCGGACACGATTTTACAATTTAGCCATTTTCCACATCGTCTGTTTTTAAAAGCATGAATTAAATTGAATTAATTCGATTTATCGCCCAGCCCTAGTCTACATCATAAATTTGTTTCACATTTTAAGTTGAAATAAATGAGCGTCTTCCACGATATTCTAATTTTCCGAGTTTCACCTGTATTTTCCAGTAACAGTTACACAGCACTTTGGTACAAGCACTTTTCAATCTAAACACTTCAATAAATGTCAAATGGCCTTGGGTTCATAAACTTTGCCGTTTTCTTTTTACACATTTTAATGTAAACATGTTACTCATCATAATTACTTACTGTATCACATTATGTATCGGATCCTCCCAGCCCTAGTAACTATTAACTACATTTTCGGGGTAGCTCCAGCTTTGGCCTTGTGAAATAAACAAAATCTAAATGATGGGATTTCTACGCAATGTGGATCTGGTTCTGACCAACACCCAACAGAAGATCAGTGATGGGACTGCCGTTCAAAAGACTGGCTCTCTCCGCCCCACTCCAGCAGTGACTTTTGTTTCGCAAAAATAAGCAGCTAAAGAGACGCCGCTCCCCGAAGAGGAATAAAACTTTTTTTTTTTAAAAGAGCCGTTCACCTCCGCGATCCCGTTCATATAGTTTACTGTAAAGACTCGTTCAAAAGAGCCGGATCATTGGCGACCGACACATCACTATAGAAGATATGTCTTCTACATAAATAAATAATTGTTTTTTAAATATAGATTTTAAACTTGTATTGACTACAGGAATATCAATGTTCCAGAAGCACCATAGCAAAAATAGGCTACATCTCTGATCAGCAGATCCTCGTCAGAAGCATATACAGTACATACCGACACCGTTAATTATCGATAAGATAAGCCTTTATTTATCCGTCAGTTTTATAGTTTATAGGCAAGGCCGCATTTATGCAGGGGCTTACAGTGGCTAAGCCCAGCAGGTTGAAGGGCCCCTGGGCATAAGGAGAAAAGGAGACAGGCCCCTCGCTCTTTGCAGACTCCCTCACATCTAAGGCTTTATCAGATGACTTTGTACCCGAGACTAAACCAGGTCTAAACTCAATTTTCATTGAGTTGACACTAGGAAAAAATATGTGCCTATTGGTCTGTTAAAATGCATGAGAATACACCAAAAGTCACCATTAAAATAAAAAATCTCCAGACCCCCCCTTTTAAAGGTTTATCCTTTCATTGTAGAGAGAGAGAGAGGTCAGACAGACATCCAGTATATGGGGGGCCCTGAAAAAGCTTTAGCCCCGGAGCCCATTTGACTTAAATCCGGCCCTGTTTATAGGTTAGCTTGTAGATGTTCTCACTTCATTCACGCAGCTATAGTGGAATATGAAAGCTACAGTCAATCCACTCGGCGATGTCGTAGATCAGTGGTTTCCAGCCTTTTGTGTCTCGCGTAAACCCTGGGCCTTTCTTTTACGAGTAGCCCCTGCCTCGAGGGTATTAGTTAGAAAGTGAATGACTACTGCTCTTATTCATCAGTAAAAGGACAGCGAAGGGCTCTCGAACTCATTGGAGACTGTTTTTAAATAGCTTTACTTTGACCATAATGTTTAAATATGCCCGTACCCCTGGTTAGTGTTGTAGATGGAGACATGGGCCAAATAAGGTTAAAAAAATTAAAGCGCAAACCCGTTTCCCCTCCAGCAGATGGCGCCCTCGGCCTGTGCCCAGGGCTCTCTGATTATGATTATTTTCGTCATATTAAAATGCTGACTGTGATATAAATAAGTGATTAAAATGTTTAAAAAGGCGAGGAATATGATCAAAACATCTCCTTTGGGGTTTCCTCTCTGTAGCTGGTCGTGTTCTGGCTCTCAGGAGCTGGTGAGGTCGATCCGGTCCTGCTCCAGCTGAGACTTGGCCTTGCGTTTCTGCAGCCGGATGTGCTCGGCGAACTCCCTCATGGCGCCTTTGCCCCCGGGCGCTGTGCAGATGTACTTGGCGGCGTTTTTGGCCAGCACGGGCGCGTCGGACGGCACCGCGCTCAGACCCGCCACGTTCAGGCACTGCACGTCTATCTCGTCGTTTCCTGAAGAGATGATTTATTATTAAGAGATTATTGTTTACAGTAAGTCCAGTTGTTTGTTGAACAGTGACACAGAAGAAGAAGAAATATGAAAAGAAATATATATGAAGAGATTTGCTTCAGATAATTCAGAGTCAAGGCTTTTAAACTGAGCCGAACTCACTGTAATCATTACATCAGTCACATTAAACTGCATTGCTTTATAATGTAATTACAGCTACAGCTTTAATTCTGTCCCTTTTAGGGGTGGGACTATATATCGATTTTGCGGGACGGATACGATACCGATACTTTTAATGACGTCCTGCATATCAATGAGGAAGTCGTGCTCCACTGCTTTCAGTCCTCAGTAACAATCAAGAATTCAGTCAGAACAGCAGAGGGCAGCACTACAATGTTAACCTCTTAACCCCCACTTTTGATTTGGGTAAAGCCAAACTGGAGAAAATGTGCTCGGTTCAGGTGGGGGTTAAGAGGTTAAATGTAGGACAAGGAAACAAGCTTCCACACTGTATAGAGCAGAGTCTACTGTAATGAGAACAGGTGAGTCCTATACATGCTTTTCAGTCATGTGACTTTTGTTGTTATGGCGGCCATTTTGAATACCGAAGTAGAATTATGCAGTACTACAACATGTAACAACATCTCAACTCAGGATGAAAATGAAAGACAACTGACTGACAGTGGTATTTTTATGTTCTTGTAATCATTGCTCAAGAAGATAACAGTTAAAACACGGCCCCAGAGACGCACGTTTACGTGAAGAAACCAGTGAGTCAGTGTTTAAGCTGCTCAAGATGTTAGCATGCTACCAGTTAGCATTTAGCTTTAACAGCTCAGCTCTGACCTCTCCAAGGGAAAGCCCTGAACCACAAACATCTAGCCTTGGATACAACATGTGACAGAGGTCAGAGCTGAGCTGTTACTGTAGTATTTCCTCAGTGTTCATAGATCTGAGCCACACATGTGTTTATCGTGTTGAAGCCAGTGACAGTTGGTTGACAGTTGCTAACCGGTAGCATGCTAACGTCTTAAGCAGCTTAAACACCGACTCAGACTGAGACTCTATTGACATATCAAACTGTAAAAATCCCAGAGAAAGGTTTTCTGTTTCCTCTTTGATGAGTTAATTTAGTCTGAGGAGTGAAGCAGATCTTTAGTAAATCCTGCTGTAGCTCCACAGACTGAGCTGCTACGTCTGAGCCACATTTGCTGCTTATATCATATAAACATGCGTCTCTGGTTCCGTGTTTTAACTGTGATTTTCATGAGCAATGATTACGAGGACATAAATACCACTGTCAATCAGTTGTCTTTAATTTTCATCCCGAGTTGAGATATTGTTACATGTTGTAGTTCTGCATAATTCTACTTTGGTGCTCAAAATGGCCGCCGGAACTATGCGTGATGTCATTGGAAATGTATTGGTTCATTGCTTCGGTGTTCCGTACTAACCCATGAAGGCCACGTCCTTCCAGCTGAGTTTCCTTTCCTTCACCAGCGTCTCCAGGTCGTCCAGCGGCTGCTCCCCGACACACAGCACCTCGCAGCCCAGACGCGCAGACACCTTCTGGGACAGCGCCTTCTCGAAGGGGTCCAGGCTGGAGGTCAGCAACATCACCTGGAAACAGGAGAGAGCGACGAGTCAGAGCCGAGGGGAGGACACGAGTTAGGACAGCATTCAGCCCATTAGCCATTAGCCATTACCCACCTCGACCCCTTCCTTCTGCAGGATCCGGATCCCGGCCGTGTCCCTGGTGTTTATGGAGACCATCTCTTCACCGGAGACGCTCAGGAAGATCCTGCCCTCGGTCAGACAGCCGGAGATGTTACAGAACATGAGCTTCACCACCTCCGGAGGGACGCGTCCAAAGTAACCGTACCTAAAGCAACCAAACAACACCAAAGAAATGGATATATCGGCAATATATCGTCTACAAGATCATATCGAAATGGCGGTTTGGAAGACATGCACATTTACAATATCGAGTTTATCTCAAAAGTCAAGAGATGTGGAAAGAATGGGGACAATATTGGAAAGAAATGGGGTGGAAAGAAAAACAAAGTAAAATATGGGTGAAATGTGCAAAGTGTATTTTTCTCCTGCACTTTTCCCACATGGCAATATCGCCCAGCCCTAGATAAAGGATTACACTTTGAAGAAGTTCACCCAAAGACATTTCAACAAATTACTACTCCATGAAATATGAACAGACTTAAAATTCAGAATCAGAGCCAGAACAAGCCTAAACTGAACTGTTGCACATTTTTAAGTCCCCACACGTTTTCATATTAGGCTGCGTTTGCTAAAATTGCATAAATCTTAGCAAGATGGAAGAATAATTTGATAACTTGGAGATATATTTTGCAGGCCTGGATAAGAATCAACAAGATGTGATCAGGCAGCTACGGTTGATGTTATTATCTATGCATTTCCATGACTTGGGGGAAGCAGATTTTGAAACAGACCTGAGAACCCTCTGCTCCGCCACAGGCCAGTCGATGTCCACGTCGATGTCCACGCTGTACTCCGGCCGCACCTCGTAATACGCCACTTTCCCGCCCTGAGCAGTTACACATGTAAGAACCGTAAAGACGCAGCTTTGGGGAGGAATCTGAGCGAGTGGCGAGAGTACCTGCAGAAGCCCCTGCTCCTCGATGAGCTCTCGCTGAGTGAAGTAGAAGGAGCCGCTCTCGCACAGCTCTCCGTCCCAGTCCTGACGCCGAGGCCGGTTATGCGGGTCCAAGTTCAGAGGACGGGTCAACTCGCCCGCTGCAGAGGACACAGGAGGGAGGAAGTTTAAATTAATGCTTTTTCTATGAACATATGCAGTAAATAAGTAAGATTTAAGTCCAGTTTAAGTCTAGTTTAATAGCATAGGGAGGGATCCGCTGCAAATTAATAGCAAGTTTATAGATTTATTTATTCATTCATTCATATTGATCTTTCAAATGTAGTGCAGTAAAAGCAATGAGTTCTATAATAAGCGGTAAATTTCCCTCGCCATGAGAAGAGCCTCCAGAGTGAATACGTACAGTCGTTCTTCACCTCCTGCCAGCGGAAGTGATGCCGCCGCACCACCGCGAACACGGAGTCGTAGCCCTGCTCCGTGATCAACTGCAGCGCCTCCTTCAGGTGGAACGGGTGCAGGCAGGGGGAGGTGGCCTGGATGTTGCAGACGATGTCCACCTCTGGGAAAACAACCATCACAAAGGCTTCGTAAAAACATTGTGACGGAATATTTTGTCATACAAGCGGCAAATTTCTGATTAATCTCTTAAAGGGATATTTCAGGATTTTTGACATTGGGCCTCATTTCCTAGTTATCCAGAGTATTGTTGATGTCTGGAGATATTTTTTTCTTAAATTAACACAGACATTTATATGGTTAGTCTGGTGTTATAAGTGATTTACCTCAGGTGCACTGTGGAGTGGGTCAGACTGTTTTTAATGCAGGCTAACTGATACCATAGAAATGCTTTAGCCTTGCCCTAGCCTAGCGCCACTAGACTCTTCAAATATAAGAACTGCATGAATTTAAGAAAAAAATATCTCCAGACATCAACAACACTCTGGATAACTAGGAAATGAGGCCCAATGTCAAAAATCCTGAAATATCCCTTTAACCCCCGCCTTAACCGAGTGCATTTCCTCCAGTTCAGCTTTACCCAAATCTAAAACGTCACAGGCCAGAGTAGCACCTCATTTGAAAGCTAAGACCTATGTAACACACTATTTACTAATTATAATCCACATTTACGATGCTGTTCGAGAGTAAAATGTAATAGGTATTTATCATATTGGGTCACGCTGTTCACTCTCTGTAGTACAGCCATAACCTCGGGCACCATATGCTTTGCTTTCTTATCAGTATGACGCACAACAGAGCTTATTTACCCTCCTCATGTGGAAGCATTGCCAGACTAGAACGGGTGGTAATAAACTTGTACAGCATAAGAGACCTAGCATTTATTTAGGTTGTATTTCTTTTTTAGCGGCATATTTTCGATGCTTCTTTGTATTTTCCTACATTTTAACAGATTTCCGTGGAGTTGTGAGGCCTGTGTGATCATTTGAAACACTTCAAGGACAGTAGGAGTTTGATACGCTTTGATACTTCTTAATCTCATCTGAACCGGGCACATTTTCTCCAGTTCAGCATTAACCAAATCTAAAAAAAGTGACTAAAAAGAGCGAAAAGCAACAATAGTAAAAAAGTCCCGGCCCTAGAAATTTGTTTTCAGCAAACTACGTCAAAACAAGACTTAAAAAAACAACACACTAAATCAGCACCAAAATGAGGCTAAAATGTAACTAAATGAATAAAATCAGAGCTGAACTTTTGCACATTTACAAGTTTCATTTTTGTTTCAGGATGTGCCGTCCCTGGCCCAGCAACGACACCTTTCTCCGGGGTGAAGTCTCTCCTCCTTCCGCGCCAAGAGCAGGTGCGCTGAATATGTGCACCTGGTGGAAACCAGGATGTGCTATATTAACTATATCAAACTAAACCCATGCAAACAGACTAAACTTGAAGTGTAAACACCAGCCAGTGGGCCACCCTGTTCATGCTACAGCTGATGCCGGGTCACATGAGAAGCTCCGTGCAGCTTGGAGAAATTAAAATACTGCTTATCTGTTATCTGTTATATGACAGCGTTTATAGAAATCTCCTTGAAGAGTGTCCGTGAATGGCCAGTTTCATCGATGCAGCCGGACAATAATATGCACACGAGTAAATGATAATTGATGACATCCTCGCGCTCTGAGCCTGTACTTTCAAATATTGTTTTTCTATTTCAGCATCAGATTGAAAACTCTACATTTAAGTCATTTAGAGAGATTTCGTTTCATTACATAGTAAAACAAAAAATTGCTCACAGCAGACGTTTCTGGGTAATTTAGTTTTAGATTTCAATTTGGAAAAAATGATTGAACGAATGATAAGCTACATGCAAATGTTATGCTAACACGAGCTAAAGCTGCGCTAACAGCGGCTAAATGCTAATATCGGCAAAATCCCCTTTTAGCACAGCGGTATGATGTTGTGAAATATTAAATCCATATGACCTGCGTGTCAATTGAGTTCGGGAATGTGATGTCATAGCGCTAAGCATTATGGGATTAACAGCAATTGTAAACTAATGGAGATTTTAAAAGTTAAAATACTGGAGTTATTGTTCACATTAAAACACTTGGACACCACAGTGAGTTAGATGTATTTACCAGCAGTAACTCAGCAGCTAACGGAGTTGTTACACGTCTTTTTTCTCCACTTTTTATACTGTTTCTCCATGGTAACTGTGGAATTTCCCGAACTCTATAGTGAGGGCTGTCCACTCTCTCGTTGCCAATCAGAGGCCAGCAGTCTGTTCACGTCACATCAGACACGGGTAGACTGCTTTGGCCACAGCCAGAGGTCGGTCCCAGAACCTATACCTGGTCAGACCGGTTTGGCCCTGGCGTTTGTTATGGAAAAGCTCGGGTGAAAGAGCCATTCGGCCGACACGCGCCTGCATGTGGAAAAACACCTTATTGGATGTTTTGTAGATACAGATTCCAGACTGAGCCTGTTTGAACATGTACAGAAGTAGGACTGTGAATATCTAGCTGGAGGCTTTAACCTAATGTGTGTGTTTAAGACGTTTTCAAACCTGGGTTGAGGCGGAGGAACTCCTGAATGGTGTCCAGGGACGTTGAGGAGTCTTTAGACACTTCTGCAGACCGGCGGTGGATCCGGGCGCCACACGAGAGAGCCACTTTCTCGATGTGGTCGTGGTCCGTCGACACCCACACACTGGGGAGAAACACAACTCTTACTACGGCTGAGAGAAAGATTACTGGGAAAATAGATTTGAGATTTATGTTTGGTTGTTCAGAGTGAATGTTTTTAAGGTGTGAGTATTGACTCAGACTTTACAGGAAAGTCACAAGTAAAATGAACAAATTTGGAAAAGTTTTATGATCAAGGCTTTTCACTTTGACTTCATAACATTTTAAAGCAGGTGTCTGTATTTTCTTTTGATAAAAATAATAAACAAATCGGTGAGATATTCTTCTGTTGCTTTTTTGGCATAGGAGATATTATATATACATTTACTATCTTCCAAACAACACTTTCTATGTCATCTTCTCACAAATATTTCCCACCTATAATACAAAAAAATACAATATTATTAACTTAAGGCCAGCAATCCCAGGTATTTTAGTGGTTTTGACAGCACAATCCTGCAAACTATGAGCCAATTCATTTGCTAATGTTACAAGGAAAAGCTTCATTCATTTTTATGGCTACCTGAAACCAACCTTTGCACTTTCACATTGTTAGCAGCTTAATCCAGTTTTAGATTTATTTTATTTTTTTATGAAATACCTGTCAAAGAGCTCCGAGTCCACGGCTGCCCTCAGCACCCAGCCGATGAGGGGGATCCCGGCCAGGGTCTTGACATTCTTCAGCGGGATGCCCTTACTGCCGCCCCGGGCTAGAATCAGCGCCGCCTTGTGCTGCTTGTCGCCGGTCTGGAGACGCTTGCCCTTGGCCGCAGTAGCTGAACCCTTCTCCCCGTTCCTCTGGTTCCCCCCCACAACTCGCTTTCTGGACGACATGGTTCTTGTTTCTGGGACTGAACAGGGACAGTTTACTGGAGAGCTGCCGAGGCGGAATAAGATCCGCTTCCGTGTACGTTCACTGTTTCGAGAGTTTCGGGGAGGCGTTGCACAGAAGCGTCAGTACCGCCATCTGATGGTGCGGGGAAAAAAACCGTTAGCTACAGTTTTAGCTTAGCATTAGCACCGTTATTTAGCAACACATCGCGGTCACCGAAACACTATGACGTTTTATGAAACTTTTCACACAAATAGTAACCTTATAATACATCCATGGTAGTAACGTAGAAATAAAAAGGAGAAGCGTCATTCTTTTTATTCCTATGAGTAGTAGTAACATCTTATGAAATATTTAAGCTTCCAAGCCATAATCAAAATCAAATCTGGGCAAAATTGTATTTATTTTATTTATTGTCAATGTCAGCTTTATTTACATAGCACATTTAAAAACAGCTACATCCGCCCAAAGTGCTGTACAACAAACATTATAAAGTGCAATTAATTAGTAACTGATCTAATTATTGATTTAACTTAAATTGGACTAAATTAGGATATTCAATTCAAGTTTATTTGTACAGAGTTCGGGAAATTCCACAGTTACCATGGAGATCGGCCATCTTTGCAGCTGTTAGCATACATTTCCATTGACTAACATTAGCTAAAAACAGTATAAAAAGTGGAGAAAAAAGACGTGGAACAACTCAGTTAGCTGCTGTATTTTAATGTGAACAATAACTCCATTATTTTAACTTTTAAAACCTCCATTAGTTTACAAATGCTGCTAATGCTTAGCGATATTACATCACATTCCCGAACTCTATAGCACATGTAAAACAACTACAGTCGACTAGTGATGGAACTTATGGCTCTTTGAAGGGAGCCGTTCATTCGGGAGCCGTTCACTTTAAAGAGCTGTTCAAAAGACTGGCTCTTTGGAACGATGATGCTTTTTTTTTTTTAAGAAAGTAAATACCGTTTGACTGGACTTTTTTTAAACAAAAATGTCACTATTTCACACAATATAACATCGATATTTCCCTCTATGGAGTTTGTTATCACAAAAAATAATCACACGACCCGATTAAGCTTCTGTTGCTCTTATTCACGTGACTTTTTCTCTGCCTCTCTCTCTCCCTTGCTTGAGTAACTTTCTGAAGTAATTGTAACATACTTTTGCAAGTATGTTTTTCATTTAGTACTTTTTACTTGTACTTGAGTAATATTAAAATGAAGTATATTGTTTACTTTGTTTCTTCATAATGACACCTTTTATGTTACAAATATTACAATTCTCACATTATTTCATGCACTTTACCCTTACCTGAGTAGTATTTGGGCCACTACTTTCTACTTGTACTCCCCTCCACCCCAAAAAACAAAACAAACAACAAACAAACATACAAAGCAATACACTCTAACCCTGACTTAAATCCAACTGGAACTGGAAGTGACTCCAAAAATGCCACTCAAACAAACAACACAACTTTTATAATAAAGTTTTTTAACATGTAATCAGCCCGTTCATTTTGATATCATGACTATTTTCACAAAGTATATGCTGTTTAATTGATGCTAACAATTATACAAAAAACAGCTTCACTTTACTTCTGATGTCTTCTTGGGAGCCCAGCCGAGGGCCCGCGAACCCCGCACCTGTTTAATACGACAACAAACATCAGCTATGCAGCCGAACTGGTTTGGATTAATAATGTCATTGTCACTCAGTCAATGTGACTTTGTGCTCAGACTTTCCAATTCATGCCTGTAAAAGAAGAAAACAGAGATTACGTTTCCTTAATGTCGTTATTCTAAATATAGACTCCAGGCATCAACTAAAGTATGAGCCCAGACCAGCTTTAGGTGATTCCTTTAAAGAGGACGCACCTAACAGTAAGAATAGAACTGGGTGAGTGACATCGTGGAACATTCTTGCAACATTACCAGAAGACACATTATCTTTAACTAATTTGAAATGAATTTTTGAGTGAAAACTTCTACTTAAGTATAGTGCTTTTTATTGCAGATTAGTCTTTTCAGGAACACTTTTGGATTGATGTGACGATGAATTCGGGGATCATGCCACAACACTCTCGCCGTCTGAAAAACTGAAAGATGGGGGAATGTGTTCGCCCAAACGTGAGATCACTTTCATTGAAATAATATTTGACCACTATCTGTACTTTTACTCAAGTAAACAATTGCAAATCCAATACTCATCTTATTTTCCTACTCCAAAAAAAGGCAATAGGAATTATCACTAAAGCAGATTTCTATGCACCAACAACTCCTATCTTTGTAGAGCTAAATCTATTGAAAATCCATGATCTTGTTGATCGTAATACTTTAGTAATAGTTCACAAAGCACATAATAATCTTCTCCCTCCTCACATCCAGCAGCTTTTTGAACACAGGGAAAGTCAGTATAACCTCTGAGGAACTGCCATTTTCAAAAAAGCAAAAGCTAAAAGAATAAAACCAGTCGATGTATTTCTGTAAAGGTGTTAATCTGTGGAACGATTTGAAAGATCAGTTAAACAGTCTGAAACAGTCAAAGCTTTCAAAAAGCTGGATAAATCTACTATCATTCAAAAATATATAAGCTAGTGAAAGACTTTAATAGATCCATAATGAATGAATTTAAATGACATAATTTAGTTTAAAATAAATTAACATAAAACATCATTGTAATTGTGTAATCCAGGAATTTGTAATGTAAAGTGTTATATTGTACGAGATGTTGTATCACTGTATCCGGAATGTAAATTCATTTTGAATATGGGGGGAGGCACTTATAAGCTTTCTTGCTTCGGCCTACTCGTTTTGAGTTTTTGTTACTTTTTTTGTTACTTTATTTATTTTCTGCACTGCTACAATGTTAATGTAAATAATCACTCAAATAAATTCCAAATTCCAATAAAACAAAATGTATATACATATATATATTGGAATATTTGAAATATATGTTAAAATCAATTCTAAATACATGCTTATTTCTCTTCTGTTTGACACTTGATATTGTTTACTATAAATGTTTGTGTTTGTTTTCTCGTGGACGTTTTTTTATAACTCCAGTACGAGCTTATGACTTGAGAGGTTTTGGATATTTTTCATTGCCGAGAGCTCAAAACACTCGTAAACGTTTCTGTGTGTCTGTATGTGGAGTGAAACTCTGGAACAAACTGGACTTACAACACAAGCAATGCCAAACTGTCCATCGATTCAAACTGTTATATAAACATCAGGTCTGGTCACAATATAGAGATGAGGGTCTTTCATTTGAATGGCTGTGGTCTCATAGTGTTACAAGTGCTCAATGTTTCCTTACCATCGTTGGTTTAATTTGTTCCTTACCATTATTGGTATATTGTTCATTACCATTGTTGTGTATTGTTAAATTTTCTTTACATTGTCGGTATACATTTTTTGTTGCGATGTGATAAATTGTTGTCACATGTGGTAATGCCACCATGATATAATTTGTAGATAAGTTTTTAAACAAGTGACAGTGAAGCTGAGTCTGCTGAACTCTGAGTGGGGAACTGGGGGTGGGATTAAATAAGTTTTCTTCTTCCCATTCCCTTTCAGGTGGAAGTGGATTGTTTTTTTGTTTGTTTTGTTTTGTTTTCTGCTGTATATTCTTCTTTGTTGCCCTCTGCCTGAAATAAATAAATAAATGAAAATGAAATAAATGAAGTCTGTAAAGTGGGTTAGGCATAATGAGTTTTCACTTCAGCCTAAACCCTTTCGTTGTACACGAATAATGGAAATGTTTGTTTAATGTTTAATGAAATGACCGAATAAACTACTACTAATGAAATACTGATCTGTAAACTTCAAGAACTGCAAACAAAGGAGAGCTAAAACATCCTGGTATTTTAATTATCTCCAATAAATCTTGACTTTCTTGACTTAAGGTGGCAGACGCTCGAGCTCCACTCAAAGCTTTCCCAGGCCACTCTCTCCGTCTGTTTATGTGACCTGTCTTCTACTTGTTGTACTTGATGCAAATGACCCAGTCCATTTCCAAAGTACAGAAAAGCGACCGTTCACCTAAAGCCAAAGCTCGTCCCTGCATGAACTAGCAGCGCTGGCCTTGCTCCGCCACCTGTTCTTGTTGTTTTTTTTCTTTCTTTGTATTCTATATTCCTGCTCTAGGCTCTTTTTTTTTTTATCCCTGCGTAAAGGAGTGGCCCCGGAAGAGTTTGACAGCCAGTGAACGGTATGTGGCCGAGGCAGTCAGAGACGTTTGACTGGAACCCGCTCCTCCTCCACGTTAACGGACACTTTTGGCACTAGTGGCAGTGTCTTATTGCACTGTTACTCACAGGTTTGAGTTTAATGGGAAAAGATTAAAATTTAATTCAGCTCATTCAGAAAATGTGAACAGAATATTCAGAATCTAAAGTTGATTGCAGCCTTTGAGATTTGCAAATTGTGATGCTACTGTAATTTGATTTCAGTGAATCATTCTTTTTTTTTTAAAGTATAACGTTATGAATGTTACATGTTACAAGGGAATAAAAACACTTTGATATAGAAGAATGTTTAGAAGCTGCCGCTGTTCTTCCTGGGGTAAAAAAAAACACCAGTGGTGGAAGAAGTACTCGATATTCTCACTTAAAGTGCATATGACAGATTTTAATGCTCTTGAAAATATGACTTATTTAGATGGATTACATCAGTTGCATAATTATCATTTTATTTCAGTGAAGCAGCAATTTTAATGAAGAAAAGTTATTTTTATTTGAGTTTTTAAGCTGCTGACAGGAAGTGACATAAAAGAAGGAAACATTCCATAGCAGTTTGACTCATTCATTTCCCACTGACTTAACATGGTTGCACGACAACAGTTTAAAATTGTTTACCTTCATCTATGTCACTTCCTGTCAGTGTCCAATAAGGAAGTGAAAACATAAACATCACAAAAATGGTCAAACTAAAGAAAACTGGGAATAATCTTTAGCAAAATCTTAAATATAATCGTGCTAACTGTGTTTTAGCAAAAACTGTGTCTAATGTGTCATATGCACTTTAAGTAAAAGTGCAGATACAGGACCAATAATGTACTTAAATAAAAGTATCTGATCAAATGTTTACATAAGTAAAAGTACAAAAGTATGCTTTGTAAAATGTACTATAAGTAAAAAGTAAATGTATTTAAGAGTCTAATGTGCAGGATGTTTCAAAATCATTTGAATCAAACCAGGTCTAAAAGAGTAACACTAAACCAGGTCAAAAACAGGAAGTAAACCAGGTCTAAACCAGGACTGAACTAGGTTAGATCTAAACCAGATCTGAACCAGGTCTAAAGGAGTAAAACACTAAACCAGGTCTAGACTGGGACTAAACCAGTTCATCATAAAGAGGTCACTTTGAAAATAAAATATTTTTACTTTGAACCCAATTTAAAAATGTAGTGGAGTAGAAAGTACAGATACAGGCTCTAAAATGTAGTGAAGTAAAAGTAAAAAGTATTCATCATAAAATGTACTTAAGTAAAGTAAAAGTACCTATAAATTGTACTTTTTACTTTGTTACTTTCCACCACTGAAACCCACTGACTCACTCATAAGGTTTGCGGTGCTTGATTTGATCCCATGTTATCGTTTAGTTTTTAACGGTTTCTCCAGTTTGGCTTTACCCAAATCTAAAAGCTTCTTTCAAACAAGCGTTAAAATAGCAACAAACAAGGAAAAAGCAACATTTAAACTGACTTTTTGTTTGTCCAGTGAAAAAACATTAATACTTATAAAGCATTTGTATCAATTTCATGAACTTGCAGGTGAGTTTTCTTGCATTTCTGCGAAAGTGACCGAGCCGGCTGTGAAACGTGCCCATAAACCCGTCCCTGTGAAGACATGGGATGCTACAAACATGTTAGGTCTGCAGCACTCCCTCCCCGCCCCACAGCAGGAGGGCCCCAGGTTCCACCCCCGTCTGCTCTGTTCCCCTCACCGAGCTAACACACACACAGTCACGCCCGGCGCAGGAGCGATACCCGCTAATTGACGGTAATGGGATTATTAGGAGTCAATGGGCCCGTGTCGAAGCAGCGGGAGGTCGTAAACTCACTCCACGGGGGACAAAGGTGGGATGGGACATTTGCAATACTGCAGCGAGTAGAGCTGTGCAATGAACAAACATGAACCTTTCAGAGCTGCTGTGAGGGCATTTCTCATTTGCTCTTTAAGGCAACATGATACAATATCAAAATGGTGGATGAAAAAGTAACCATTTTTCTATACCTTCATTACATATGCGCTGATGCAGCCGCTGTGGCAGGGCATCCGACTGTCAAACAGGTCCTACAGGAGAGAGGTGGACCGGCTGGCGTCCTGGTGCAGCCACAACAACCTGGAGCTGAACGCCCAGGAGACAGTGGAGATGATCGTGGACTTCAGGAAACCCCCTTCACCCTGACTCTCCCACCATCTCCATCATGGACTCCTTCACCATCACCAGGACCTCAGATGGGAGCCGACCCTCATCCCCTCGTCCCTCATCAAGGAGGCCCAGCAGAGGATGTTCTTCCTGCGGCAGCTGAGGAAACTTAAGCTGCCGACCTCACCTCCTCCATCACCGCGTGGTCCAGGGACAAGCATCGGCTGCAGTGCATGAGACTGTGAGCTCCATCTCTCCAGGACCTGTTCACCTCCAGGACCCGGAGGCGTGTGGGTCGGATCACAGCTGACAATTCTCACCCTGGACACGGACTATTCACCCCTCTCCCCGTCAGGCAGGAGGCTACGGTCCATCCAGACCCATAAATCCCGCCACTTGAACAGTTTCTTCCCTCCGCCATCAGACTCATGAACAAAAACAAGTCTCTGTTGCTTAGTTACAGACTCATGTAATCTGCTCTTGCACTGTGTGGTGTGTCCACACTTAGACCCGCTTTATCACTTTATATCACTTTATATCATTTAATTTCGCTTTATATGCCTACACATCATTCAATGTCAAATTGTTGTTGTCTTACCATATGTTACTTTTATTTTATCTTATTTATTTAATATTTTTACGCATGCCCCTATAGCCTTATAACGTTTTTTAGCTTATTTTTTAGCTTAACTTTGTGCTATATGTTTTATGTCGCACGTTTGCACCGAGAAAAATTCCTAGTTTGTGAACCTGTTCTCAAACCATGGCAATAAAACCTATTCTGATTCTGATCCTGAAGTGACAAGTGAAACTGAATATTCCGCCTCATCGGGAGAAAGCCTCTAAAAAGAGGAAACAACAGAAAGGGGTTTTTACACTGGAATAAAGCCATGCAGCGTCGAAACAGTGCTAATCTCAGATGTTTAATATCAGATTTGCAAAGAGAAAATCAATTCATAAACAGTGAATGTCATAGAAATAAGCTTGGTGTAGTCAATTTTACATAAATAAATATGTAATATAATCTCACTAATATACATTCAAGACAAGCGCTTATAACAAGTTCAAGCTGGAACAGAAAAGTATGCCAGTAAAATGTATTTGGGTCAATGACGTATAAGAGGTCAAAAAACCTCAAAAAACCTCAGTTTTTTCAAAACTGATGGCATGCATATTTTTGAGTCGATAATTTTGTGTTTAAACAAGTTATGTTTGTTAAATAACATTTAAAAGTATTTAAATGTATTTTTTTAATGTATTTGTAGCTTCTCTGTGTAACCAAGTTTTTTCTAAAATTTAAATAGTTTCCAAAAAACTGTACAAAGTCAAATCTTTGCCAAGTATCTCTTACACAGTCTTTCTCCTCTGAACATTTCATCTGTAATCTGTAACTGACTGATGCTGTAATCAGAAATAAAACAGGAGGACATGGACTGAGTGCTCGGTGTCAGCCCAAACAGTTATCGGTTCAGTATCGGATATTTTAAACCAATAACTGATTTTTTTTTTCTAGTATTGACTCTGATACTTATACCAGTATTGGATCAGTGCATCCCTATAGTTTTTAGATGGTAATTTGACATTTTTTGCAGTTGCACCACCTGACATTAGCAACTAATTTCAAATTAAATTGTCTTTATGTGGACTCTTAGATTAGCTTTAGCATTTGTTAGCATGGGTAAACATTTACTTTAAAACAAATTAAGACTTTTATAATAAAATAATATTTTCCAATATTACATCGGTTGTACCACCTGACACCAAAAGTGTGACAGTTTAACTATGAGTCGGAAAAAAAGCGTTTTTTTCGCAATTCTTGAAAGAGATTTTCAACCTTTTCACTCAGACATAAAGACAACTTGTTCTTCTGGCTGATGTCATATCCTGTTTGATGATACTATTCTTTATTTGAAAATAAAAGCCCAGTTCTTGTGCCACCCTGATATTTTAAGATTACAAATTGCCGGACTAAAGTTTTTTAGTGATCTCAAAAGCTTTAAAACTATTAATATTCACAAATGAAGCTTATTTGAAAGATATTTAACAAACATTTATGCCATGATGTTTTATTTTTTAATTGTTACCCTGAAAATACAATTTTCAGAAGCTTTATTAGTCTAATCATTTGCTCGGACGGTTGCACCACCTGACATTTTAGGGGTTTGAGGTGTGAAAACATTTTTTTTTTTAATTATTGAAATGTGATGAAAATGTGTTTGAACTAAATAGGTTTTATAGAATAAAGTGATACATGTAATGAAAATATCAAATTATTTAAAAAGAAATATAACACTCGGACACAAAAATATGCACGTCATGTCAATCACCCATTTATAAAATGCTATTGGGCAACATCTGAGCCAGACTCAAGGTGACACAGGGAGAGTCACTCATGATCTCTCATATTTAATTCTAATGGGCACCAATCATAGTTTTGAATGAATAAACTTGATTTGAAGCTGGTAAAACGTATTAAACGTATTCATAATAATAAGATGCTATGAGCCAGAATCAAAGCAGTGGCAAATGATTTGTAAACATTTCACGGAAAGACCCTCCTGATCACAAACGATGGTTGATTAACTTTTAACTTACTTTTTTTTGGCTCTTTTTATTAAAGGCTGCAAAGGTGGAAGACTCTCCATTAATATGAGGCTATTCCAGTCCGTGCCTTAACTTAAAGACACTATACCTGATTTTTTTTTTCAATGCAACAACATTTGCTTTGTCCTCCTTTAGTATATTATAAATTCAGACATGTGTGGAGGGAAAAACACTGTTCATCTAATAATAAAGCATTTGGAACAATTTAATGAACCCGCAGGCAATACTGTGAACGTGACCCTGAAGAGTGATCCTGCAAGTTGTGAAATGTGCCTAAACTGGTCCCCGTGAAGAACTGGGACGCTACAAAATATGTTAGAAAAGTTAAGAATGAGTTTGGACCACAACTAGCATTGTAATGTTGTGGCTTCCGCTTTCATTGTTCAGCGTTTTTGTTACTTTTTGCAAGAATTAGACTTGGGTGAAGCCAATATGGAGAAAATATGCTCGGTTCAGGTGGAGGTTAAGAGGTTAAACATAAATGCAGGGCCTTTAATAATAATAATGCATCGTTTTTAATATCAGGGCAGAATATCCAATTGCACACACGTGACCTAGCTTTCCCCCATCATTCAAAAGTATTTATTATATACACTCATTTCTGGCACTGACTTTTCAGCTTCCACGCCTCGCCGCGGAATGGAGTTGACGCGGGGAGAGACCGAGAGCGGCAGAGGGGTCAGACCGGTCGGACAGGTCCCGCACTGGCTGGGCCTCCCTCCCTCCCTCCCTCCCTCCTCTATGCCTCCTTGACTATTGCTCCGGGGCTTCTGCAGCAGCCGCCTCCACTCCTGTTGTCACCGTTATTTCTCCCACGCATGCGCACCCCTGCCCCGCTTCCTGCTCGCCTCCTTTATACCTGCGAACTGTCCCGACCCACCTACTGCTCCTCTCGTCGAGACCTATCCACGGCGCCTCATAAATACGACGCTTCCCCCTGCCTGCGCCCTCCCGTTATTCGCCATTACGCGTGGACGTCTCTCCGCCGTGCTACCTGTGATCGCCTGCGCTCACCTGGGCACGGATAAAGGCGACGTTCGGTTAGAAGACGGCGGTGAAAGTAAAGGAACGAAATTGACACAACTTTCTTTCTTTTTTGGACGATCGCGAGTCGTTTCCCCCCTTCGATCGCTCCATTTTTTTTAAATCGTGTTGGAGTTGCGCTGTAACGATGCCGAGGGCGTTTTTAGTGAAAAAGAACAATGTTTCGCCTGGAAAGCGGAACTGGAGCGAAGTGCCTGACCACGAAAGAGGAGACGTTTACATCCCAGGTGAGTTTGTGCACGGTCTTACCTGATCCCCAAGACTTTTTGCACGACTTTTACGCATTTTGCGCACACCGGTGTCGCTTTTCGTGTTCAAAAAGTGCTTTGAAACGTACGCGAGGGGTGGATGTCGCGTTAAAACGTCGTGGTTGGTGCGTGAGAGTAGCGGGGCATATCATGGGAATAACGGGAATCACCCAGTGCTGCTGCTGCTGCTGCTGCTTCCCCATACTTTGCAATGGGTGCGCCACAACTTTAGGCAAATGAACCCAGGCCCTAATTCCAACCATTCCAACCTGTCTTTCCTCATATACACCGATTCATAAACGTGTGGTTTAAGTTAGAGTGCAGAGAGAGAGGTTTTAAAAGGCAACTTCTTCTCTTATCGACCTTCAACCCCAGGGCTTTCTTCCTCGTTCATGTCATTCCCATGCACAACAAGACTGTTATGAAGCAAGACCTGGATTTGAGTGTTTAAAATTCATGGACAAGATATGAAAAATAAAACAAACAGACTTTAGGCCCATAAATGTCACGTTGAAATACCCTAGTGTCGATTTGATAAGTCTTAGTGACGTCCCAGTTTACCCGGGGCAGTCCCAGTTTTGAGTCCTCTGTCCCATATGTCCCCACACATTCCTCCAAAACCATTAATTTGTCCCAGTTTTACACAGGATCTGTCCCAAGTGTCCCAGTTTTGTCCAGTATGATCCACAAAGTAACAAACTTCGCTTGCAATTTCATGTCTTTGGGCCATGCAAATGTCCATTACCAAGTAGAAACCAATAAATAATATAAAGTCTATCATGTTAATGCTGATTGGTGCCTGGTATAAGACAAGCGTGGGAAAAACAGTCAATAAATGGCTCTCTGGTTGACCATGCAACTAAATCCCAAATAGTGTCCCAGTATTTTTAGCCTGAAAATCTGGTCACCCTATAATGAAGGCTACTACATGAAGAAAAGAGGCATTCATTGTTAATCATACTAAAAATATAAATATTGCTTTTTAATTTATTTATTTTAGCAATGGAGCCTAGTTTTATAAGCTATTTGCATGATTCAAATTGCATGCCACAGTCAATCTACCACCTGTTGCCTTCAAACGTTTTGTTTTGAATTTAATATTAATTATGGCCAAGAATCATATCCATAGCTGTAAGTACCTCAACCAAAACCCAAACTTGTTGTATTTGAATCACTAATGTCCTCTTATTTGACCTCATTGAATTATTGCACCGATGCCAAAGCCCTGAAGACCAAAGATGTATGTAACGAATTTGCACTGTAAAGCTATTTTTTTTAATTTTATGTATTTTTATTTACACTGAAAGCTGAAGCCTTCCATACCTGAGCCTCGAGCCTTGTTTGTTATTTTTTTATATTTTTCAATTAAAAAAAAAACTGTTCTTCTTCAAAACAACATTATGTAAATTATTAACACATCACCATATGCATGCTTACAATTAATTTTAGTCCTACATGAGGCTAAAAAGTCATCAAACAGTTACAGAGTCGAGCAAAAACAATAATAATGTCAGCTAGGTTCAATCTTTTTAGGGGGGCAGATTCCGTTAGAACAGTGTCATGTTTCACACACGGGGCCAATAAAAGTTGTCCAACCTTATATTTTTGGTAAATATTGACCCGGAATCACTTACAAACTGCTGCTAGCTGTTCAAGTGACATGAACACGCAATATTTACTCGAAATCTAATCATTAAAGTGTCGTGTGGACGTGTTGCTACAGAGTTAACCGCTCCCCGTTTGGAAGGCTATAGCTAGCTGTCACTTCTTTTCGATTGGAGACATTAGCTTAGAAGTGTTTGCCCAAGTTTTACATCTGAATAGCGGAAACGTTTGGGGCAACGACACCATCCTTCCCCAAACAGTCCCCTCAGTCTCGTACTTTTCTCTTTCACCCAGAAAACAATCGCCTTTGTTTGGCCGCGGTGGAGGTTTTATTGTAGAGGCTCGGTCGGTATCAGATAACAAACTAACGGACTACACCCAGAGCAGGTAGCGACTGCTCTCAGCCCCTCCCCCCCGGCCTCCGAGGCTCTGACTGCGGCCTGAGAGCAATCACTGCGCCGTTAGATCCGCTCCACCAGCCACAACCGCATATTTCTAAAAGTTATCTGCTTATAACTGTTCCTGTGGGTTACTATCTGTATATGACAGTATGAGGCAAACCTGTATTGCAAGTAAGACCTTTTTTAATCACTTAACCCCCACCTGAACCGAGCACATTTTCTCCAGTATGGCTAGAACTAAATCTAAAAGCAATAAAGTGGCAAAACAGCGGGGGGAAAAACATGCCGGAAAAGCAACAATATAACACAATAAAAAAGGCGACAAAAAAGAGACGGAAAAGTGACAAAAATTAGATGAGAAAGTGACAGAAACACGGCAAAAGAGCCACAAAAGTATGACTAAAGAGTGATGTAAATGTACGGTGTCACAGTGGCGCAGCTCGAAGGTCCCGGGTTCGAGTCCCACCTGGACGGGGCCTTTCTGTGTGGAAGTTTGCATGTTCTCCCCGTGTCTGCGGGTACTCCAGTTTCCCTACCACTAAAAACATGTACAATAGGCCAGGATAAATGAGAGTGTGTTTGAGAGTGCGCATGGGGGACGACGAATGGAAATTAGCCCAATCTGGTGTGGCTTGTTTACATGCATGAGACCCATGTATGTTCATTAACATGCACTGTCCCGACCAAATAAACCAATAAATAAAAAACAAAACAAAAAATCAACAAGAAATGTGATGAAAAAGTAACCAAAAGACCCACAAAAACGCTTATGAAATGTGGCAACAACGAAACAAAAACATCACCATCAGTTTTGTAGGTCTTAGCTTTCAAATGAGTCACTACACTGGCCTATAGGCTGTAAACTCCAATCGAGAAGCTTTTAGATTTGGGTAAAGCTGAACTGGAGAAAAAAATCTATTTTGGCCGACAAAATGTGAATAATCGATAGAGCCAGGTATAAATGCGTGTTTTTTTCTTGTTGTTTGTCTTATTAGATACAAAGATTTTTGGATATCTTGTAAGCATTATCATTATAAGTGAAAAAAAGTGTAAAATTCTAATTTTGCCTTGTTTTTCGGAGTTCAAAGCTCAATAAATAAGACAGGAATCATTTAATATTTTCATGTAATTTCAAAGTAAATCATAAAATTAAGGCTGAACAATATTGTGATAACGATATTATTGTCTATACTTGACAGGACCAGGTTTAAATTTGTGGGTTTCTTTTGTTGACGTATTTTTGGTTGCATATAGTTTTTAATAAGCTATCATTTTGCTTGTTTTCCTGGAGTTCATAGCACAATAAATCAAGCCAGGAATTGGATATTTAATCGTCCTTGTAGGAGAAAAAAACTTCATAACAACCTTTAGGCCTAAAGTTTTTTGTTTGTATTTTTACTTTCTGAAAATGCAAAGAAATCATCCTCGTAGTCCTCACTTATCCTCGGATCTAAAGAAGAGAGCGTGGTCTATTCACCAAACACATGCACATACCGTTTAATAGTTCACCACATTTTGCTCCACACCCTGTTGGTGGCATTTGTTTAGTCTGGAAGTTGTAACAATAACAGAGCGTTGCATTTCTGCTTTAGACGTGGTTTACGCCCTGTTTATCCATCCATCCATCTTCTTCCACTTGTCCATTGCCGGGTCGTAGGAGCAGTTGTTGGAGCTGCCCAAATCACATTGCACCAGCCCCTATGGCTCCTCCTGCAGGTGGTGGGTCCACAGAAGGACGGCCTCATGGTTCTAACCGGGCCTGTTGGTCTCTCATAAGGGGCTTCTGAACTGCTCTTTGTCTGACCCGTCACCTATAGGACCTGCTTGCCATGGGAGACCCTACCAGGGGCACGAAGACCCCGACAACAGAGCTCCAGGATCATTCAGGCTCAAACCCCTCCACCACGTTAAAGTGATATTTCAGGATGTTTGACATTGGGCCTCACTTCCTAGTTATCCAGAGTGTTGTTGATGTCTGGAGATATTTTTTCTTAAATTCATGCAGTTCTTATATTTGAAGAGTCTAGTGGCGCTAGGCTAGGGCAAGGCTAAAGCATTTCTATGGTATCAGTTAGCCTGCATTAAAAACAGTCTGACCCACTCCACAGTGCACCTGAGGTAAATCACTTATAACACCAGACTAACCATATAAATGTCTGTGTTAATAGAATATTTTTTAAATATAACTGACCTTGTATCACATGAATTACTGCATTTTGAGGGACTATTTTCTCGCAGATCACTCCGCTGCTGCGTTAACTTACAGCCACGACGCTGATGCTGCTCAAATATAAGTTATTTTAAATGATTCTATTAACACAGACATTTATATGGTTAGTCTGGTGTTATAAGTGATTTACCTCAGGTGCACTGTGGAGTGGGTCAGACTGTTTTTAATGCAGGCTAACTGATACCATAGAAATGCACTAGCCTTGCCCTAGCCTAGCGCCACTAGACTCTTCAAATATAAGAATAAGAATAAAATATCTCCAGACATCAACAACACTCTGGATAACTAGGAAATGAGGCCCAATGTCAAAAATCTTGAAATATCCCTTTAATATAATCCAATTTAGGCTTATTGTAGCTTCGTCTAGTTCTAATTTGATTTTGACTTAGGCTTAATGTTACTTGGAAGGTCAAGTGGGCTTATTTATGAGGTGTGAAAAGCTTGAGGACCGGCTATGAAACAGGCTTTGGAAATGGCATCTTTGCGAGTTACTGTAGTCTGTTACACGAGTAAAGTTTGCTTCCCCCGATAAAAGCTAAATCCAGTTTAAAGTCAGTCTTGTAAATGTAATAATAGTGTGTGCACTGGTCTTTAGCAGGAAGCGACGCTGTACTCTACGCGGTATGCGCCGTTACCTGCCGTACCTGTCTGACTGTGTTTTTAAAAAGGTATGTAAATTACTGACATCAAACGAGAGAGGCTGGATGTCGCGGAGTTGTACTACTTTCGAAGGGTAACACAATTTGGCGAGACTAGAATGAGGAAATCTAATATATGACTAAACTGGAGCTAAACCATGACTATCCTTTGGTCTCTGACACTTTGCATTTTCTTTTCTTGGTCCAGATTGCAGAAACACGACCTGCTGAAATCAAAGCAGTCCCGGCCGTGTTGCTAAAGACCTATAGAGAAGAATGGATCGCATATACACACAGAGAGAGCTATCTTTATCAAACAGAGGAGCGCAGGGCAGTGTTTGACGAAGGCGTGTTCAGGCTGAGGCCCGTTACTCTCAAACAGCTCGGATCACCGGACTGCGACAGAACAGAGACGCTTTTACCCAAGTACAAAAATACTAAAATACTTTCCATTTTACACGGCAAGTCAAAATGCCCTTAGTTTGAGCCCTTTTAACCGGTCAAGGGATCATTCTTTTATAGTTTGCTCGCAAAAATGCTTTTTCTGTGCTATTAATTATTGACTCCAATGTGAAATCTATCCACCGGGGGAGCTGCAGCATCCACAGCACCCTGGGTTCCCACGGACTTGCGATAGACCGTTGAAAACTGATTTTTTTTCCCACGCAGTGATCAATGTGGAGATGTTTGTTGCTGCTTTTCTCCGTTAAAGTGCGTATGACAGGTTTTAATGACTTATTTAGATGGATAACATCTGTTGTAAATATCGTTTCATTTCAGTGAAGCAGCAAATGAATGAAGAAATATAGAGTTCGGGAAATTCCACAGTTACCATGGAGATGCGCCATCTTTGCAGCTGTTAGCATACATTTCCATAGGCTAACATTAGCTAAAACAGTATAAAAAGTGGAGAAAAAAGCCGTGGAACAGCTCCGTTAGCTGCTGAGTTACTGCTGGTAAATAATCTAACTCACTGTGGAGTCTAAGTGTTTTAATGTGAACAATAACTCCAGTATTTTAACTTTTAAAATCTCCATTAGTTTACAATTGCTGCTAATCCCATAATGCTTAGCGATATGACATCACATTCCCGAACTCTATTGGGCAGAAAAGTTACTTTTATTTGAATTTTCGAGCTCCTGACAGGAAGTGACAGGTTAAATTCTCATTGACATAACATGGTCGGCACGGCAACAGTTTAAAATCGTTTGCCTCTATCTATGTCACTTCCTGTCAGAGTCCAATAAGGAAGTTTAAACTATAAACATCACAAACAAACTGTGTCTAATCTTAGTTTTCATGTCAGTATAACAAAGACGTACCTTACCCTGTACGATGCTTATTTTATGATGTTTAGTCTCGAGGAGCGCGAGATATCTGCAAATTCACAAATATTGACACATTTTATATCCATGTGTACTGCGCAGGATCCCCGAGAGGATGCTCTAATCCAAATATGGTCATTTCCTTTCTGGGAGACACACACCCCCGGGTTTGCTCAGAGGGATTGTTTGTTATTTAGTTCCCAGCCTGATTTATTGAGCTTGAACTCATTTGAATAGATTAAAGAAATGTAACAAAACGTGCATCCCCTAGTTTGAGAAGCTCGTGGTAAAAGGCCAGGATGTTGCTCGCCTGCCATTTGCGTAGGACGGCGTTTGTTTTGCACCTCGCCGGTCGGGACGATCCGGTAAAACGAGTCCAACTGAAGCCGGAGTTCGGCATCGAGAGAAACAAAGGAGCAAAACAAGCGCACACCCAACGCACACACACGCACAGGCTCGTGGAGGTGTTGTGAAAACGCGGAGATTTACGGCGGATGGGGAAATGTCCGCAGGCCTGGAGAGTAACGGACCGGTTCGATCACAATGACACAACACTCAAGTTATGGTTGAAGGCCGTTAGATCTGTCAAAAACTCCACTTGATTCAGCCTTTGTGCTTCGGTAATGCATTGAAAAAGTGCGAAACATTTCTGATAAATTTAACTCAAAACTATAGGACCTGACGATTATTGAGATGGATATTTTGATTTAAATTTCAATTCATTGCCCAGCCCTGCCTGAACATGTAATTAGAGTCATGTCACACCCGCTCAGACCCGGACAGGCCACATTGAACTGTCAATAAACAAACTGGTTTCTGCAGTGAAGCCGGGTCATGTCAGGTCTTCGGTTCCCTTTCTAATGAAGGGCAGGAGAAACGTTTTTGATGCTTTTGTTTCATCACACGTCGCTGTGATTGGTTAAATTCACCTGTCACTCACTCAGACCCTGACAGAGGCCGACCAATGGGAGGAGAGGGTGATGAACATTACAGGACCTGTCTCTGAGGTCCTGTAGGATAATGTTTGTTACCCTAGTGCAGTGGTTCCCAACCTTTATTGTCGTGCGTACCCCTTGGGCCTTTCAGTGGTCGTCCGTGTACCCCCTACCTCAAGGGTGTTACAGTTTATTTAGAAAGTAATGACTTAAAAGTGGTATGTGTAAGAAAAAAGGACAATGTTGCAGTCAAAATAAACATAACATTCTCCCAAAGCAACACAATTTACTGAAAAATATTGCTTTTCCTATAAAAGATTATGCTAAATTTCCTCCTTTTTTCAATCTGATAGGTGCAAGTACCCCTGGTTGGGAAACACTGCCCTAGTGTACAAAACTGTACACGCTTTTCAAACTGCTATAAAACCACATACTTTCATCTTTTTCAAAAAATGTTCACAAATCTGAAGAATCACTTCTCACCTTCTCAAAACTACCAAACATGTTGTTTGTTTGGGGATTTTAACCCTTTGAAGTTTGTGTTACAGAACAACATAAAAACCTCATTATCTTTAATTATCTCCTGTGACTTTTAGAATCCAGTTTAAAATCTTATTGTTTGTTTTTAAATCTTTTCATGATCTGGCACCTTCTTACTTAAGCGACTTACTGAATCGGTATACTCCGGGCAGAACACTGAGGTCTTCTGACCAGTTGCTCTTACACTGCCCACGGTCCAACCGGAAAACCAGAGGTGATCGAGCCTTTGCTGTTGCCGGTCCTAAACTCTGGAACTCTCTGCCCTTGGAAATCAGGGCGGCCTCCTCTATTGTAAATTTCAAGTCACTGCTAAAAACGCATCTTTTTGCACTGGCATTTTAATTCAAGCTGAGTTAGACATTTTGATTTTACTGCAGTTTTATTTTTAATTTTCTGTTTATCATTTGCAGTACCTAGTATGTTGTATGTTGTTTATATGTTTGCTCTGAATATGGAAAGCACTTTGGGGCAGTATTCTGTTTTTAAATGTGCTATACAAATAAACCTTGACCTTGACCTTTAGAATAATGAGAGCTGGGGATTTGGTGGAAAAAACTGATTTGAAGCATTTGTAGTTTTTCTGTAGTGAGAGATTTACGTTCGTTACCCTAGTGTACAAAAATGTACACGCCTAAAAACAGCCATAAAATCAGCATTTTTAAATGTTTTTTTCCACTTCTTTTTGCATAAATCACATGAACTACTGGAAACTTTTCCAAAACTACCAAACATGTCATAATTTTCTGGATTGTAACTAGGGCTGGGCGATATATCGATATTTAAGATATATCAATATATTTTTAAATGAGATATGGAATTAGACCATATCGTGTATATCGGGATATTTCAAATTCAGATAAGCTATTAAGTTAACAAAAAGAAACAGGTCATCTAAAAAAAAAAAGTTAATCTTATTCTTGAACTGAGCACTTTATTTTGTTATCTCTTTATATATAAATGCTGCCCTATTTTATTTTCTAGGCTATTTTTATTAAGATGTTTTTTTTTGTATTTATTTAAATGTGCACCTTACAGAGCTTTGTTATACAGTGTTTATGTTTATAGTGAGTTTTCAGTAAAACTACTCGTATTTGGCTTTGACTTTGACTTAACATGATTAACATTGATGTATATCGTATATTGATATTCAACCAAAAATATATCGGGATATGACTTTTGGTCCATATCGCCCAGCCCTAATTTTAACCCTAAAATCCCAGTTTCATAACTTAAAACTGAAAAAAAATTGTTACACAAAAACACAAAAGTGGGATTATATTTAGATTATATTCTTTGTTGTTTATGATTTGCCACGTCTAGATCTTTGAGCCTTGACCTTGTTTTGGGGAAAGTACCTTGAATTGTCCTGCCTCTAACATCAGTCATTCCTCTGCTCCTTCAGTGTCGATCTTCCCGTCGTCCGCTCTGCTGATGATGGAGGCGGAGGCAGCGGAGAGCGTCCCCTTGTGTCTGACCAAGCCCTCGGTGTCGGACTCCTCCGTGACCACGGCCGAGCTGCCCTCCAGCACCGTGTTGGGGCGACCGCGGGACCAGCCCACGCCGGAGCCGGTGGAGAGCCGGCGGAGGGCGCAGCACAGCGGCTCCACGTACGTGCGCTCCAAGATCAAGGTGAGTCTCAGAGATTAACAGATACTTTCAACCATAGACTGAAACCGAGGGAGCAAGGCTTCCCTCATACCGGTCAGCGCCGACTGAAGCTTATGTATGCTGCAATGTGACTGCATTTTTTCTTAGCCAGCTCCATGAACTAGAATAGGGCAAAAATAAAAAATAATGAAAGGATAACATTAGGACGATGTTGCTCATATTAAGACAAACACTTGGAAGTAAGAATGACAAGCCTGTGTTCAATACTGACCTAAAGACGAGCAAAAACAATTCAACTGGAACTTCTGGCTCCAGAAGTTCCAGAAACACATTTCTTACTGTGAGATTAGGGAGAGCTCTAGTACTGATTACCTCTGTATAATTTAATGTATAAATATTTATAGCATATATAACGTAGTTTAAAAAAATAATAATTGTATACTGTATTGATTTATTTTAAGTGTTTTAATTCCTTTTTTAATTTTTTATTTATGATTGCTTGTTTCTTTCTATCAAAACTATTTCCATCCTATTCATCCATTTACTATTATTCTTATTAATCCTATTATTATTAATGTTGGTTTATTGTGATGATGATTGTCTCCATTTTTGTGTGTCTCTTTATTTATTTATTCATTTTATTTGCTCTGAAGGTTTCCTTTTATTATGCTTTCTTTGTTACTATCACTGGGATCATCATGATTACTATGATCATTACTATTTTTTTATTTTTTATTCAAATTTTTATATATATTTTTTTGTTATTATTTTTTTAAATTTTTTTAATTCTTTATTTATTTATTTATTATTTTCCCCCCCTCAATATCTTATGATTTTGTTTCATAATACATTCACCTACTACCTTTTGTTTTTGTGACCTCATGTGTTTCTCCTTTGTCTTGTGTTGTATGAATGTCTTTGTCCTGTATGTCAATTAAAGGAATAATAAAAATAAAAAAGGGAGAGGCTCAAATATCGAATGATCATCTCATTCGATCTTTGTTTCCCAGGTAACGACTGGCGAGCTGCCGGGCTCCGAGCAACCGCCTCCGCCTCGGACTGTTGTGTCGCCGGTCGCCATGGAGACGGAGACTTCGCCGCCGCCAGCGCCGACCAATCGGGTTCAGTCGACGGGCAAAAGGACCACGGCCATTTTCATCTGCCAGGTAAACGTTCGAAGCTGCAGATCAGAAGCATAACTGTATAAATGTGGATGATAATAACATGTGGTGTTTTTAGATTTGTCAGAAAACCTTCCAGTTCCAGCGCATGTTGAACCGTCACATCAAGTGCCACAACGACACGAAGAGGCACCTGTGCAGCTTCTGCGGGAAAGGCTTCAACGACACCTTCGACCTGAAGAGACACGTGCGCACTCACACAGGTACAAAACATGCACAATGGAGGACGTTTCATTACCGCTCTCTCCATTCATGTTTATGTTTATGTTTGTTTATGTTTATTTATTTGTTTGAGCAGTCAACCCGCCCAAAGGGAGTGGGCTGAAGCCAAAGGCTTATAAGCGCCCACCCCAAAATAAAAATAACATTACATTTAATATTTACAAGGTAACAAATCATAAACAAAGGAACATAGGGCAAAGTAACAATAAATAATGAAGAAGAATAAAATAAAAACAACAGCAAAATAAAGAACAAAAGAATGTGCTACTTTTATGTTATAAAGGTTCATTAATACATATTATACTCTGAGATCTTGCTACTTCCCAGTTGTCATTACCATCCTCAATATAATTTAATTTGGGTTTAATTATCATTATTATTATATTTGTTTAATTGAGTTATATGTGAAGTATGATGTAAGCCCTGCATAATGAGGTGCATTAAAAAGCCAGGGTGTAGAGCGGGCCAGTTGAAGAGGGCAGTAACTCCCCCTCAACAAACCCCCACCCAGCTGCCCTAACAGCTGATTTGTAGATGATGTTCCTATGCTGAGTGGTGCATTAAAAGACAAGGTTTTGAGCCCGTTGGGAGGGTCCCTCTCAACAGATTCATAACTTGCCTACCCTAATTCTCAATTTGTAAATTTGAGCAATAGAATGACAACCGTTCCAAGCAGCAACACTCTTCCTTGATAGGAAATACACATAATTGATCCTACTGCGCCTCCTAGTGGCAACACATTTCTTGTTCTCTGTATGTTTCAAAAGTCTTTTGTTTGTATTTATATTTGAACAGGTTGATGTTTGGACATCGTTTCAACTCCATTTCCAGTTTATTCCACAATTGTACACCATTAACTGTTGGGCTAAAACTTTTCAAAGTTGAGCTATGTTTCTGAGTCCTAAAGTTTAATTCATCACGTAATTCATAACAACCAGTACGTTCTTGGAACCTTCTTTGTATTTGGCCTGGCAACAGTTTGTATCTTGCTTTGTATAACATCTGTACAGTTTGGAACTCAACAATGTCACAAAACTTCATGATCTTTGATTTTAAAAATAATGAGTTTGTGTGGTCCAAAAACCCAACTTTATGAATTACTCGGATAGCTCTTTTTTGCAACAATACTATTGGTTTTAATGTGTTTTTATAAGTACTACCCCAAACCACAGTACAATAATATAAGTATGGCAAAATCAGAGAACAGTATAAGATATGTAGAGCTTTGATGTTTAAAATGTGCTTTGCTTTTGCTATTACTGCAATGCTTCTAGAAATTTTCGTAGATATATATTTAATATGAGCTTTCCAAGTAATTCTGTCATCTATAATAACACCAAGGAATTTGATTTCATGCACTCGCTCTATGACAACACCCTCTATCTGAATTGCTTCCTGAGCATTGGAGTTACGGTTGCCAAATATCATCATTTTGCTTTTACTCAGATTTAGAGATAATTTATTTTGTTTGAACCACTTATTGACACTTTTGAGTTCCAAGTTAACAATCCGACACAGTTGCTGTAAGTCGTCACCTGATGCAAAAATATTTGTATCATCAGCAAACAAGATAAATTTAAGTACATGAGACGTTTTACAAATGTCGTTAATGTACATGTTAAACAATTTTGGGCCCAGAATGGAACCTTGAGGTAAACCACACACAATTTGTCGACAACTCGACTGATAATCACCTATTTTCACACATTGTTTTCTATTTTTTAAATAACTGGTAACCCACTGTAGAGCTACCCCCCTAATCCCATAATGTTCTAGTTTATTAATTAGTATATCATAGTTTATTGTATCAAACGCTTTACTCAGGTCAATAAATAACCCTATTGCATATTTCTTGTTATCTACAGCATTAGTTATTTCTTCATTATATCAAAGAGAGCGTGTGAAGTTGAGTGATTATTCCTAAAACCAAACTGATTGTCCGAGAGTAAATTACACCTTTCAATAAAGCTGTCAAGTCTAGAGTTATAAACCTTCTCTAAGATTTTTGAGAATTGCGGTAAAAGGGAAACAGGCCTGTAGTTTGTGAAGAGATGTTTATCTCCTGCCTTGAACAAAGGAATTACTTTTGCTACTTTCATACTTTCAGGAAATTGTCCAGTTTGCAGCGATAGGTTACAGATGTATGTTAACGGCTTAGAGATACTTTCAATAACACTTTTTAAAGTTTTCATATCCATGTCATAATAATCTGTCGAGGTTTTATTTTTACACCCTTTAACAATGTCCAGTATCTCCTTTTCCTCCACAGGTTTGAGGAACATGGACAGAGGATTTGTGTCTATCAGTTCACAATTATAGTTCTCAACATTTGCAATTTTTGCAGCAAGATTCGGTCCAACATCTACAAAGAATTTATTAAATGTATCGAGTACTTCATTCATATTATTTAAAGTATTATCCTCATCTTTGAAATATTTTGGATAATTAATTGTTCTCGGTTTATTTCTAATTATACTATTTAAGATATTCCATAAACCTTTAATATTATTCTTATTGCTATCTAACAATTTATTATAATAATCCTGTTTACATTTTCTAATGATACCTGTCAGTTTATTTTTATATTTCTTATATTTATCCTCAGCTTCTTTTGTTCTATCATTTATAAATTTTTTGTAGAGTGAATTTTTTTTCTTGCATGCATTTAGTAATCCCTTAGACATCCATGGGGTTTCTTTACCCTTTCTGTTTTTACAATATTTTTTCATTGGGCAATTTTTGTCATATACTTTATGAAATATTCGCGTAAACTCATCATATGCCTTATTAGTATCATTCTCTCTGTATACAATACTCCAGTGTTGAGCTAATAGTTCCTTTTTAAATGCATCAATAGTTTTTCTGTTTTTACCCTTCTAAACCAATAAATGTTTCATCATTAATATTTAAATATCCATTTTTGTACAATACAAAAACTGGCAGGTGATCACTAATATCATTTATCATTAAACCACTGACTGTATCACTATCTATTTCATTTGAGAAAATGTTATCAATCAAAGTCGCACTGTGGGTTGTGATTCTACTCGGTTTAGTTATTAGAGGAAACAGACCTATACTAAATAAAGTATTTATAAATTCATCCGTCTTTTTATGTTTATATGGATTTAACAGATCGATGTTAAGGTCTCCCCCCACAAACATGACTTTATGATTTAAACCTGAAAAGTGCTCCTCCATCCAATTAGAAAAAACCTCTATATCAGAGCCAGGTGTTCTATAAATACAACTTACAATAATATTTTTCTTTTTTTGCCTTGTATTTCTACAGTAAGGCATTCAAGTGCATCATCCACTGCCATAGTCTTATTTCCATTACTTTATAACTATAGTTGGAGTCTACAAACATAGCTACTCCCCCACCATGCTTGTTTCTTCTGTTCATACTTATAAATTCATAACCATCAATAGAAAACTCAATTTCTCTGTCATTATTAATCCATGTTTCTGTGATTAAAATTACACTAAATGGTTTAGAAAACTGTTTTAAGAAGCTTTTGATGTGGTTAAAGTTTGCATAGAGGCTACGACTATTGAAGTGGATTACAGTGAATGCCTTAATGTTCTTAAGTTTACTATTGTAAAGATCCTCTGTATAATATTGACAGTCATTAGTAGCTCTGGTAAAGAAGTTATTTTCAGGGTCGATGTCGATCTCAGTGTTCTGTAAGTCATATTGTGATAATGTAAAATCCTGGTTATTTGCTTCAGCAATTCTCCTTAATGAAAGGTCCAAGTCGATGCTTCCTATAGAACTATATCTATTACAGGACATGTGAAATTATGTGCTTTTACATACCAAAATCCATACGCTTTTCCTGTGTTTATACTTGATTTGGTGTACTGGTGCGCGGACGTACAATGAGTTTGTCATAGCGCAGGAAGGCAATCTCCCCCCTTTCCCTGGCAGCTCTCAGCTCCGGCATCAGTTCTTTTCGCTTCCTTTTGATGGATTCCGTGTAGTCCTCGTTTATGAAGATTTTGGTCCCTTTGAGGTGTTTAGCGCGCTGCAGGATTGCTTCACGATCCTTCCAACGCAGCAGTCTGGCGATGATGGGTCTCGGCCAGTCTCTCCCGCCGTCGGGTTTCCCTACGCGGTGGGCTCTCTCCACCTCCACCGGGTGTTGTAGTTGTAGCTTCTCCCTCAGTAGTGTTTTAACTTTCTCCTCTGCGTCGGCCCAGGTCTCCCCAGGCGTCTCCAACACTCCCTCAAAGACCAGGTTGTTTCTACGGCTCTGTCCCTCCAGATACTCCAGTTTGTCCGTGATAATATGCAGATTGTCACATACTTTATAAAAATCGTTTTGTATTGTGTTTGTGCGCTCAGTGAGTTTCAATGTTCCTTCTTTCAGAGTGTCCACCTCACCTTGTGTGAACTGTAGGCTTGTTTTTAGCTCTTGAATGTCCTTTATCTGTGAATCCATTCGGGTGTTTGTTGCTTCCATGATGATTTTAATGAATCCCTTGAAGTTCTCCTGTTGTTGTTGTATTATTTCCCTGAACATGTCCCTTTGCTGCTCCATGAGTTCCGTGACTCGACTGAGGCTCACGTAATCCTCATCCGCCGCCGAATCTGGCAGTTGCTTCGTCTCTGTTTTTGTCGGTTTAGGCATTTTGCTCTCCCTCAACAGGACTCCGCAAAAATGTTAGCTGCCTCACTGCTCACACTGCTCACAGCCTCCTCCCAGGGCCACGCCCGTAGATCCCCCTTCCAGCACACCTGTGATCTGCACACTGATCAAAAACACCCAGTCTGTGAACAGCCCACAAAGAGTAGAAACAGAGCTCTTTTAACGCTAGACAACACTCCCAAAACCAGTCAGTGAACTCCATACAGGTCACATTTACAAGATGTTCCAGACTTCACTTTCAAATGTTATGCGAACTTCTGCTATAAAAGTAATAAAAATAGTCGAGCAATGTCTTTATTTTCCAAGGGATGTTGATTTAATGCCAGTCAGTTCATATGGCTGAAAGTTATTTCATCTGACCAACACCAGACACATCGTTCTACACTTTTGGGCGCCTTTACGAGACAGTCATGTGACCTTAGTTCATTTGTGCTGAGAGAGAAGACGCCGGACTTTAGGACAGTTTTGGTTTGATGTGGAAAGATCCAGCCGTTACAGAGAGATTCAACATAAACCAGGTCCAATAAGCAGCATTTTGCCGGTTACCATAAAATAGTTTTTAAGGGAATATTTCAGGATTTTGACATTGGGCCTCATTTCCTAGTTATCCAGAGTGTTGTTGATGTCTGGAGATATTTTTTTCTTAAATTCATGCATTTCTTATATTTGAAGAGTCTAGTGGCGCTAGGCTAATGCTAGGCTAAAGCATGTCTATGGTATCAGTTAGCCTGCATTAAAAACAGTCTGACCCACTCCACAGTGCACCTGAGGTAAATCACTTATAACACCAGACTAACCATATAAATGTCTGTGTTAATAGAATCATTTTTGAAATATAACTGACCTTGTATCACATGAATTACCGCATTTTGAGGGACTATTTTCTCGCAGATCACTCCGCCGCTGCGTTAGCTTACAGCCACGAAGCTGATGCTGCTCAAATATAAGTTATTTTAAATGCAAAATGGTTAAAATTATTCTTCGCTTGTGTCCTCGTCTTTCTCGCCACATTGGTGACCCCGACGTGATAAGTTATTTAACAAACATAACTTGTTTAAAGACAAAATTATGCACGCCATCAGTTTTGAAATAACTTTTAAAAAATATGTTTTTAGAGCCCTTATACGTCATTGACCATGTTTCCCCCTCGTGTGTCTCCCCCTCCAGGCGTTCGTCCGTACAAGTGCGAGCTCTGCGAGAAGGCTTTCACGCAGCGCTGCTCCCTGGAGTCGCACATGAAGAAGATCCACGGCGTCACGCTCAAATACGCCTACAAGGAGCGCCGCAACAAGCTGTACGTGTGCGAGGAGTGCGGGCTCACGGCCTCCGCGCAGGACGAGCTGCTGCTGCACCTCCACAGCGCGCACCCCGACAGCGCCTTGCTCAAGGGCAAGACGGCGGCGGCAACGAGGAGGCAGCGAGGGGAGCAGGAGGGCGAGAGCGACGACACCAGCGGCTCCAACGAACAGTGAGGGCGGAGCGAGTTTTCAGTCATTTCTGGACTGAACAAGGACAGTGAGCTTTGGTTATTACACTGCTAAAGGTAATCTAGAAAGACGTGGGGCAAGATGTTCACACTTCAAATTAAGAAAAAAACAAAAAAACTTGCTTGTGCCAGTATGATAAAAGAAGAGGATTTAAAGACTTTTGTAAGACCAAGCACTAAATGTCTCTCTTTTATCTTTTATTTAACTTTCTGAATCGTCCTGTCTTTCCGTGTGTTTGTCTATATTTAAAAATGCATTGCCATTTCTGCTGTTTTTGTACAGGGCTACGTACACGGGCTGTATGTAACGCCGAGCACATTTGTAAATACGGGAGCAGGGACTTTTTACTCCATGATGAATTGTGTGTAACATTACGGTGCCTTTGGGGATGTTTCTTTATGATCATGTGGGACTTTTGTACAGACTTTTCTAACAGATGTGTTATTAAAGGGAGTAATATATTACACTGAACCTGACTCGAGCCGTCATTTTTCAGAAAGGAAGAGAAATGATGAACCTCTTGATCAAGCGCATTTTCTCCAGTTCAGCTTTACCCAAATGTGCTTTTTTCTTCTCTTTTTCATCAGTTTTTAGTTGTGGTTTTGTCACCTATTGATGCTTTTTTCATTGTATTTTCAACCTTAGTTTTTTAATTTTTTTCATCTTTTCGTCACGTTTTCATTGCGTTATTGTTGCTTTTCTGGCACGTTTTTGTCGCTCTTTTGTTGTTGTTTTGTTGCATTTTTGTCGCTTTTTTCATTGTGTTATACATGCATTTCCAATTACATAGTTCCGGCGGCCATTTTGAGCACCAAAGTAGAATTATGCAGTACTACAACATGTAACAATATCTTTACTCAGGATGAAATTGAAAGACGACTGATCGACAGTGGTATTTATGTACTTGTAATCATTGCTCGAGAAGATAACAGTTAAAACACGGAACCAGAGACACACGTTTATGTGATATAACCAGCAAATGTGGCACAGACGTAGCAGCTCTGTCTGTCGAGCCACAGCAGGATTTACTAAAGATCTGCTTCACTCTGAAGACTAAATTAACTCATCAAAGAGGAAACAGAAAACCTTTCTCTGGGATTTTCAATAGAGTCTCAGTCAGTGTTTAAGCTGCTTAAGTTGTTAGCATGCTAGCATACGTTTGTTAAGTATGACGTCACGACTTCCGCTTCCGGGTCCTGGCAGACGGGCAAATATGCGAGAAAAAAACTAAAAAAAACTCTTAAAAACAACCATCAATATTTCTGAAACTCAACAGAGTTACTGAAGCTACTTATTTCTCAGACTCATTAGCTAAAAATGCCGCACCTACTGCTAAAAAAGTAATATTTACAAAAGTCGGTACTTCCAGGTTTAGCGCCGTTAGCATTTTTCTCCGCTAACCCGGAAGTACCAATTTTGGTAAATATGACTTTTTTAGCAGTAGGTACAGCATTTGTGGCTAATGGGCCTGATAAATAAGTATGTTCAGTAACTCTCTGAGTTTCAGAAATATTGATTGTGGTATTAAAGAGTTTTTGCAGTTTCTCGCACATCTGCGGACCCGGAAGTAGAGCTGTGACGTCACCACTTAACAATCACATCTATGAACACTGAGGAAATCCTACAGTAGCAGCTCAGCTCTGACCTCTGTCACATGTTGTATTCAAGGCTAGATGTCTGTGGTTCAGGGCTTTCCCTTGGAGAGGTCGGAGCTAAGCTGTTGAAGCTAAATGCTAACTGGTAGCATGCTTACATCTTAAGCAGCTTAAACACTGACTCACTGGTTTCTTCACATAAACGTGCGTCTCTGGGGTCGTGTTTTTACTGTTATCTTCTTGAGCAATGATTACAAGGACATAAAAATACCACTGTGAGTCAGTTGTCTTTCATTTTCATCCTGAGTTGAGATATTGTTACATGTTCTAGTACTGCATAATTCTACTTCGGTATTCAAAATGGCCGCCATAACAACAAAAGTCACATGACTGAAAGGCATGTATTGCTGCTTTTTTTTCTCTCGCTTTGTCGCCACTCTTTTGACATTTTTTATAGCTGTTTCGTCGCTTTTTTTTGGTAACGTTTTTATTCGACACTTTTTTTTCAAGGCGTTTTTTTAGATTCGGGTGAAGCCAAACTGGAGATAATGTGCTCGGTCCAGACGGGGATTAAGAAGATAAGTTACAATATAACACTATAACTGTCACATCATCAGACATTCAACTTGCACTGAAGAAAGAGTAAGCCTATGTTTAAAGAGTAGGCCGGCTTTGAGCGTCTTGTTGCACCTTGTTGTTGCAATGACACACACACCATAAAGAGTAGTATCAACATAGCGGTTACCCCCCCCCCGGGCCTCCTCCCTCTAATCCTGGCTGTCAGTGCGGGGTGAAGACCGTTATTCCAGGGCTGTCTGCGGGTGTCACGCCTCTGAGCTCCCTGTCCCGAGGCTGAAACAGGATTCCTCCAACAAGACCCGACAAAGACCTAGGAATCCTGCCTCGTCCTCATCCCACTACAACCATCGCTGTCTACAGGGGAAACAGAACAGGAGGCGCTGATATCACATGGGGTAAAAAAAAAAAAGGGAAAAGTAATGCAGATTCTACCTCACACTCAAACATACCAAAAATAAAATGGGTCCCTTCGGTTTGGAGCCCTGGGCTATTGCCTGCTTTGCCTACAAAGGGATTATTTGTTTTAACGTTAGTCACAAGGGTAATTACTGCTCGACAAGCCGGTTGCAGTGCCACTCCACACAAAGGACTTCAGTGACTCGGAACACAGTGTTTTGAAATGAGATGCACTTGTTTCCTTTAAAAAGTAAATCATTTATCAACATTAATGATTAGATGAATACGCCTGGTGAAATGTGTAAATAATGATAATAAACACAATTAATAATAATAATAACTAGAAAATAGAAGTTACTGCTGCTGAAGTTACCAGAAAAATCCTGAAATCCTGGAAGGTGTTGAAATTCCTCACACCGTTGAAATAACTTCCAGCAACTATGGCAACCAGGTTTGTCACGACCACACTTTACAAAGCTCCTTTGTACCTTTTTACACCAGAGTTTTTTTTTTGTTTTTTTTATTACAAAAATATGGTTTAAAACACAAAAATCAATTGAAGGTTTTGCTAAAAAATGTTGTATATATTTTCAACCACTTTCACACACATTTCTGCTGAAAAAGTTCTGGTTATAATTCAATCATGTCCAAATTTGCTTTTAAATATCCAATGTTTTCATCATTCTTCAGTTCAGAAATGAAAAAATGTGTAAATTTCTGTTCCCACATGACACGAGCAAAAGTGCAGTCACCGATTTCTTTTCCCTTTGCTTTCTCCCATTCTCCCGTGTTTTGTTTTGACGACGTTAGTTACAACTGCAGATCTTATTCACCAGAGCCCGTTATTTGGGGAGAGTTAAGCATTTTTTCATTCATACATCATACAAACCATTGAAATGTGCTTGTAACTTGAGTTAGTTAAACCGGTAATGACTATACACCTCACACCTGCTGTTCTGGAGTGGGCATTATCAGGCTTTTAAAAGAGCACAAGGACCAATTTCGTTTTTACTCTGGAGACTTATATTTATAGAAATGTAGTAGAAAGTAAATGTTATGGAAATTGTGACATTGCATGACCTGAGAGTGTGTTTGAGAGTGCACATGAGGGACGACAGATGGAAGGCTACAATCCGGTGTGGCTTGTTCATTAACTTGCACTGTCCCTACCAAATAAACCAATAAATAAAAATAAATAAAAATGATACACTTGATATTTGAAGAACTTTGAGCATCAGCAGGTACAAAGAGATTTTAATCCCGTTGTAGTTTACTGAAGAGTCTGAATGTTTTAAACATGGTCTTTGCATATTTTTGACCCACAGTAAAGTATAATTAACTTATTTCTAAAACTTTTCTCAGCTTAACACTTCACTTGCAGTTCTGCCGTGTATCCGCCAGAGGGAGCGCCAATGCCCTCTTTTCTATGTATTTATATTTATTCATTTGAACAGAAAAAAATAAAAAATAAAACATGTTTACAGAAGAAAGAAAACAAGACTATTGTGCTCAAAACGATGAACTTTTTTGCCACTATTTATTGCAGAAACTGTTAAAAAAATGCTTTTTTCATTGCATCAACTCTTTACAAGGATTCCGCAGTCAATCCAAATAATAAAATAATAATAATAATAATAATAATAAATGATGAAAAACACATTTATCGGCTGCTCCGTTGCTAAGTAACACCTGACACAGACACTTCCTGGTTACAGCTTGTTCCGGTCACGTGTCAGATGTCAACAAAAGCCTTGAAACCTCGCGCCACAACTTTCTGCAGCAGCTCCGGTTTAAAGGTGAGTTCTTTGGCGCTTTTAGCACCAAAACACGCCGCAGCCGACTGGGTATTTGCGTAATCCCCGCCGTATTTACATTTGTTTGTATTTTAAGTCATATCGGAGTCATTATATTTCCAAACAAACTGCTAACGAGAGGCTAATGCTAACCGCAAGACAATAATGGAAGATTTAAAACTCTCTCCCCGCAGAGGAGAGTGATGCCCGCCTCGGAGCCGGTGCGTTTGGGGCGAAAGAGACCGGTGTCGTCCTGCCCAACCCGCTGTTCCTGAAGTGGCTCACGGAGCTTCGAGACGAGGCCAAAGAGAAGGGCCTCAAGATCCACTACACCTACCAGAAGGTACAAATAACAGGGGATAAACAATCACTGACAGACTTCAGTTTTCAGGACAAATAGAGGGTGAATAAATAATATTATGTAGTAGTTAGTTAGTGTAGTTTTCAAATTATGCAAATCAGATCACAGTCACAAGTAGCAGGGGTGTTCCGGTTCTCGCCGTGACCCTGTCACGATGTGATGTTTACATTTTGCGCGAGCTCGGCACATGGATATTTCATAAAATATCGTAGCTAGCTGTGCGCCACCATGGCCAATTAGCTGTTGTGGACCTGCTGTCTCCCCCTGAAGTCGACAGGAACAGGAAAGGATTGCTACAAAAATGTGTGTGATGTTCATGATAACTGTACTGACATTGAGATAAAAGGTAATAAAGGTTTCCGTCTTACCATATGAGTGCGTTGGCGTCTTTTACACTACACGCAATGAATAATAATTAAAAGAATAATCACTCTCTCAACCAGTCTCGAACTCAATGTCAGTACAGTTATCATGAACATCACACACAATTTTCGTAGCAATCCTTTCCTGTTCCTGTCGACTTCAGGGGGAGACAGCAGGTCCAGAACAGCTAATTTGGCCATGGTGGCGCACAGCTAGCCACGATATTTTATGAAATATCCATGTGCCGAGGTCGCGCAAAATGTAAACATCACATCGTGACAGGGTCACGGCGAGAACCGGAACAGGGGCCCTGATTATTCAGGTCATGTAATGTTGTGTGCAAGATATGAATTATGCTGAGTGTGTATCAAATAGGGGTGTCCATGGTTAACTGATTAACCGGTTAACCGTTAAAAATTGCGTAACCGAGTAAAAGCATTTTGCTCGGTTAATGGCGTGTACAATTTGCCGTGCCATTGAAAACTTGTAATATATTTTTGCACCACCAGAGACCGCCAGAGCGCTCCCAAACATTTGTTCACGAGAAGCCGTCATCGCGCATGGCTATAGCTAGTTTAACTTTTCAATATGAAGCGGGACATAAACAGCACAGCGTGGGAGGAACGCTTTACACAGAGAATGATGGATCAAAATGCAAGTATTGCATTGAAGTGCTTAGATATACTTCAACTTCAACACCCGGGCATCACTTAGGAGGTAGCTAGGTAAGCTAAAGGCACAAAACTCGCCTTTCTCCTTATTGTTAAAACATGGTGGAGAGATAAGTGTTGTTGTTGTTGTTGTTGTACGCATGAATGACTGTTTCTTTGCACAATGTTTAAAAAATGACTGCAGCTAAAATAAATAAAAATACTGTAGGGCCACGTGAAGGCAAGTCAGTGACTTACTTTGACTGCTCTGTCATTAACATTGCGTTTTATTTCTATAAATTAATTTAGTTTAAATGTGTTCCAGCCATTTAATAAAGGTGTTAACAATGAAAAACCCCTTTCGTGTCTGTCAGTATAACGTAACGGAGGGGGCGGCGCGCTGGGGGAGGGTGGGGGTTGGTTAGTGCGCACACTAATGGTTAACCGAGTATTAACCGCTAAGGGCCTCGGTTAACGGTTAATGAAAGACTTGAAAACGTGCAGCCCTAGTATCAAACAAAGATAAAAAAAAAGGCGACAAATAAAAACGTGAGAGAAATATGACAAAAATGCGATGAAAAATGGATGAAAAAAGGGCAAAAAAGGAATGAACAAAAGCTCTGAAAAAGCAACAAAACACAACAAAAACGCTTCACAAATGGGATAAAAATGCGGCAACAAAAAGGTTCCGATCAGTTTTGCAGGTCTTAGCTTTCAAATGAGCCGTTACGCTGGCCAAGAAGCGTAAAAGTATTTGAATCTGTCTTAATGTTATAGAATTTGTGTTTCAGGCCATCAACTCTCTGAACAAATACCCGCTGCCGCTGAAAAACGCCAAAGAAGCGAAAATCCTGCAGAACTTCGGCGACGGCATCTGCAGACTCCTGGACGAGCGGCTGCAGAAGCACTACAGGCAGAACGGTGAGGCTCAGTGTTATTTTACTATTGCAGTGAATGAATCTCTAAACTTTTATCTCCAGGTCCAAACGCCTCCATTCACGCTCCCCTAGAAACAGCGCCGCCTCCTGTTCGACTCGACAACAACAAGCTGGCTCCATCCAAGAAGGTAAACGTCCCTGTAATCCCATTGCTCTTTTTCTTTGCCTTTTCATCACTTTTTCTAATTGTATTTTCATCCTTGCTTTTTTAAATTTTTTAATATTGTGCCGTTCTTATTGTCGTCCTTCACAGAAAAGCGCTCCCTCTAGTGGCGACCCGGAGCGATGCGGCGGCGGGAGGAGGAAGAGGGAGTACGTCCCGCAGAGACGCTCAGGGGATACGCCGTCCTGCTGGCGCTCTACAGGCACTGCCAGGTCAGAGCGGCCGGAGACCAGCACTTTTGTTGTTGTTAAGAAGCAGAATATACATCTTTTTACATAATAATCACTCATAATGTTGACATTTGTGTTGATTGTGTTGTCCCTCTTGCAGATAGAGGACAGTAAAGGGTTCATGTTCAAAATGGAGCTGCAGACGGAAGCCCAGCCGCTGTGTGACAAGTCCTTCACTGTGGTACGAACCATTCATGCACTAAATCTGCTCCAACTTAAAGGGATATTTCAGGATTTTGACATTGGGCCTCATTTCCTAGTTATCCAGAGTGTTGTTGATGTCTTGAGATATGTTTTTCTTAAATTCATGCAGTTCTTATATTTGAAGAGTCTAGTGGCGCTAGGCTAGGGCAAGGCTAAAGCATTTCTATGGTATCAGTTAGCCTGCATTAAAACAGTCTGACCCACTCCACAGTGCACCTGAGGTAAATCACTTATAACACCAGACTAACCATATAAATGTCTGTGTTAATAGAATCATGTTTGAAATATAACTGACCTTGTATCACATGAATTACCGCATTTTGAGGGACTATTTTCTCGCAGATCACTCCGCCGCTGCGTTAGCTTACAGCCACGAAGCTGATGCTGCTCAAATATAAGTTATTTTAAATGATTCTATTAACACAGACATTTATATGGTTAGTCTGGTGTTTTTAATGCAGGCTAACTGATACCATAGACATGCTTTAGCCTTGCCCTAGCCTAGCGCCACTAGACTCTTCAAATATAAGAACACTCTGGATAACTAGGAAATGAGGCCCAATGTCAAAAATCCTGAAATATCCCGTTAAGACGAGACGCTGCAGGTGAAAACATGGATTTAATTTATTATTTCCATGAAGTCGTCCAACTTACCCTGGACAAGATTATTCAAAAACGCAACAAGATACAAAATCCCCTCGGAACAAATCTTTGTGACTAATATTCATTCACCTGCAGCATCTCGCCTTAAACCCTGTCCCTCCTCCTCGTGACTCTAACGTGACTGTAATTCTCTCTGTCGTGTGAAGCCTGATCTGGGCAGTAAATACACGGCCTGGTCGTCCGTCAGCACTTTGATCCAGAAGAACCTCCTCATCAAGACGCACAACCCGGCCAGGTACATCCTCTTCCTCCTGCCCGGGGCCATATTGACAGAAATGAATCACTCAGTATTCGCAGGCACTTTCTCTATAACGACATTTTTTGATTTGAATATTTTATTTCGAGCTGGCACAAAAGCGAAAGAAAAAACAAACAAAACAATAAACATTCTTGCTCGAAAAGGAGTGGAAGAAGACAAGCTTATTGACTCCCACCCCTATTCATATACTTAAATAATAATAATGTGGCTGCAACAGGGGCGACAATGGCGCCGATGGTAGAGCGGGTCGTCTCATGATCGGAAGGTCGGGGGTTCGAATCCCGCCTCCTGAAGGTGCACATTGTCGTTGTGTCCTTGGGCAAGACACTTCACCCACATTGCCTCCAGTGTCTGCGTACACTGGTAGGAGAGACCAACAGGCCTGGTTTGAATCGTGAGGCCGTCCTTCCGTGGACCCAAGGAGCCATGGGGGCCGGTGCTATGTGACCTGGGCAGCTCCAACGGCTGCCCCCACGACCCGGCAACGGACAAGTGGAAGAAAATAAATGAATGAATGGTTGCAACAATAACAATGTTTAGTCCTTATTGTCTTACTAAACAATTATTATTTCTTATACCTTCTTATTACCATGTTAGTGTTATTGTTATTCATCATCATCATAACAACCCATATAGCATTACTTTGTATCAATGAAGCGATATTTTTGCAAACCATCCGAAATATGCAGTAAACAACTTAATTTACAGAGCTTTGTCGCTCAGAAAGATGATTGCCTGAACAGATTACAAAAGGGCAGAAAAAACACATTTTCTCCCATTTTTTTTTACAAATGAAAACAAAATAAAATAGGGTAATTTTTGTTGTTTAATTACCCCAAACTTTCCCATTTTTTCCACATATTTTCTCCCATTTCCCTAAAAATTTTCCGATTTTTTAAAATGTATTTATTTATTATTATTTAATTTTTTTATTTAATTTTTTCCCCCATTTTGACCAAATTCTTAAAAATAAATAAATAAGGGAATTCCAATTTTTCCTAATTTCCCTCCTATTTTCTATTACATTTTTCCCTATAATTTCAATTTTTGTCCAAATTCTTAGGGGATTTTTTTTTAATTTAATTTTCCCTATATTTCTCCCCCCCCAAATGTTCTAATTGTCTCCTAATTTTTTCCCAATTTCCTTCCATTTTTTTTACTTTTCAATTTTCTACCAATTCTCCCCACATTTTACTGCCATTCCAGACATTGGAGATAAACTCGATATTGTAAATTTGCAGCTATTTCAATATTTCCTTGTAGACGATATATTGCCCACCTCTTCATCCTCTGGTTTCTGCAGATATTCTCTGACGGACCAGGGGCGGCTCTGGCTGAACGTCTGGACTCGACGGAGAGAGGAGGGGAGAGAGGAGGGGAGAGAGGAGGGAGGACGACAGAGGAGACGGACTGAGGGACAGAGCTGAGGAAGGAGAGGAAGACGTGGTGGATCTGACGGAGAGCGACGAAGAGGCGGAAACGGAGCAGTGTGAGTTTAGAAAGGAACTCCCCGATGCTTTAAACAAACCTCAGCTCAAGGTTTTTCTGTGTTTTTATCGTCAGTCCGTCAGAGAAACCCGTCCTGGTCCCGGAGCGGAGCCGAGACCTCAGCGTCAGACCCAGAGAGCCTCAAACCAAAGCCTCGTCTCAGTGTCTTCTGCCCGGAACCTTCCAGATCCTGCTGTGCGTGGACTTCATCGAGACCACCGGGTACGATTAAGAGTTAGAGACACGTGGTAAAAAGGCAAATGTTTGAACCAGTTCTCCTTTTGTTCTGTGGCAGCGGAGGAAACACGCACTGCAAACAGGAGCTGGTGAAGGAGCTGCAGAGAAACGGAGTGAACTTCGACGTCCGGAAACTCAACGTGGGAGACTTTCTGTGGGTCGCACGAGAGAGGATGGAGCCAGTGCCAGGTCCAAACACAATTATCTAATCGAATAATGATTTATGGCAACACTTTTTCGTCTCATATTTATGTCATTGATCTACAGTGAAAGTTTCAGATTGATTTCTCTACATTTATATTTTCTCCCTCTTCACCTGCAGCGTCTCTGTGTGTGCAGGGCAGCTGAGGGCCCCTAGTGGCCGCGAGCTGGTACTGGATTACATCGTGGAGCGGAAAAGGATCGACGATCTGTGCGGCAGCATCATCGACGGACGCTTCAGGGAGCAGAAGGTAAAGCTCTGAACACAGGCTGACGCTGTGTCCTTCAGCAAGACACTTTGAATGTTTGTTGAAGTGATCCTTTTGCCGGTGCTTTATCTGTATTTTATATTGTGAATGGACTTGAGTAAGAATGCTCATTAGCCATTGTCACTTTGCCTCTGCCCAGGGACGACAGATGAAAATGAGCTTGTAGCTATCTCTGGTTTGTGCAACACATTTGTTGTGCAATGTCCCTGTCAAATCAATAAATAAATTTTAAAAAACTTCTCCAAACCTGAGAGAGGCTCTGGCAATTATTAAAGGGATATTTCAGGATTTTTGACATTGGGCCTCATTTCCTAGTTATCCAGAGTGTTGTTGATGTCTGGAGATATGTTTTTCTTAAATTCATGCAGTTCTTATATTTGAAGAGTCTAGTGGCGCTAGGCTAGGGCAAGGCTAAAGCATTTCTATGGTATCAGTTAGCCTGCATTAAAAACAGTGTGACCCACTCCACAGTGCACCTGAGGTAAATCACTTATAACACCAGACTAACCATATAAATGTCTGTGTTAATAGAATCATTTAAAATAACTTATATTTGAGCAGCATCAGCTTCGTGGCTGTAAGCTAACGCAGCGGCGGAGTGATCTGCGAGAAAATAGTCCCTCAAATGCGGTAATTCATGTGATACAAGGTCAGTTATATTTCAAACATTATTCTATTAACACAGACATTTATATGGTTAGTCTGGTGTTATAAGTGATTTACCTCAGGTGCACTGTGGAGTGGGTCAGACTGTTTTTAATGCAGGCTAACTGATACCATAGAAATGCTTTAGCCTTGCCCTGAATATACATTACTTGAACATACAAAAATATTGTCTAAAACAGAGTCCGGACCAGTGTTAATTTCAGCCAACTAAAATTGGACTAAAACAAAATTAGAAGTTGTTCATGAGACTAAAACTGTAACTAAAATGTCGACTAAAGTATAACTAAATGAAAAGGAGACTAAAACTTCCAATGAGCCTCAGATTTACATCCACAGCCAAAGGAACCGCTCTGAGCTTTGTTCATGTGGGAGAAGAAACTTGAAGCATAGGACCTAGGATTAAATATTATTAATGCAATGTCGACTAAATTAATCTTGAATTAAGTCGACTAAATTACATGCAATTTTAGTCGACTAAAACTACATTAAAATATGTTGTCAGTACTTAAACAGGCATTTGATCTCTGAGTTGTGTATTTTATATTCCTCATAATCTTCTTGAGGGCCAGAGGTGCTCTTGTATAAACGCCGGTGCGACTGTGGAGTGAATGGAATTGTCTCAGATTTCTTGAACTGACCGACTCCCTGCTGTTAGTTCGGCTGAAGCGCTGCGGTCTGCGGCGGCCCGTGTACCTGGTGGAGGAGTGCGGCTCGGCGGCGTCTCACCTGAGTTTACCGGAGGCGACGCTGCAGCAGGCCATCGTCAACACACAGGTGAGGACGGAGGACGTTAACCGGTCCGTTCTTACTCTCTGAGGCGCTGCAGGGGAACTGGGAAACCTTTTAAATGTCATTTTAGTTTTCTATTCACCTGCAGCGTCCTGTTTAGAGCTGGAGTAGAGGGCGCAGTGTCCTGGTTCGTCCACTAGAGGGTTTGTGTGTGTTTTTTGCAGGTGGTGGACGGGTTCTTCGTGAAGAGAGTCCAAGACGTGAGAGAATCTGCCGCGTATCTGACTGTGATGACCAGATATTTGACCAAACTCTACCAGGTAAGTGCCCTAAGAGGTAAGAGGTCTAACGCCAAACCGGATGAGCGTCAGCGTCCGCCATGATAAGAAGCGTCTGAATTGGGCTTTCGGTTAGGAAGGAGTTAGGGAAAGTGGCCTGTATGCTAACTATCATAGCACTTTAGCATAGGACTGATGCTAACTATCATAGCCACTTTAGCATAGGACCTCTGATGCTAACTATCATAGCCACTTTAGCATAGGGACCTCTGATGCTAACTATCATAGCCACTTTAGCATAGGGACCTCTGATGCTAACTATCATAGCCACTAGCTGACTCTGATAGCCTAAGATCTATCATAGCCACTTTAGCATAGGGACCTCTGATGCTAACTATCATAGCCACTTTAGCATAGGACCTCTGATGCTAACTATCATAGCCACTTTAGCATAGGGACCTCTGATGCTAACTATCATAGCCACTTTAGCATAGGGACCTCTGACGCTAACTCACTGGTGATTAGGAGCTATGTACCATCCCATAAGCCACTGCGCCAATCTCCCCACCCCCTCGCCCCCACCCTCGGGTGATTCATGCGCAACCACTGTTGATTGACAGGTGCACATTTAATAATAAAAATAAGATTCTGCACAAGCCAAACTTTATAAAAGTGACAAACACATGTTGTCGTCCCCACAGCTCAGTCACATGGTTTTAAAGAGCCTCCTCAGTAAATGGCCTAAATGAAGCAGTTTGTGCTTTTGCTTCATTTAGTAGAAACTTAAGCCACATGGCTAATTTGCATACTGTAGCTTTATGAAACAGCTGTTGAGATAAAATAAGGCTAAAGGAAAATGTGAAGGATCATTTGGATTTTTTTTCTTTGTCTTTATTTGGACACTATGTTGTTGTTGGACAATATACAGTAGGTGGCGGTATGCGCTTTTGTTTGGCCTGCACTGAACATTAAAGAGCAACTAAACACCAAATCAAGTTTTCTTTACTGATAAACTGTCTCAATGGGTGTCTCATAGTGTTGTCTACTGGTCCCTGACATTATAGCGCAAACATGTGTCAAATCCTAACTTTGGCCTGAAAACGAATGGGTTGCGCCCCCTTCAGGGTAAACTCTGCTACTAAATTAGAAGTTCCTGATTGACTGGAGACGTGTCCACGGCCTCCACAGAACGTCATAAGCCGCACCAGCTCCACACATCGTCACTCACCCCCCGCATGTCACCCCCAAACTTCAGAGACCGCCTCTTTCACGGCAATTTTTGACTTTTGTTTGTGGGTGGGGAAAGGCTTTGGCACGCCGGTTTAGTTACTCTTTAAAGAAGAACAGCTGTTGGTGATGTCACTTCCCCTTCCCTGGGTAAGGACGGTGGAATTGGGCAAATGCTGCTGAAGCTCTAGTTCACTAACTGCATAGAGATCTAACAGCTGACCCCATGAAAGGTTAAGGATTAGTTGCTAGTGTTAGTACTTAGAGGCTACAATTTAATGGTTTCGAATGCAGCCAAAAACACTGTTATGATGCGACTGAATGTAAACGGTGGGTCAGCAGTTTGTTTTTCTTCCTGGCAGAACCGTACGCTGGTGATGCGCTCCCGCGAGCTGGAGGGGGATCTGTCCGAGGACCAGGATGTCGCGGGAGTCCGTCCTGTTCTTTGATTTCATTCACAGAGTTCAACCACGGAGCCGTCAAGAACAAGGTACTATTGTAAAAACCCCAGTTCAATATGTCCTGGATTCTTCACTCTGTTGTGTTCAGTGCCAAACGGTGAGAGAGGTTTTCACCCGTCAGCTCATGCAGATCAGCGGTTTATCTGGAGACAAGGCGGTGGCCGTGATCCAGGAATACCCCACTCCTCACAGGTACAGCACTAATACAAGTACTACAGTTACTACAAGAACTGTTCATTATGTGCCGTGTCTCTGCCGCAGTCTGCTCAAAGCGTACGACAAATGCTCCAATGAAGTGGAAAAGGAGAAACTGCTGTCGTCGATACGATACGGGAAACTCAAAAGGTCAGATACGATTTTAGATGTTGCGGCTGAATCCGACTTGCAGCTCGTTATTTTTCACGTTCATTTGTGTCTTTCCAGGAACTTGGGTCCCGCCCTGAGCAGAACAGTTTACCAGCTTTACTGCACCAAAGGGCCGCTGTCGTAGACTTGAACCTCACAACAGGAGAAGCCCGGGATGTGGCCTGTGTCCCGTTGTATAAAACGCCTTTAACTTGAACTTCACTTTGCACTGAAGTGTCGAAATGCTGCTATTTTTCACCACAAAAGACTTTCTGTTCAGAATAAACCGATTATTTGCAAAAACGTGTTAATCCGGATTTGTCTCTTTACTTCTGTCCCTCAATTAGGGCTGCAACTAACGATTATTTTGTAATCGATTTTTATGATTAATCGATTAGTCGCTTGGCTGTGAATGATGTAGGAAAATTTTATTTTTTTATCACATAAAGCTAAAGTGGCGCCCCTTGAGAACATGCAGATGGAGTAAACTTAAAGTGTAGGAGACTCTGCTCTGATTCTGCTCTAATTGCATGAGACAGATATTCATGAAATTTACAATGTACAAAACACTACAGACCCTAACTATAAAAACAAAGTAGGTTTTCATCAAAAATACATTTTCATGTAATTTTTGCTCAATTTGAGTCTGAACCAGAAAACGATTAATCAATTACTAAAATAGTTGTCGACTATTTCAATAATTGATTAGTCGATTAGTTGTTTCAGCCCTACCTTCAATGTCCGTGTATTGTCTACAGTATTTATTTCCTTAAGATGGCTTAAACCTGGTACGTTTCTCTCTGTCCACTAGAGGTCAGTGCTATCACAGCGTTCTCACGTACGGGTCGACTATCCCACCTGGACGGGGCCTTTCTGTGTGGAGTTTGCATGTTCTCCCCGTGTCTGCGTAGGTTTCTTCCGGGTACTCGGGTTTCCCCTACCACTAAAAACATGTACAATAGGTGAACCCTCCAGCCGGGTGATTCTGACCACCAGCTTGGCATGCATCATGTGTCAAAACAAGACTTCATAAATCACTAAATCAGCACCAAAATACGGCTAAATGAGGGAAATGATTTGCTTTTCTTTTGGGCAAGTTGTGATATACGGTGTAATACCATTTATTGCAGGCCTAATAAACATAAAAAGAAATAGTTTAAATTGGCACATCCTGCATAATTTTAGCGTCATTTTGCCCCAATATTTTTTCAAGTCTTGATTTGACACATTTTGTTGAAAAACATGCAATTTCTCTTTTAAAACAGGCCACCGTTTTTACTTACATATATGTTCTTACCTGAGCTTAGACGAGTTGATGCGTACCTGTCTGGTCTTTGTGCGTGCGCTCAGTCACGCACAAAGACCAGACCAGACAGGGACGCAATGTAAAAGAATATTCACAAATCTGATCAGAAAAACTGCAGGTCCACTCTTCGAAATCACTCGCAACACGTTTTGTCAGAGCAAAAACCTCCATCTTCCGCCTTTATTCTACTGTGGTCCCTAACAATAACAATAATAATAGAAACCGCTTATTTACAACATCATGTACAAAAACAAAGACAGGTTTTTGTGGGTGAAAACAGCCAAAACAAAGTGCTCTTCTTCCTCGTCGGGTCCACGGCGGATGGTCCAGTCCGAAACGTCCCAAAGCCGACGACCCCTTAGACGTGGACTTTATACTTTTCTTTTTTGCATCTTGAAAACAAACGGTAGACGTTGGCAGCAACACGGTGAAATAAAAAGCGTCATTTGGTTCGTTTCGGCCACAAGAGGGCAGTCTCTAGTCATTGTAACATTTTAGACTCGCAAGTCCAGGTTTTCGAGTCCTGCTGAATTGGGTAGAAAATTACAAGGTCGTTTTTTGTTTATTTTCAGTAGTTCAGTTCAAAACGTGAGCATAGATGGGATTTTAAACTCACTAAATAGCTACAGTTTTGAATCATTTACGACGTTTTCACAAATTCGTGGAATTTATGCTCATTCGTGAAACAATTAGGTGCAAATAATTCCCTAATTTCACAGTAAATGATTGCAACAAGCTACAGATTTTGATGGGAAATTGTATTAGATCGCAAATGTCGAGCCTTTTTATCATTTTTAAGTAGCACATTTTTGTCCGTTTGCCGCAGTTTTCAACAGTAGCAAAAGTCGTCATAAGGTGCGACGCTGCAGGTGAATAGGACAAAAAAATGATTTTATAAATATCAATTTGAAACTTTTGCTGTAGATTACTGACATGAATAATAGAATTAAAGGAGCGATCATGCAAAATCGACTTTTTTGAGTTTTTAGCCATGTTGTTATGCTATTTCCTTCTCAAAAACACCCCCAGAGCGTTTTTTGGCTTCATTCACGCAGTTCTAAGTAATCCTCCTGAATCCTGCTCTCTGAGCAGCTGCTCCGCCCTCTCCTGGTAAACCACTGAGCTGTTCAGTTGTGTCGTCACAAAGGAACGGAAGTGCTCTACGTCTGTAATGTAATGCCTTACGCCCTGATTTTAATTTATAAAACAGCTTTTTCATTATTTTTGTTGTAAGAAAGAAATAAAAATATTTAAAAAAAGGAACTCTCTGTGCTGTCCCGGGAGAGTAAACAAACGCACCCCCGGAGGATCCGAACAGAAGTCATGTTTGTGAAGACTGAGCTCTTTCTAACCTACTCTGGACACGCCTGTTCTTTTTTCTTACCCAATGATAATGTCACGGGTTCGCGTTTGGCTACGAGAGGAACAGGACTATTCAACCTTCCTAAAGAAGAGTGCACTCGCCAGAAGTTGGAATTTCTTTCCGGGATTCAGCGACTTTATCAACCAACCTGATGGATGCTTGGTGAACCTTGCCCAGAATCAAAGTGGATTAACTTTTATAACCAACACGATCCCATAACACGATGGGGAGGCCAGGCTGAGCGGTGAGTCAATCAAAACACGTGTTAGCGTGTGTGTTAGCCTGTGTGTTAGCCTGTGTGTTAGCCTGTGTGTTAGCCTGTGTGTTAGCCTGTGTGTTAGCCTGTGTGTTAGCGTGTGTGTTAGCGTGTGTGTTAGCGTGTGTGTAGCGTGTGTGTTAGCGTGTGTGTGTTAGCCATTTATGAAACTGTGTTGCACATGTCAACTCCTTATAACTGCATTATGTGAAGTAACTTCACTTTTGCAGTGATATTTATATTTAGAATACTGTAAATGTGGAATGAGCGGAGAGAGGGGCGGAGTTAACTGAATCAAAGCGTCTTGTCTTCCGGTTTGAAAAATACCCCCAGAAAATACTTATATTTCTCTCAAAAATGAGTACTCCATAGTGATAGAGGTACATTATATCATATAAATGCCTATACTTTACTTTGGAATGGCTAAAATATCATGATACAGATCCTTTAAATGTGTTGCAAGTTTTCTGTCATTCATGTTTTCATTTGTAAATAAGGCACTTTATGCATAAAAATTATCAAAATTGACGATATTTTCTGCGACGAAATCTAAATAATGGATAAAGCCAGGTTTAAATTCATGGTTTTATTTTGTTTGTTTGTTGTTGTTATTTGTTTCAAATTGATATCTATATGTTTATTATTTTCGTTATTCACCTGCAGTGTTGAACCATATGATGACTTTTGCTAATGTTGCAAAAAGGGCCAAATGGACAAACATATGCTACTTAAAGGCTCGATATTTGCTTTGTTTTGAATTGAACTACTAAAACGAGTAACTCCCCGCAGTTTTCCAACCTTCTCCAGGGGATAGGTTTGTCTTTTCGGTGCTACTCCCTGTTTTTAGTCCGGCAGGTCGATGCAGAGTTTGGGCGGCGGGACGTAGTACTTCCCGGGGCTCTGCGTGATGACCACCCCGGTCTTTTTGTGGAACATGGGCGCGATCTTGGGCGCGTTGTCCCGGGACGAGGGCGGCGGCTCGTCGGGCTGCTCCGGGTCCTGGCTGCGCTGCAGGTCGTACGACACGTTGCCGTACTCGCGCAGGAACGGCAACAGCTCCAGCAGGAAGTGGCAGAAGTCCTTCCTGATGCCGAACCACCCTGACAGAGGCAGAGAGGAGCGTTAATAAGTATTATCTAAATGTTTGTTTAAAGTGGATACATTTTCTTTAGATCTCAGAAAATGTTGGTTCGAGTCGGGGGGAAAGAGTTTAAAATAGAGTTGGTGCAGCTAAGAATTCTATTGTAGTAACTATAAAAAACGTATGCCGAATGCCCATCTCTGCTCGCCCGTTGCATTAGGGGTGGGAACCTCTGGGTACCTCACGATTCGATACGATACGCCGATACTGCGATAATCGATATATTGCACAAAAATAACTTTCGATACATCACGATTAAAAAAAAACAACATGCTATTTTTAACCTTTATTTTAACATACTACATCATTTACATTTCTTTTCATGTGCTTTGTATCACTTTTATAAATGATCCCTGACTCACTGAAAATAGATCTGTCAGTGACTTCATTTACATTTAAATAAACAAGAAACCACAGTCCTATTTAAAAAGGAATAAATCAACCCCAAATTAATCTTCTTAATAATTATAAAAACTATCATTAAAAGTAATTTATTTGTGTGACAGTGTTTGTCCAAGTGCTTAAAACTGTAGTGCTGCCCCCTGCTGGCCTGATTGAATTCTTGATCATTATTGGCCTCTATTGACTGTGAAAACAGTGGAGCCCTGCTGCCTCATTAATATGCATGACGTCATCAAACGTATCGATATCGGAATAAAAAGTATCGGTATCGTACCATCCCGCAAAATATATCGGAAAATCGATATATTGTCACACTCCTACGTTGCATTATGGGTAATGTCTTTTGGCCAAACAATATTGATAGTTAGCGTAAAGCAATGAAGAAAGCTCTGATTTGGAGCGTTTTAACCGCTGGAAAGTTGATGATTTAAAGCGTTTTTGTCGTCGCCATGGAGACTAGGGCTGTACGATATTGAAGTAACTTGCGATATCCGATACAGCTGTGCAATATCACAATAACGATATTATTGCGATATTTCACTACACCATTTCAACACGATATATTCCATTCGAATTAAACACAAATTGTCAGTAATTAGTTTTTCAGCAAATTGTGTCAAAAGAAGACTTAAAAAAACACCACATCAGGACCAGAACACGACTCAAATTAAACTAAGTTAATAAATGTGTAACTAAAACTGAACCTTTACACATTTTTAAGTTCAATACATTGTTTGTTTTTGGAGGAGTTTACAAAACATGTGTAAATCTCAGTCCAATGAAGACTTTAGTGATACGATACTTTTTGCGATATATTGTGCAGCCCTAATGGAGGCTGTTACAATATTAGCTTAAAGTCTATTTTTACACCAGGGCTGCGTACGGAGATAGACAGAAACCAAACTGCCATTCATACGAAGAGATGCTTCAAAAGTGACGACCAGTCCTTGTTCATATAGTTGGAATAACTATGTGACCCACAACATTTAAACTGAAATGAGAAATAAAAACATGGAATCCATCTTTTTTTTGTCAATAAGGAGGTGGACAGTAGACGAAATCTGTTTCTTAATTGTGACCAGAGAGATCCACATACACACATAGGCTCTGCATCTAAATGTACTTTATTTTTATTTTGTTACGAGTGATCTGATGGAACAACAGAGCTAATCGGTCTCTAATTTGACAGACGGAAATTTACCCACAATATTTAACATCAACACCATTTTGGAATTTTTCCCTGTGATTACAAGACGAATTCAAATGATTTAAAAAGTGAGGGTGTCTGTGTCGGGCTGATCCCAGGTCCTGTCGTTCCCCTGTCCGTGATGGTCCGCTCCTGCCTACGGAGCCGCCCTGACTTTTCCCTTTCAAGATATTCTCAACTTAAATATTTGCAAGAAATGTCACTTGAGACTTATAGTCTGTAAACCAATGCCCGTAAGCCTTATAGTTCACGGTTATGGCTCAATATACTTCAGTGTTCACGCTCCGCTACCTGAACTCACACATTTCAATGGCGGTGTGGTTTGTTTGGGCCGAAATTAGGAGCCTGATTGACCCACACATGAGCAGTCCAGATGGACATTGGGCTTATTCTAAATGATGTGCTCGATGCTGGTCAGATGAAACGACTGTGAAGTAGCACAGATGTGTAAGTGTGGCAGTAGTTACTCACAGTGGTTGCCTCCCTTTTGCCCGAAGGTCGTTGCCATCAGCGTGAGCAGCGAGAGCCACAGCGGCACGAACACGCAGACGTAACTCAGACTGTTGTGTCCGTCCAGTTTATGAACCAGGAGGATCTGAACACAGAGAAGACAGAGAGGAAAGGGTTAAGCTGCTGTAGAGAGACATGTGCAGGTGACGGGAGGCGACGACACATGTTACTGACACTGACAAAGGTCTCATGATGTATAGAAGCCTAAAGATAAACAGAGGAAAGATGGGAAATTTACAGACATTATCATTAAAACCTGTAACTAAATGTGTTTGGTTCTTTTTTTAAACTTTATATAAACTGTGTAATAGACCCTTTAATTGTGTGTAAACATCCCGGGCTTAGCTGGAGGCAGGAAGCTCGATTCCTATCTATTTCCATTGTAGCTGTTGTCATAGTAACGATAAACAAATGTCCAACTGTTGTTGGAAATATCAGATAAACCTTATTTTATCGTTCTAAATGTCATTCCTCTTCTTGCACCTTAAGCCACAACAGGACCACATTTTTCAGTTGTAGTTTTACACTTATAATCACTAGTTTTAGTTTAATCTTATTTCTCTTGATCACTTCCTGCCTCCAGCTGATGTCACTGATGATGTCACTGATGTCACTGATGATGTCACTGATGATGTCACTGATGATGTCAGCGGCGAAAGGGTCTATAAAGTCGAGTGATGTCCCCAGTTCCAAAGAAATGTAGATTTAATGAGTGTTGGAATCAGATTTTAGGCTTTTTTTAATGACACTCAATCCTTCCTTTTAGCACAATTCACTCAAAGCTCTTTAATGTGACTTTGATGGGAAAAAAACAACTTTTATTCTGGGACACATTTTAACGAAACGTGCTGTTCAGTGATCAAGTCTGAGAACGTTCATACCTCGAACGTGAGCAGCGGCACCACGATGGTCATCCAGCTGATCGCCATGGTGATGTGGGTGCGACGCTGCTCCGCGATGATGTCGATGGAGCGCAGGAACAGCACGGACCAGATGATGTAGTAGAGCACGACCAGGCACAGGAAGGACATGAGGATCCACAGGGGCACGCACACCACCTGCAGGCGGAGGACAGAGCTGCATTTACTCAAGATTTTATTAAGAACTCATCACTTTTACTCCACTACATTTGAAAGATCAATCATATACTTCCTACTCCACTACTTTTCTGTAAAATGAACAGTAGATGGCGCTGTGGCGCTATGGATGGAAACAAGCCTTGAGCTAAATCCAAGTGTATTTACAGCTCCTGCTGTTCATTAATACATGCCGTCCCATTCAAATAAATAAATAATTGGTGCAGATGTCATGTTGCCGTCAGAGGTGGGCAATATATCCTCAACTAGGGCTGAGCGATATGGCCAAAAAATAAAATCTCAATTTTTTTACTCAGTTTGGACGATATCGATTTTATTAGAAATAAACTTTAAAAAGTCTCCTGATCTTTCATACGAAGAAAACTGCTCAGAGTCCTGCTCATGAATATTTCATAATATAGCCACAGTTAGGCCCATTAAGATCAGATAAGCCTTTATTTAAAATGGTTATTTCTTAAATGTTCCTTGGCTGCTCTCAAAAGTAAAATTTCTTAATAAGCCATGGAGTTTTCAAAAGTGTTTTAGTTTTATCCTCATGACTCTGCTGTGATTGACAACCGTCTCCATGGAGACTCAAGGGGAAAGGGGCGGAGTTAAAAGGCTGCTCCGCTCAGAGCAGAGTGAGAAAAAGGCACAGGAGCAGACCAGGGAAAGTCTGTTTTAGTGCAGGAAAACTCCACCGCGCACTCTTAAAACACAACACACGGCCTTTGAGAAGCAGCAGAGACCGTCAGAAAGTGTAATTTTTTTGTTGCGTTTTGGTAGTTTTTTTGTTGCTTTTCCATCACTCTTTTGTCACATTTTAGTTGTGTTTTCATCTTCGTTTCGTTGCTGTATTGCCGCTTTTTTCAAGAAGCTTTAAGATTTGGGTGAAGCTAAACTGGAGAAAATGTGCTCGGTTCAAGTGGGGGTTAAGAGGTTGAACGAGCTGCCTGGGTGATAGTGCACTTTGCAAAGTGATTAAAGGGTTACCCCGTGTATTAACCGACTATCTGTTAAAGATAAATGATAAAACGTGCAGATCCCTCGTCCCGTCCTCACCAGCCAGGGCCAGTTGATGATCCGGTCGAGCCTCAGGGCGATGAAGATGAACTGAAGGATGTTCACGGAGCACAGCACCTCCAGCTGCAACACGCACCAGGAAAACAGGGTTAGTAATAAAAACTCAACAACACAACCTGGAAGTGTCCGCTCGCTCACCTCGAGGGAGCGGTCGTGCCTGAAGCCCCAGACGCAGGCGGCCACCGACACCGGGGACACGAAGAACAGCGGCATGAACACGAGCAGCCAGAAGTACGAGCCGCGCGCCACCCGGTCACACACCAGCACCTCGAACATCAGCAGCAGGACGTGCAGCCCCACCGCGATCAGCATGGCCTTGAACTCCACACACGTCTCCCCCTCCGCCCTGAGAGAGAAGGACATGACATTCACAAAAATTTAACATCGATGTTTTCTACTTGTTTTTTTTCACAAGACAAAGTGTTATCAGTCACCTCGAGTCTCTCGCTCTAAAACCAAAAAAATCAGGTTAGAAATCTAGGAGTAATCATGGACTCAGACCTGAACTTAAACAGCCACATCAAAGCAATAACGTCATCAGCTTTTTACCATCTGAAAAACATTGCTAAGATCAGAGGAATAGTGTGAAAACCAGACTTAGAGAGACTCATCCATGCATTTGTCTCCAGCAGGTTAGACTACTGTAACGGCTGCTCACTGGCCTTTCTAAACGAGCTGTTAGAGCTGCAGAACATCCAGAACGCTGCTGCTCGAGTCCTGACAAGAACCAGGAAATACGACCACATTAGTCCAGTGCTCCGGTCTCTGCACTGGCTTCCTGTCACTCAGAGAATAGAATTTAAAACAGCTCTGCTTGTGTACAAGTCTTTTCATGGTTTAGCACCAAAGTCCATCTCTGACATGTTAGAGCCGTATGAACCATCTCGGGCCCTGAGAACTTCAGGGAGGGGTCTCCTGGTGGTTCCCAGAGTCAATAATAAACACGGTGAGGCTGCGTTTCAGTTTCATGCAGCTAAAATCTGGAACAGTCTTCATGAGGATGTGAGACAGGCCTCAGACTCAGGCTAAAAACAGCTCTTTTTACCCGTGCATATGAAAACTGAAAGTATTTTATCTGCACTCTTGCCTTTTACTGTAACTGATTAACTTTATGTTGATGTTTTATTGATTGATTTTATCTGTTTTCTTGTAATTTTATGCAACTGTGAAGCACTTTGAATTGCCTTGTGTATGAATTGTGCTCTACAAATAAACTTGCCTTGCCTTTATTCTCCAAAAGCCCCACATCAAAGTTATCCAAAAATATGAAAATGTGGCAAAAATGTGATGAAAACACAATAAAAAGGCGATGGGAAAAATTATGTTAAAAAAAAAGTTATGACAGCACGAGGATAAGGATCTGTTTATATGCGTTTTGTAGGTCTTAGCTTTCAAATGTAGCATTACTGTACACTGGCCTATAGGCTGTGACCTTATGGATTTGGGTGAAGCTGAACTGGACAAAAATCGCTTGGTTAAGAGGTTGAAAAAAATATTGTAGTGTGTCTTTGCTTGTCTGATCGGTGTCGTCTGTTCACCTGTACTGGGGGTTGTGCGCCCAGACCCCGGTGCCCACGGACGCCCCGATGATCACCATCAGCTTCCACAGCCAGATGGGTGTGAACACGGCCCAGTAGCTCCACTGGATGAGGCCATCGAGACGCAGGGCGAGCAGCACGGAGAACAGCAGCAGGCAGCAGTAGATCAGGAACTTACTGTGGACAGGGAGAGAGCGCACAAAGAGCTGGAATTCGGATACGATCATAATTTTATGTAAGTCTGTATTTGACCCTTTGAAGACCTACTTGGTGGTACTTGAAGAGTTTGAACGACTGGCTGCGACGGCCCATCAGAATGCAATCTAGCAACAATTTCACCAAATAAAAGCCCTTCGTATTAATATCCATACGCTTGCAACGTTATCATAAAACACTTTGCCCAGAAAGAGACCTTTTTTATGGCCTGGTTTCCTCTTTATGGATCAATTTAATGAGCACCCCATGTCATTTCTGTACGCTTATGTTAATTAAAAGCTTGCTAACACATTGCTTTCAACATGTAACCTATAATTGTTATTTAAGTGGTCCCAAACTGTACTTCGCCACCACTGTCAGGCCTTGAAAACAAACAGAAGTGTTAAAAACTGAACTTTATTCAAGAGATCGTTGGCCTAGCATTAGCATGTTAGCACGGCTACATTCAGTAATTTTAATTTTCCTCAAAATAATAAACCCCACTACTATCAGCACATCCTATCATTTAAAAGTCATGTGATGTTTATGTTTTCAGTGTATATTTTGGCGTCTTTACATTTGAACCCAATAAAAAACTACAACTTTATACAAATCCGGTTGGGTTGCTAGCATGCGGCTAACGTTACCTGGGGTTAAAGTCCTGGAAAAGTCCTCGTAAATTCATGATGTGTGTTTTATCGGACAGGCATTAGTGGAGCAGGGTCAGCCTCTGGTGGAGGTGGATGGCGTTGAATTTGAAGATTTATCCCACAAAAGCTTTGGGTATTGTTGCCGTTGCATTTCGAAGTCGCTGCTAAAGATGCTAAAATGCTAAAGCGTTTGTTTGGCTCGGAATCAGGAAGTGACGTAGTTCCGATTTACTGATGATTTTTTTTTTCCATAAATGTTTTATATTATTTCCTTACACAGCTCATGTCACCCTATTAATTAAAGCTAATAAAAGCTAACAAAAGCTAATAAAAGCTAGTTCGTTTATATCTGTTTGTCTTTTGGTTCAGACCAATAGTTTCCAAAGTGGGGTCCGGGGCCCCCTGGGGGGCCTCAGAGGCACTACAGGGGTCCCCCAAAGCTTGTGTGCAAAACAAGTAAAATGAAAAAAGGTCATTTTAAAAGGAAAATACATTTATCTGGACGAATGCACCAGTTTAAACCAGTATTTAGCCTACTGTCAATGCTAGATGTTTTATGCTAGATGATGTTTTAGCTGTAAAATTATAACAAATTCCTTTGAATGGAGTAAATTATGATGATATGATGATCAATAAGGGGCCGCGATGTCCCAGACTTTGGGAATGGCTGGTCTGGACCATAAGTCTGTAATAAAGGTATCTTTGGTAAATGGTCTCAATATAGCACCTACATTAGGCACTCAAAGCGCCTTACAGCAAGGAACCACTCACCCATTCACACACAATTGTCTTGCCCAAGGACACAACAACACCTTCAGGAAGCAGGATTTGAACCCCCGACCTTCCGATCAGAAGACGACCCGCTCTACAATCTGCGCCTCTTTCTATCTAACCATTATATTTTTATGTACATTTCTGTTTTAGGCCAAGTCCTCCAAACTAATCGGGAACCCCCACCTTTCAATCAACAAATGTTTCTACGCAATTCTACTGGATCTGCATTTGTTTTACGAATTAAATTAAAATAATCTGATGCATTTGCATAAGCTCATCACTTTAGGACAGCTACTTTATATATTTTTGCAGCCCTCAATCCCAATGTTGATGAACCCTGTTGTACAGTGTTAAATCTATTTATTAAAAAGAGAAAAAACAGCAAATTGGTCAATGTAAACATCTTTTTTAATAATAAATAAATAAATATACACACGCAATAAAAAGCGCATCAAAATATAAAATGTCATAAGTTTAACCAGTAAGCTTTATTGGAGACATTCAAACTAAGTGCAACAATCATTTTTCTCATTTGAAAAAACATACAAACTACATATTTTTTTCACATTTTGTCAATCGCACTAAGTCTACCAACACACAAGTATATCTTCTCATATTTTAATTGGCTAACTTGTAAACAAAGTACATTCACAGAAAATACTTAAAGTGCTACATTAGAACTAAATAGATCTATTGGTAATAAAGAAAACAAAGATTACAGAAAACACAAAAATTACTTAGCACCAATAAATAAACTAGCTTTGTCAATAACCAGAGGCGTAGCTTGCAATTAGGCAGGCAGCTGCCTGGGGGCCCCAACAGTCAAGGGCCCCCACGAACTAGTACATTATTTGTAAGCTTGCATCAAACGCTTGATATTCACAGTCTTCCTAATGACTTTGGTGCTACAATTACACAATTTCTCCACCAACGCGCTGTTGATCCTCATCCTGCTGCATGTTTAGTGAGTCATGGTTCCCTAATGTTAACTTATGAGCTGTGGACAGACTTTTTACTCCACCAGATTATATGTTTTAATAGTGAACGCAGTTTAGTTACACTCATCATGACCCAAAGAACCTCAGCTTCTGTCTCAGGGAAACTTAAGCAGTGAAATGCATTATGGGAGTTGTCAGGTGACCAGCTCCTGCCCAAATGACGTCGTCTATAGGGCGGCCGCCAGAGTGCCCCCTACCAATATTCTTGCTTGGAGCCCCTTGGTACCCTTGCTACGCCACTGTCAATAACCACAATGTTATTGTTTTTATTTTTGGGGTGGGCGCTTATAAGCCTTTGGCTTTGGCCCACTCCCTTTGAGCAGGTCAACTGCTCAAACAAATAAATAAAATAAACTAAACAACTAGGAACATGTGTTGACAAAAACTATTAGTATCAAACGTAGAAGCAAACCTTTCAGAAAATCTGAGCTTCCATATCAAAGGCACATTTGGCAAAGCTCAAATGATAAATATCTTCTTCCTCCAGTAGATTTGGGAAGTTGTAACTCAAAGGATCCACAAAAACTCCACGTGAAGTTTGGAATATTTTAAACAGGAAGTGCGAAACAGTGTCAAACCTTTTCAATATAAATTAGTAGCTTGAGCAGTCTCGTGACCAAAGGTGAACTGACGATGTGACCCGCACAAAACAGGACTTAAATATTTTGGCCTTTAAAAAACAGTCTTCTCTAGTGCTCCCGTTTATTTAGAGTAACATGTATAAAGTAATAACTGAGGCCTTAAAAAAAAGTGCTACTAAAACATAATTCCAAACGAATCGAGGCCAAGGGGATCTTCTGTGCTGTAAAAGTTCAGACAAAAAAGGTGATGTCGTTGGGAAGGGCATCCATCAAAAAAAACAAAGTCTTATCCTTCTGGTGTTGTTGTAAAGTGCAATAGAAATAAAGTGATTGAAAGTCAAAGTCATGTATCTTGTATTACAAACGTGTAATACAACAGATCCGGAACATTCCAGCACATTAAGGATCCAGCCTAAATTTGAACACCACCACGACTAACCTCGCTTAAAGTCAATAAATACTAAAGCAGAGGAAATGTTCGAGGGTAAGGACGGACTGTGGAGGAATGAAGGAGTTGACGCTGTGAGGAGGACAAGAAGCTATATTTTTTGAGATCAATTTGTTCAGGAAACAAGCATCTTCTCGTTTTCCCAACACACTTCCGTCGGTTCTCCCCCTACAGGCTGCACCGCCGAGCCGTTCGCCTTCTGGGCCGAGCCGTTCGCCTTCTGAATAACGACAGACAACAGGAGATCAGAGTCTGCCCAACTTTACAATATGTCGCAAAATCACTGAGCTCTTCCTTTGTGAAATTCAAAAGGAGCATTTATTGGACTCACCGTCGTTTGGTTTTCTTCTCCAGTCCGGGTACATATCATCATCGTCGTCACGAGCAAGCCCAGCCCAAAGACGCTGAACATGGCTATCTTCGGAGCATGAGCTTAAAAAGAGAAACAAAGAGGAAACGTGAGCAAACACAAAAAGCATTTTCACACCATGAGACTGTCAAACACATGAATGCGCGGCGTGGTTCTCTGACTACGCTCGCCGTGAACGTGAACGCTATAGTCTGATTTCTCTGGAAAAACCGAGCAAACCACTCTAGACATTTACAATAAAGCTTTGGAGCTCAAATATCAAAGAAATCCGGATAACACAACACTTTTACATCTGTCTATTCATTTCCCTGGTTCCTGAACATCTGTGAAGGACCTACATCTTTGAGTGGGAGTCGAGGGGTTTGAGTCCTGCAGCTTGGGATTGAGTTCAGGAGTGTGAGGCGTCGTCGTCGTCGTCACTGTGCCAGAATCAGCTGAAATGGAGAAAAGACAAAACTTAAAAACCAGTACTTCAGGCTTTTTACTGCCAGAGCAGATTATAATTTTTGTCCAGTGTAGATCATATTAAATGAAAGAGATGCAGACCGAGTGAGCATCGAATTCGGTTGCTCCAGGTGTGTTTTTGACAAGAGAACATTGTAACCTGATAAAATGCTCTAATATGACGCCTTTAACAGCAAACAAACAGCCTTCAGTCTCACTCACCGACTCGGAGCGTGACCTGTGTCCACCGGAGGCTCCTCTGGGTCGGCAGGTTGGGAATGAAGCACTTGTACGTGCCGTTGTCCGACAGCGCGACGTTGCGGATGTGCAGGGAGGCGACCCCCGTGGAGAGCTGACCCAGGAAAGCTGCGTGCGGTTGGTGAAGTCTGGGATTTTCATGTCCGGATCGTCATCGCGGTGGTCGGTGTAGACGTGGACGAAAGGCACCCTCTTCAGGCGGTCGGAGGGGTCTGGCCGCAGCTCGGTGCGGGACCACTCTACTGTGAGAGGGGTGAGGTCCACGGGCGTGTCGGAGCGGCAAGGCAGGACCACGTTGTCGCCAACATGAGCTGAGACCGGCTCTGGGGCCCCGACCACATGTATCCGACCTGCAGAGAGAACAAGACAGTGTCAGTCAGTCGGTTGGTGAATAGAGGCAAGAACTTATTGTGATAAACGATATTATGGAAGAACGACGAAAAATGGAAATCACTCAAGAAACGTATTACAAAGATTGGGTAATGCTTTACAATACAGCCCACGAGTTCCAGGTGTAAGTACGGGCAACAAGAAAGTAATTACATAAGTACAGGTAATTATGCAAGTACAGGTACTCTTACGTGTAACAAGCGGGAACAATGTGTAACAAGGTAGTACAGCGTGTAACTACGTGTCAAGATGTAGTAAAGGTATTCAAAGAGCAATTAATGGTGCTGAGCTATCACATAGTTATGGCAAAAGGGAATGTGGTATTATAAAAGTGGATTAATTTTAATGTTGCAGGACAACAGTATTACTGTTGTGAAAGTGAAGACATGACTCCAGGCATTTTTATTTTTTGTAGTGAGACACTGTTGCCTGTAACAACCAGAAACAAGAGTGAACAGAGAAAAAATAAGCAGAACAAATCTCCAAAAATGATCACACTATCAAAGTGCATGTACACCATAAGTACATGTGATATGATGACACAGTGGTTACCCACAGCTAGAACAGCTAGAAGGTCCCGGGTTTAATTCCTAAGTCAGACGGAGCCTTTCTGTGCAGATGTGCATGTTTTCCCTGGGCCAACATAGGTTTCCTCCCGTTTCCCCTACAACTACAAACAATTCACATCAGCACAGAAAGGCTCCGTCTGACTTAGGAATGATAATTAAGCTTGACTTAATTTTTGTCCTTGTTTTTCTCTGTTCACTCTTGTTTCTACTTGTTACAGGCAACTGTGTCTCACTATATAAAATAAATAAACCACAATCAATAAAAATGCCTGGAGTCATGTCTTGTATTACTGTTTCACAACAGTAATACTGTTGTCCTGCAACATTAAAATGTATGCATAATACCACATTCCCTTTTGCCATGTGCAATGTGAAAGCTCAGCACCATTAATTGCTCCATTTCATTCATACTGTATTGGCTTAGCGGTTTTGTTGTGATTGTATGATGTCACTTTTGAATGAAATAAATAAATGAAAATGAATACCTTTACAACACCTGGACACGTAGTTACACTTTGTATACACATTGTTCCCCTTGTGACATTTTGTACTGCCTTGTGACACATTGTTCCCGCTTGTGACACATTGTTCCCCCTTGTGACACTTTGTAAGCGTACCTGTACTTACAAGTGTAATTACTTTCTTGTTACCCGTACTTACACCTGGAACTTGCGGGCTGTATTCTAAAGCGTTACCAAAAATGGAATAAAAAATGATTAATAGTGAGCCAAAAAAATATACTGTTCGTCTGATACATCAATAAAGTAGCAATTGCTGCCCTTTTCAATGTATACTCATGGGCTTCAAGTGATTGCAAAGCCTTCACAGTAACAACCCATTACTTTACCACAAACAAACAAATGCTGATGGACCCACACAAGCAATACCTAACCTAAAACTTGCTTGACTGACAACGCTATTTTAGTGCGTTATCAAAATAAAGTCTTTGGAGGAGAACCTTTCCAACCTTTATTATTATATCTAATCTTATTATGACTCTATCGTCATTATAACACACATTAGTTACATAGTAGTCATGATACGCAAATTGTATTTAAAACTATTCAGGAAACTCATTTGAATAAAAAAATTCATGCTGTAATGGAACCAAGCCACAGACTAGTTTCCTATAATTCCCCTGTTTTACTGAGTAGGAAGTTACAATTGTATAGTTCATTCAGTTACTTGTTTCCTCATTAACATTAAAATAAGACCAACATAAAGCGGGGGAAATTTGGTAAATAGTTTCCTGCTTGACACGTGTAGAGAGAATTTTACAAAATGGTGAAGAGGAAGACTGTTTATTCCAACGTGTAAGGCAAACCCCCAATGGTTTCAGGTGATTTTTCATATGACACATGATCAGTATGAATCATCAATCATCTCCAGTCTCGTGCCACGTGTTCTTGTTTACCTAACCTATGCGTTTAGCTAACGCAAAAAAAACAAGAGCTAAAACTTCTACATTTCAAAGTTAAAGACCGCGTACGTAAAACAAACACCTTCTACAACATCCTCCCCCAATTATTCACTAGTTCTGACAAAATAAAAAGGACTAAACTACAGATAAAACATTTAAAACAATACAAGTTTACCATAACAATACAAGTTTACGAGCGTTACCATGGGAACCAACATGTTTATATTCAAAATGATCGATACTTTACCATTATTTCAGAGTCTACCGCGACAAAAACAAAACAACCATCACCGGGAAAGATAAAACTAAATATGTTCGGTCACCTCTAGGTTTCTAAGCGGTGTTTTGTGGGAGAAATTTGATTAGAGCTGAGGTTTTTACCGAGTGTTCGCTAACTGGAAACTAACGACAACTTACGAAGACAACCCGAAGTTACGCCGAGTAAAAGTGAATAAAAGTCTAGATTTTGTCGGTCTTACCTCGGACTGAGGGGCTCAGAAACACGGTCAGGATCCAGATGTAGAGAATGAATGGAGAGAGTTGCTCCAACATGTCCATGGCGATTCAAAGTAGGAGTGTTCTGCGTGTCAGAAGTCAGAAGTCAGAGTAGATAAGGTAGGGTAGCCCAGCACGTGGCAATGTGCGTCACAACTCCGCCCACATGACGTCAGTCACGAGGGATCCTAGAGATGTTTTGTGTAGTTTCCATGAAACCCTATTTAATTTCTTGTATCTATTATTATGGTGACGTTGATGCTATTTTAGGAGCATAAATCTATGTTGTGTTGGTGTTCATTTTAACCCTTCCTTTCTTTTCTTTTCTTGTTTTTAGTTCATTTTATTTGGTTCAGATTTGTTGCCTAGTGCCACAAATTATGTTTGGTAATATTTGTAATGGTTTTAGTAGGGTTTTGGTTAATAGTTGGCCAAATGTACTTTTATTCAAATTATTTGGTTGAGTAATGTCAATCATAATTTTAGGTATTTTGTTAATGCCATATTTTTAGTTTTTAGTTTTTAGTTTAGTTTAGTTTATTTGAGCAATTTTACATTCATTTGTCTTTCAAAATGTATACAATTCCAGATGCTCAAAATGGAGTAGGCTGAAGCAATAGCTTATAAGTGCCTACCCCGTGTCAACTCAATATACATTTACATAACATAATAAATTCTAAATTCTAAATTACATCGACTTTAGGTACAACAGATACAGATTACAGATACAATCATCAGCTTCAGACGTAGCAAAATTTGCCAAGAAGAGCATTTAAATGCCGTACATTTGTTACAGATGTTTGCAGAATTTAAAGGAAAAAGAACAATTGATAGGACAAAGTATATCTAAAAAAGAATTACGTTGTTAATCTGACTTTTAAAGATGTAATTGGAGATTAATCCAAGGTTTATACTGTAGTTCTTTCTGATATATATTCCAATGTCAGTCCAATGGTGTTTCTATTTATTATATTAAAAATTATTGACATTATCACACGTTTGACTTGTGTAGGGACAGGCATATTATATTCTGTGTGTTATAGAATATAATATTTTGGTCCTGTTATTTTCCCTGTTGTCATTCCCATCTCCACTACAGTTTTTATTTTTATTATTATTTCCCCTGTATAGTGTTGTGTGTTAAAAAGCTAGAGCCAGTTGAGAGTTGGCGATAGCCCCCATTCAAAAAGCCCTCACCAAAGTGATTTTGATCACTTTGGTGTAAGGCTCCTTATGTTTTGAAACTGCCCTGCACACAGAATGGAGCCAAAATATTGTTTAACTCCGCTTTTGTTCTTCTTAGATTTGATTGTTGTTTGGATAATTCATATTTTGGACACGCTAAGGGCACAGTGAGTCAGGCTGGCTTCATCTAACTTCAGAAACTATGTAAGTATTACACACTGCAACGAGTGTCACCAACTCCAATAGTTGTCAAAGTGTGACAAGTTTTGTGATGTGTGGGGGACAAAAAAGATGAATAAAGAAACATTTCATTTGCTAATTGGTTTATAGCTCACAGAATATTTTGACCCAGTAAGTTAGGACACCGATATCGTGCTTTTCATGCAATGACTGGATAATATGTCGCTCTATTTAAATCTAACTCCAGTTCACGTGGCAACATTGAACATAATATAAATGGGGCAGTTGGGACAAAAGACTAAACAGATGTTTGACTCAAGTAAGAGCATACGTCACCCACATAGACCTAATTAAGAGTATGTGATAAAACTATAGTATAGTATAAGTACATTTTTTGAGGATATTGTACTTCTTAGAGTAGTTTTATCACATTGTACTTTTTACTTCTACTTGAGTAAAATTATTTGAAGCATCTGTACTTTTACTTGAGTAAAAATAATTGTTACTTTTTCCACTGTGAGTAAATATTGCAAATGCTTCATATTGATTTGTATAACAGACATGGTTTCATTCACCTTATTCTTTAGAATTTTCTAGTCTTTCTGTATTTTCATGACATTTTCAGGGAATTTCTTGGGAAATATCACGATTTTCACATGATTTTAAGTTTTATTTCACACAATTTATAGCGTCAGTTACTCACAGAACTCAAGTAACATTTTCTCCAAGTACTTTTTTTTACTTTTACTTGAGTAATTGTTTTACTACTTTTTCACTTGTACATGAGTAACATAATTTCAAAGTAACGTTGCTCCTACTTGAGTAAATATTTGTCTACTCGAACCACTGTTGTATTGACATAATGCGAGACATGCAGTTATGTTATATTTAATGACCATTTTAATGAGATCTGTAATGAGCATTGAAACATTATTAGAAATTCATGATGACACGGCAATAAGTTTCTAGAAGGATCCAGATGTTTGTATTATCTAATTTTTTCATTTGAAAGTGACAAGGCAAATACTCAGCAAAAAAAAGGGCACAAAGGTCATGACTAAGCAGGAAACATGACACAACACTTTGCCATATAGGCTAAACAAACTTTAGCATAGTTTGGGGTATCAGAGCAGAACAGACCAGAGTGTAGGAGTATGCCAGACTTTCCTTTCTTTTTCCCTATTTCTTGTAATTCTTACATATTTTCTAAAAACAACATATATTCTTTTGAACAGGCTGCCTGTGGTGGAGTTTGAATATTTACCCATCAGCGTTTACCCCGGTTTGCTTCTATAGACCCTTTAACTGCTGACATCATCAGTGACATCATCAGTGACATCATCAGTGACATCATCAGTGACATCAGCTGGAGGCAGGAAGTGATCAAGAGAAATAAGATTAAACTAAAACTAGGGATTTTAAGTGTAAAACTACAACTGAAACATGTGGTGCTGTTGTGGCTTAAGGTGTCAGAACAAGAGGAATGACATTTGAGACGATAAAATACTATTTATCTGATATTTCCAAAAACAGTTGGACATTTGTTTATCGTTACTATGACAACAGCTACAATGGAAATAGATAGGAATCGAGCTTCCTGCCTCCAGCTGAGCCCGGAATGCTTCCCGCACAATTAAAGGGTCTATACAAGGCGTACTTAACTTCACAAATCAATCAGTCAAAGTTTATTTCTATAGCACTTTACAACGACACCAGGACAAATGGAAAACAAATGGAAAATACTTTACATAGGCCTGGCTCTACACAGTTCATACGCATGGAAACTTAAGCCTATTGTAATCACTTACCGGTATAGGAGTAGCTTATAACATAACATTCATACAGAAAGTCCATCATTTAGCGTCTCATATGATCTTGGTTATCTCATTTTGTAGAGAAAAATGCACTATGAAAATGCAATTGTATATAAACTAATGAACACTAGCTTGTTGATGATATTTGCATGCTTAAAGCTTAAGAGACAGATGTACATACAGCCTCAGAAACGTATTACTCACTGCTGTCTGACTCTCCTTTCACCTCTCTCTCTCTCTCTCTCTCCTTCTCTCTCTCTCTCTCTCTCAGAAGCGGGTGAGGGAGGGGTGAGTGTGGCTCATGGGGCCCTTTCAGGGTCTATGCGACGGCCAACGGTCATTGCACCTCGTCACTGCTGCTGTGTAGTGACCTTATTCTCTTGACTGTTTCTCTCAAATCTGTCGGCCGTCTCGGGCTCCCCTGCTGGCTTTGGTCCCCCCGGCAGCTGCCACGCCTCTGCTCCTAAAACTTTTACTCTTGGCTCGCTGAGTAACGTAGGAAATATTCAGAATGACGCTTTTGCATTGTTTGGATTTCTGCCCATAGACGTATGTAGTGACTTGCCTGGACTTGTCTGCACATGAAAAATAGTGCAATATCCTGAAATCGGGCTAACGTGAAATGAAGCTCATAGATTTGCAATGAAGGAGTGGACTCTAGAAGGGTCCAGAGTGTCTTTCTTCTTCTTTTCTTTTGTGTGTGTGAACAAGGACGTGGCAATTACATGAAAGAGCCATAAAAATAACAGTGGCTGAATTAGTTAAAGACAAATCAAAAGGCTCGAGACCCGTTTCGGTTTTCTCTGCTTTATTACTTTGTTCATTTTATTTGTTTCTAATATGCAAACGACTGAAAATGACCCAAATACAATTAACTTTCTATTACATATTAGAAAAGAAGAGAATAGAAGCACTCACTCTTTATTCATGTTTTCTCACATGTTTTTCAAATCTAAAAAGAAAAACAATTGTATAATAAAGCGTTGTTCATAACAGCCTGCCTTCTTCACTTCATCTTCCCTATATCTTATTCGTATCCAACAAAACCGTCCACACTAGTGATGGGATTTACGCCTCTTTACTGGGTCTTTGGGATTATTATATTTCTAATGTTAATTACAGGTAAGCAAAGGTTTTAGCTGCAAACAAAAGTCTATACTTAAACTACACTAAAGCAGGTTTACAGCCATTTAAATCAGGACTGCACTATCAACACATTCTAATATTATACTGTGTTTTCTGTTTTTGTTTCCTTTGCCACATCTTTACCAGTTTTGCTCCAGGGCAACTGTAGCTCTAATCTACATATACTGCTGTTTACAAAAAGTGTGTTATTGAGTGTGTGAATGTGGCGACACATTCACAGCTTTTGGCCACAGGAAACACTCTGTGCAAATGTTCGGCATCCTGTTCAAAGACTCAGAGGCAGAAACATAAATCGCATCAGGCTGAAGAGCAGAGATGGACCTGGCCACGCTCTGCACTTTTGTAGGTAAGAAACCGAACTTTAAAATGAGATTTGATCTTAAACTTTGCCAAATGAGTCATAACATCTCGACACATTATTTCTATGCCTTTTATTTTTTATCTTTTGTTTTGTGCCTAATCCTCTGTCTCTTTGCAGCGTCTCTGCGGGTGAAGCCAGACAGAGTGCAGTTCTTTCAGTACGAGACGGTGTCGCTGAGCTGTGGAGACCAGGCAGAAGATCCTCAGTGGACCATCGTGAGGAACACGTCAAAGCACAAGAACCAAAGGAACTCAATGAACAAGTCCAGCTGGTTCTTCAATGGGAACATCTACTACAGAGACTCAGGAGTTTACTGGTGCCAGTCTGAGGAGGGCGAGTGCGGGGCGGCCGTCAACATCACAGTCACTGGTTTGGAGAAACATTTCATTTATTCTAACAATGATTACAATTACAATTAGATTTGATGTCTTTGTTATTGTAATATCTGTGATTCTTCTTGTGAAATTGCAACTGTCTCATGAAATATTCATTTTGGGAAAAAGACAGCGCCAATAATTACATTTTTAATTCCATCTTTTGCAAAGCTTTAGCACGAACTGTCTATTTTTCACATGTCAAAACGTTCAGTAACCTTTGTATTTCGATCACAACTAAATTAACTATGGTGGGACTCGGAAAATTGATTAATCACGGCTTATTTTTTTCCAATAACTATATTCATATTCAACACTTGGCCGATATAAAACACTCACATTTTTCAAGCATTTCCTGACATTTCATTAACCAAATATTCAAAGCCCAACAGTTTATAACGGGATCTCGCCCAAGGCTTTAACATTTCTACACTGACTCCATAATCATATTATAGATACATTTTCTTTGGTGCTGAACATTTTGAACAGAATCTCCAAACGTTTAGGTTCATAAAGTAAGACAAATTTAAAGTCATTTTTGTTGCAATAGCATAATTAGACGAGCCTCTATGATGCATAAGTCACCCCTCGCTTACAATATGTCTTTAATACAAGTGTAATGTGTGTGCTCAGATACAGGCGTGTATGCACTAATCCAGTTTTCCATTAATCATGAGTTAAAGCGCTGACAGGCCTACTATTTATGTTTTAAAAGTCAAGGTTTTAATCAAAGTTGCGGCTTTTTTTCACAACAGTTTTAGAACAATATTTGATACAGTCTGATAAGCCCTATATCAATCCTACATTAGATTTTTGTTTTCTCAAAGCAATCAGCAGCATCAGAAAGAGATGATTTCTGTAAATACAATGACATTGTTTCCAGTCGGCTTTGAAATCCAGTGCCCAAAATATAGTAGAAACTCTTTAAATATCCTATTAGTCCTCGCTCTTGCCATTTACTTCTTACTTTCTGCTCCATTCTACAGAGAAAGTGAAAGCAGCGTGTGCAAAACCCCTTGTCAGTGTTATCTATTGGTCCTTAAAAATGGAAGTGAAAGAAGTCCCTGAGTCAGATTGATTATAAAGCATTTGAACACCTCTCCTTTTAGGCGGTGATGTGATCTTGGAGAGTCCCGTGCTACCTGTGAATGAGGGGGAGAGAGTGACTCTGAGGTGCATCGCTAACCCCAATGAACCCGCCTTGGAGGGACATTTGACCCCAATGAACGCGCCTTGGAGGGGACTTTTGACCCCAATGAACCCGCCTTGGAGGGGACTTTTGAGTTCTTTAAAGACGGTTTGTGGATCGGGAACAGCTCGAGTGGAAACCTGACCCTCTCTAACGTGTCCGTGTTGGACTCTGGGCTGTACATGTGCAGATACGCAGAGGAGCTGTCAGCAGAGAGCCGGCTGCTGGTGGTCAGAGCAGGTACGATTCTGTGGGGAAAAGCGTTCTCAAAATTTTTAGTTTAGCTTAGTTTAGTTTAGTTTATTTGAGCAGTTAACATTTTTTCTTCCTCCAATGTTTCACAATCATACAGTTAATGGAAGCTCAAAGGGAGTAGACTGAAGTAAAAGCTTATAAGTGCCTATCCCTTGTTCATGTAAAATTACATTTGCAGTTCATGATGTTACAGTTATACATTGCTTTTACATTTTCATCAAACAGTAAACAATCCTTCCTGAGTATTCTGTATTAGTTTCAAAACTATATACTTGTACATGTTTGTGAGTTAACTTTTATCCTACTGTAGCTATACTTGTCAACATACAATCAGCAGCCTATCAGCAGCCTTAGTTTACAATTTGCAGCACTGCCAAATAAAGAGGTTTTAGCATTTCACATTTGACAAATAATAATAATAATAATAATAATAATTAATGGTTAATGTCATTGATCATAACAATTATAACAATTATCCTTCTTGTCATTATCAATGGATGAATATCCGATTTCATATTATATAGGCATGTTAGACATTTTGTATTCTGCCATCTTGCCTTGTTGTCATTACTATCCACTATTTATTATCGTTATTATGAAAATGGTATGCCCAAACTGTATACCCTTTCTAGTGTGTTGCGTTAAAAAGCCAGAGTTTATAGTGGCCTGTTGAAAGCGGGTGGACGCCCTCAATCAACAACAACAAAATCACAATAGAGCTTATAGAGCGTGTGATGTCATAACATGGCAAGAGAAAATTAAGGCCTGGTGAAACTTGGAAAGTCCAAACTTGCCTCTAATCTGCACTTTCACTCAGGATGTTTGGCGCTGCAGCTTGTTTTGTTGTTATTGAGGACAGTTTGTGGTTCACCTCTCCCTCGCAGCGGGTCGCCCCCGAGAGACCAGTGAAGGCGAGATAACTGACACCTTCACCACGTTTATCATTATCGCGTTTCCTGTGACGGTGATCTTGGGCCTCTTCTGCCTCGCTCTGGTCTGTGTGCGGAGGAAACGCAAAGGTTTGTTTGCTACTGTAACATCTGGCTCTTGAAAATAGTGTTGAGCAATTGGGGAAAAATCTATTCGAGTGTGAGTTTCCAAACATAGGTCAGGTCAAATGTTGTTTCCTATAATAAATGTCACGTTCCATTTATGCGTTGTAGACACTTTTTGTTTTTCACAGAGGCACAATAAACAGTTTTAATATTGCACTGATGCACAACAACCCGTCAGGCGCTGCTCTTCCTCTCATGCTGTGAGTCAGTAGTAGCGTCTTGTCCAAATAAATAAATAGCTCAGATTCCATGGCAGGCAGTGAGTTACTGATGGAGTCACTAGCATCATGCTAAATCCCTTAAGGTCAGGAGTCAAGACTTCACTAGAGGAAACTCGTAGATGAGTTCGTCTTGAAGCTTACGACAATGACATTTTTTAATACCAGTATTTTAACAATACTTTTTCCGATACCTATGCTAAATTATTTGTCATTTAGAACCATAAAACTTAACAATAATGTTTGTTTAGTCCATAAAATACTGTTTCTGCTGAGCTGAAAACAATCAAGTAACTTCCTTTAAAGCAGCATCGAAAGATGGATGATTTTTTCGGTGCCTGCTTTCGATACTTTTATTTTTTAAACTATTCCAATACCATAGCTCTACTTACGACCAACAGTAAATAAAAATAAAATAGCACTAAAATGTTGAATCAATTAATCAATCATTATTTGTATAGTACCTCAACAACATTCCTAAAAGGTACTAAATTAACAGATAAAGGTGACATGTACATCTGAATAAATGTGTCTTAAGCTGTGATTTAAAGACAGTTCAGTGATCGATCGCAGCACAGGTGGAAGAGCGTTAGAGCTTTGGCACATAAACTAAAAAGGCTCGTTCACCCACTTCTTACGGTGTGACCTTGGGACCACCAGAGATGTTTGTTGTGAAGAGCGCAGAGCCGTGACAGGATGGTGGATTGGTAGGCCGGCACCAGGCCATTGACGGCCTTGAAACCAAACCTTGAACTAAAAATAGAATCTTTAGTAAACTCCTCCTTTAAAGGGGGTATTATGTAAAATGGACTTTTTTTAAGCTTTATATCATGTTATTATGTCATTCCCTCATTAAACACATGCCTGGAGTGTTGCCTTGGCTCATTCACATATTTTTGAGTAATCAGTAAAAACTTAGACGGCAGCCATTTTAGGTGTAGCTATGCCTCAGTCCTCCTAGGAACGCCCCCACCTCCTGGAGACGCCTCTGGACCTTTTGTCACCAGCCAAGCCACCAACCACTGCTCCTCAGCTCAGCAGAGCCCCCTCCCCGCACAGTAGTGTTGTTTAGATGCCACAGCAGTGTGCTGAAGGGGGCGTGTTGGAAAGCTTCTTAAAGAGACAGAGGCCTATTTCAAGACGTTCAGTACAGCCATTTTGAGAGAGCAATTTTATTCAAGGCAGTTATTTTAATTTACTGCATATACAGACCAACAGAAGGTTACGTCATCATTGTAGTATGCTATAGACTGGTGCTATGTGATTGAAAAAAGCATAATACTCCCTCTTTAAGAATTTCAAATAAATGTTTTTTATGTGTCATATGTACAACTAACTCTAACTGTTTTTCAATCTGGATTCGAACACTGTCAAGTACGTCAAAATATCACAGAAAATAAATAAATGTACAAAAAGTAGAAGCCCAAGAACTTAGCCTTGCGGAAAACCTTTTTGCGAGGTTGCCAATATAACACTGAGGAATGCTTGGTTTATCTTTATATATAAAGACTAAACAAGCATTCCTCATTGTCTGGGTTATTTGTATTCACACAATGTGGCCGTCTAGCTATTCAGATGCGTCACACATCCTTTGTTGAAGTTATTTAAGTCTGCTGTGCGTCATCCTTTGAATGCCTGGAGTTCTTTTATGACATTGCTAATCACTTTAACACAAAGAAAGGTGTGTGTGATAACTGATAAGGGCTAAAGGACTAAAATAGCAGTTGTATTTATTTACTTTCTCATTCCCTATCCTTTTGCATGTACGTACTTTCGCAGAACACCAAAAGCCTGACGTCCATTACGCTAATGTCCCTGTTGTCCACGCTCCGGAGCCAAGGCGACTCAAAGGTAAAACTGAAATGAATTGTGTGGGTAAACTCTAAATTCCTCTTCATGTCGCCGTGAAAAGTTTGCTCAAAACACCTTTGTCTTTTGTCCCAGATTTACAAGCAAACGATGAATCAACCTTCTACTCGACTCTGCAGCTCAACTTCATGCAATAGGTTAAACCACAGCACGATTCAGAGGAAATATGTAGGCTAAAGGTGTCATTTTCGTTTAGATTTGCAACTCAAATCGAGATTCAGTTCACAGTGAACAAATTAAACACATGTATGAGCGCTGTAGTGTAGAGTTTGATCCTAACAAATGCAAACAGTTAGCAAATGGGCTAGTCCAGAAAACTTTTCAGAGTCTGTTAGCCTGCTCAGTGTATTTTTCCTATAGCCGTTAGCATTAGCCATCAGACGTAGTACATTCTGAACGATCCAGATGTTCTCAAAGCCTTGTTAGAACTCATTAATGACTGTACAGACCGTTTTAGATTTTACTTTAGATACAAATTAGCGGCTAAAAGTGTTAGCTAAATGCTAACTCAAATTCGGTCATGTTTCTGCTTTTTGTGGGTCAGCTACACATCAAATGGCCACTAAACATCATGTTATAATATGTTAATGGAAACCACAGAAATTATATAAATGCAATGAAACGGACCAACATACCTAAAGGCATTTCTATCATGTCAGACTAACATTAGCTATAAACAGTATAAAAAGTGGAGAAACAAAGCTATGGACTGCGTTAGCTTCCGAGTCACCACTGGTAAATACATCTGACACAATGTAGATAATGTTTTAATATGAACAATAACTCCAGTATGTTACATTTATAAAACCCTATAGGTTGTTATGGAAACAGCCAGCTTTTAACCATAACAGGAGATATTATGAGTGCAGGCTTTGTGATTTCCTAATTGCAATTTTGATCAAATGTATTTTTATTTGACTTTTATTAATTATTTGTAATAATTGTGCAGCTGAAACAGATTTGTCGTATGAATGGATAAAGTGACATCACAGAAGAACACATGTACAGTATCAGGAAGAACAGGAGAAGAACGGCAAGGTAGGAAGGGAAGGGAATCTTTTTTGTACAGCGTTTATCACATGACACAAGTCACCTCAAGCTTAAGGTAGTTTCACATGTCAGAGTTTCAACCAACACTTTCTCGTGAGGCTGAAACCAGTTTGAATCGTAAGGTTGGAACAATAGGGGAATTTGTAGTGAATACTAAGTTTCATGGGGGCCAGCTCAAAGATATGTTTCACTTTCTTTCTTAACAGTATCGCTGTTTACCGTTTCCGTGTTGTAAATAAATATTGTCTGCCAAACTGTAGCAGTGGTCAATGCAGTGAAATATTCAACTCGAATACCTGATATTTGTTTTCGACAAACAATAAAAGAGGAAGCCTCATATGATTATATTTATCAGGGTTTTTATACAGGCAGCTGCAAAAAAAAGTGCTTTTTAATTACATTATAAGTTCAATGCCCCAAATGCAAAACATCTCTGCATCTTTCATTTCTTAATATTCGTAACATTTCACCAAACAGAGGAAATAAAGGGAATTTTTAATACTCAGAAGCAAATTGGACACAACTGGAAACTTGAGGGAAAAAATGTGCACAGTTGCAACCAAAACTGCAACAGCTTTGGAGCATATTTTTTGTATTTTTGATGAACGTATGTGGTTAAAATACTAAGAAAGATTAGAAATAAGAAAATATTTAGAAGAAAATAAATCGACTTTTAATGCCAGTTTGAATCCAATTTAAAGCTTTAATCCAATTTAAGGCCTTCATTTTGGCACAATTTACTTATTTGTACTTATTTATTTAAAGGGACAATGCACTTAGTACAATACACTGAAAAAAAAAAAGGATTATAGTTAAAGCTAATTTCCATCCTCTGACCCAAACCAAACCAGGGCCGGCTACTCAGCAAAGCAGCAAGCGGCGACTAATGACTTAATTTTCATGCTTTTAAATGCCCCGTGGAAACCCTGTTTATGCTTTAGTTAGGCATTTAAGTCGCTGTTTTCCTTGGAAATCAAATGAGTAGTGAAAAGTGAAAAACATTTTACTTACCACATATGTTTTTGAGTAGGAAACAACATTACAATATGGTTACAATCTCAAAAAGTCAACTTGAAAAGAGACACCGATAACATTGAAGTTCAAGCTAGTTTATAACTATACCAATGATCATTTGTAATGAGATCTATTAATAGATTTTGGGGATATCCCTCTCAGATTAGGTCAAGATTAAGTAGTATCTGTGTGATCTCACTTACAATCCAGCAGTTTTCCTATTGGCCATGTCAGAGATCTTTATCTACTCACAGAACTATTTATATTATCGTTGGTGACAAGCACTAAGGCGGTGCTGGTTACTTGTTATTGTTATGGGATAAATATAGAAGCAGCAAAACCGGTCCTTTCATGACTCACAAGGCCATCATTGTTTCTTATCACAGTCCGCTGTGTATCTAAGCATTACATCATTAATATAGTCATTAAAGTGGGTCAAAGTCTACACATATTGAACTTTGTACTGTTATAGCTCAGTAAACACAATTAAATTCAAAAACATAAGGTTAAGTTTAATGTAACATCTGTTTAACGTATAAGATGAAAATAAAGTTAATTTTATAACTTTGTTGACACATTTTTCAGTTTTAGTCAAATTAGGATGGTGCAGAAATGAGGACACCCCACGACAAAAACTACATCTGGTACTTTATGGCCTCCATGATTATTAATGACAACTCCAAGTCTTCAAGTCATGGAATAAACAAGTTGGCGACATTTTACAGCATCTATCTTTTCCCATTCTCCAACAATGAGCTCTTTTAATAAAGACTGGATGCTGGATGGAAAGTGATGCTCAGTTTGTCTCTGGATCCTTCAGAGATGTTCAGTTGGGATTAGGAGACTTGCTGGGCCACTGAATGACTTTCACCCTGTTCTTCTTCAGAAATTCAACCTTTGGCCTTAGAGGTGTGTTTAAGGTCATTGTCATGTTGGAAAAGTGCACGACGACCAAGGGCACGGGTGTGATGGCAGCATCTTGTTTTTCAGTATAGAGCAATAACACCTGTGAATTCATGATGCCATTAATGAAATGCAGCTCCTCTAAATCATTTAAATCAAACCAGATCTAATCGAGTAAACCACTAACTCAGGTCAAACACAGGAACTAAACCAGGTTTAAACCAGATCTAAACAAGGTCTAAAGGAGTAAACCACTAAACCAAGTCTAAACTGGGACTAAACCAGTTCATCATCAGAGGTCACTTTGAAAATAAAATACCTTTACTTTTAACTCAATTTGAAAACGTACTGGAGGAAACTTGTACTTTTTACTTTGTTACTTTCCGCCCCTGTGTTTCACTGTAGGAATCCTGCACTTTTTTTTGTCCTCACCTTTGTGACGCCACAGATTTAAAGCCATCAGTTCCAAAAACATCAATCTTGGTCTCATCACTCCAAAGTCCCAGTAGTCTTCATCTTTGTCAGCATTGACTCTGGCAAACTCTAGGCAGGCTTTAAAGGAAATCCTTCACACCCGGGGCCCTCTTGTGGGCCTCAGTGGCACTGCAGGGGGCACCTATAGCGTGTCAAAAGAAGTACGGATAATAAACTATTATTTTCTTAGTTTGACTATTTATAATTTTCACTTCCTAATTGAATGGGTACAGGATGTGACATAAGGAAAGGTAAACCCTCGAAAACTGTCACTTAATGCAGCCAAACAATCCGTACATTAAAGGGTCATGACAAGTGCAAATCCTAGTTTTGTCCTTTGCCAACCCAAAAAAGTCTATTCATTCTTCTGCTTCAGGGTTGTGAAACGCCCTGTCAAACACATGAAACCACAGAGTGTGAGGTCAGTAGTGCCCCCTTTGATTTTAATCTCTGCAATCAGAAAAGAGGTATATGACTAAGATGTTGTTATGGCTATAACTTATTTACCACTAGACAAAAGTGACAAATGTGATGAAAATGTGATAAGGTGACGAAAAAGTGACAATGTGATAATAAGGTGATGAAACAGTGACCAAAACGTGACACAGATGTGACACAAAAGCCACACAGGTGTGACACAGATGTGACAAAATTGTGACAATAAAAAAAAAAAAAAGAACCATCATTAAAAACATAATCTCTGGCATCCCCCCCCTTTATGTTTATACGATTCTGCATCTGTGGACCCAATGTATATCTGTTTCTTTTTGTTCTCTCTTTATGTAATGATTGTATATATGATTTGCAAAATATATAAATATATAAATTGTTCTCTGCACTGGTGGTAAATGGTCTCAACTTATATCACACTTATACCTGCATTAGGTCCAAAGCCCTTTGCAGCAAGGAGTGTCTTGCTCAGGGACACAACAGCAGTGTGCATCTTCAGGAGCTGGGATTAGAACCCTCGACCTTCTGATCACGAGACGACCTGATCTACCACTGTCACCACTGTTGCTGTAGTCGTAGTATTTTTTCATTTGTAATTATTTATTGTATATCCTGGTGAAATAATCTAACTTGACACATAAAACTGAAAAACTAAAAACTTAAAAAGAATCATTATTTTGTACATGTAGGAAAATGTCCTTTTAGTGGTGAAATTATCAGAACATGGCTCTTACAGCTCGAGAGGGTCAGGACAGACACGAACAACGAATTACCACAGACTTAAAGTCCACTACATGGCACAGACGTCTCACTGTATATTATCAAACCATTTCAACACAGTACATTACATTTAAACAAACATCTTAAAGGGATACTTCGGGATTTTTGACATTGGGCCTCATTTCCTAGTTATCCAGAGCGTTGTTGATGGCTGGAGATATTTTTTTCTTAAATTCATGCAGTTCTTGCAGCCTGCATTAAAAACAGTCTGACCCACTCCACAGTGCACCTGAGGTAAATCACATATAACACCAGACTAACCATATACATGTCTGTGTTAATAGAATAATTTTTTTTAAATAAAACTGACCTTGTATCACATGAATTACCGCATTTTGAGGGACTATTTTCTCGCAGATCACTCCGCCGCTGTGTTAGCTTACAGCCACGAAGCTGATGCTGCTCAAATATAAGTTATTTTAAACGCAAAATGGTTAAAATTAACCTATCGACACAGACATTTATATGGTTAGTCTGGTGTTATAAGTGATTTACCTCAGGTGCACTGTGGAGTGGGTCAGACTGTTTTTAATGCAGGCTAACTGATACCATAGAAATGCTTTAGCCTTGCCCTAGCCTAGCGCCACTAGACTCTTCAAATATAAGAACTGCATGAATTTAAGAAAAAATATCTCCAGACATCAACAACACTCTGGATAACTAGGAAATGAGGCCCTATGTCAAAAATCCCGAAGTATCCCTTTAAACTATATGTATTTGTATCAAACGGTACAAAAACAAGACTTAGAAAAATAATAATAAAAAACTACATTAGGAAACCCACTCGTTTTCAAGTTCCCATGTGTGAAGGAAAAAAGCATTAAAAGAAAAAGGAAACGTCGGTCAGCTGAATATCATGGCATCTTGCAATAAATGTTGAGTCACACAATATTATTCTTTCTAATGATGTCCATGAATCTTGCATGATCACGGTGGAGGTTCTAAGTTATAAGTAGGGTTGGGCACCGAGAACCGGTTCCAAATAGGAACCGGTTCCTAAAGTCCGGTTCCGGAACCGTTAAGAAGACGTTTGTATTTTGATGCTTTTTTCGATTCCTAAATGCCAGCGAAGCGCCGCAGCGTTTGGAAGGTGGGGGGGGGACACATTTCAAAAATGCTCAGCAGCTGTCCACCCAGCGTCATAAAGCCCTGGCTTCATGACGCTTTGTGAAAAACTCAGTGAATTAAGTGCTCTTATGAGATGGCGCGCTCGTGTTTGCATCCACATTTATTCAGATTCAGCCACACCGGTTAACTCCTGCCATCGCAAAGAAACATCTCAACACTTGTATCTTCACATTTTCCACAAACGCAGATAAAACTGAGTCAAGCGGTAAAGGAAGCAAACATTTATCCGTCTAATTCAGATATTATTTGGTTAAGTTAGACTCCAGACAGCGAGGTTTAACAAGCGTATTGACCGGTTGAACACTCGTGCTAGCCCGGTGCAGTTTCCCCACGCTACATCAGTTTCATCACTCGCTTTACAAACACATCCAAAACTGATGTTCCTTACCTTAAAGTTACTGGTCAGGCCCTTTGTACCAATGAAGAAAAGGAAACGCGCTGTCCACCTGCTGAGGACCGCGTCCTGCTCCTCCATGTGATAATCCAAGCCAAACTCTGAAGACACGATGCACGAGCGTCCTTGTGCTTTGGTTTGGTCAAATCTGTCAGTCCGTCCAACGATAAGCCTCCAGTATTCTCACTTTAGCCGTTTTTCAGCGGTTTACAGAGCCAGGTGTACATTTCAGCCGCTCTGAGGTGATGGAGGCGGAGCTGCATAAACACAGCTACGCAAAGCGGAGCGTATATGCGCCGCGGAGTGACGCGATACTGGCGCGGATAGTGCCAACAAATATTGTTTTTATGCAAAATAAGGCGCGGGTCATATTTTATTGTTTGCCCTCGGGCCGCCTACTGAAAAGGTCCAGTGTGTGTGTGTGTGTGTGTGTGTGTGTGTGTGTGTGGTGTGTGTGTGTGTGCGTGCGTGCGTGTCTTCCTTGTTTTTTTAATTTCATTAGTTTTTATGTAAAGCACTTTCTGTTGCCTTATGGCAGGAAAAGTACTTAAGAAATACAATTTGATTTGATTTTGATTTGAAGTCACTTGGCAAATAAAAAATGGCCTGTGTAAAGGCTTTTTCAAATTAAAAAAATATCTTTTTTTTCTCTCCTGCACTTCAAAGAATCGGAATCGAGAATCGTTTAGAACAGGAATCGATAGTGAGAATCGGAATCGGAACCGGAATCGGAAAAATGCAAACGATGCCCAACCCTAGTTATAAGGCCATGCAGGAGGTTGTGTAGGCTGCTGCTGCTGCTGCTGCTGCTGCAACTTCTGCTTCTTCTCTTCGGCTCGAGCTGCAAAGTCAAAGATTGTTACAACTTTACACCTTTCTGAAAGTAAAACATTGCGATATTATAAACTATATTCCTTAGTTACTGGAAAAAAAAGATTTTAAATTCTATGAGAGATCTGAGCACTGGACTAATATGGTTGTGTTTTCTCGGTTCTAGTGTATAAATCTAAAAATATATCCCAGTAAAAGTAAGTCTTACCTCGGGCCAATTTGCAGAGGCCGATGAAGAGGATGGCGGTGAAGAGGAGGAACAGGAAGGAGAAGACCAGGATTCTGTAGAGAGAGATTTTCATTGGCTGAAGATGAGGAGACGTAGTTGGGGCGATGGAGGAGAGTCGCTCTGTTGATCACAGCACAAATACAATGTTCATGTTGTATGATATTGTTTCAAACTGTGTCACTGAAGTTCACATGTTTAGTGCCTTCAGCTATTTTAAATGTAGCTTTAGTCTAAAACCAAATATGATTTTGACTACAATAATGACAACATTTTTAGTTGACGAAATTAACACTGTTGGTAGTTTGAGGACTCGTCTTAACTATGAGCAGCTCTTGTACATAAGAAAACCTCATGGAGACACAATTCTCAGCAGAGGACATCATATTACCTACGGCAGTGGTTCTCATCTGGTGGATTGGGACCCAAAAGTGGGTCACAAGCCTTTCCCACAAAACATTTCTTTCACTACTTATCACTGAAAAATTACTGAAACACCACACAAGTCTGTTCAAAGGACTGCTGTTGGATTGTTTTATTATATATTTTCACAAATATTGTGTGAGGAAAATATAGTACTTTACTCTATAATTAAATTCTGTTTTGGGTCATGGCTAACAATTCTATGGTGATGGTGGTCCCCAAAGCCAAACCACTTGAGAACCACTGACCTATGGTTTAACAGGAGTTCTCAACTCGTGGGTTTGTGGCTTTGTATGTTTACAGAGAGCTGTCAGTCCAGCTACAGGAGGATTTTACCAAAAGATCTACAGCTCAGCTCAGCTTTGACCTCTGTCACATGTTGCATCCAAGGCTAGATGTTCTGAGTGGTTCACTTGCAGAAGTTTGTATGACCTGTAGCTCAGCAGCTATAGCTAATGTTCACTTAATGTCCTCCAGGGCTTTGCTGTCAGGGGCTCCAGGCAGTTTATAAGGATCAAATCCAAAGTTTTAAGTTTTCTTTAAGCTCTGCTCATCCACATGAGGTGCTAGTTTTGGATGTTGCATCTTGACTTCAGTCAGTGGAGTTTGATATTTGTATTTATTTATTTGACTTTGCAATTAAACAAAGCAGGTTTGTAGCTAATGCTTTGCCAAAAGAATGTATAGTGATCATTTTCAACTCCAGTCCCAGTTCCACTTTAGCCAGAGGCCCTAAAACGGTGGCATGAATGGCATGTACTGTATAAATGGAGGGTTGGCCTATGTCCTGAAGCTACCATGGATAATCGCTGATCTAAATGATCTGTAATTTGTCAATTAGGACAGTTCAAATAGTGATTTTTCCGCACCATACCTGCTCTGACCACCAGCAGCCGGCTCTCTGCTGACAGCTGCTCTGCGTATCTGCACATGTACAGCCCAGAGTCCAACACGGACACGTTAGAGAGGGTCAGGTTTCCACTCGAGCTGTTCCCGATCCACAAACTGTCTTCAAAGAAGTCAAAAGTCCCCTCCAAGGCGGGTTCATTGGGGTTAGTGATGCACCTCAGTGTCACTCTCTCCCCCTCAGTCACAGGCAGCACAGGACTCTCCAAGATCACGTAACCGCCTAAAAACAGAGGTGTTCAAATGCATTTGGGTGAGTTATCCCTCCCCTCTTACTTACCAGTGACTGTGATGTTGACGGCCGCCCCGCACTCGCCCTCCTCAGACTGGCACCAGTAAACTCCTGAGTCTCTGTAGTAGATGTTCCCATTGAAGAACCAGCTGGACTTGTTCTGGTTTAGGTTCCTTTGGTTCTTGTGCTTTGACGTGTTCCTCAAGATGGTCCATTGAGGATCTTCTGTCTGGTCTCCACAGCTCAGCGACACCGTCTCGTATTGAAAGAACTGCACTCTGTCTGGCTTCACCCGCAGAGACGCTGCAAAGAGACAGAGGATTAGGCACAAAACTGGTAATATATTGTTAAAATAATGTAGTTATCAGGCGAGCGATATTGTGCCACTTATTTGGCAAAGTCGCGAATCAAATCATTATAGCAAAATATCCAAATAAGAAGAAATACATTGTAGTATTGACACTTTAAGCTGGAGGCTTGTAACTTTGAAGGCCATTTTCTCAAACTGCATCAGCCTCACACCCTTTATCATGTGTGGGCAAACTTTTGAATAAATGAATGAATGAAGAGCTTTATTGTCATTATACTATTGTAATTGCGTAGATCAGGTGTTGGGTTTGTCCTGGGCTGCTGTGACTCTGCACGACCCCACTGTGGGCCGACCTGACCAGCATGTTTTTGGAGGAAACGGAGGAAACCTACACAGACACGAGGAGAACACGCAAACTCCGAGAGCTCCAGACAATCTCACAGTTTGACATCCCTCATGACGTTGCATAGTGGGAAAAAATGGACTCCCGATAAAACTGTTTATAAAATGTGCACAGTTGCAACCAAAACTGCAACAGCTTTGGAGCATATTTTTTGTATTTTTGATGAACTTATGTGGTTAAAATACTAAGAAAGATTAGAAATGAGAAAATATTTAGAAGAAAAGAAATTGACTTTTAATGCCAGTTTGAATCCAATTTAAAGCTTTAATCCAATTTAAGGCCTTCATTTTGGCACAATTTACTTAATTGTACTTATTTATTTAAAGGGACAATGCACTTAGTACAATACCCTGAAAAAAAAAAACCCAAACCGGACCAGGCCCGGCTACTCAGCAAAGCAGCAATCGGCGACTAATGACTTAATTTTCATGCTTTTAAATGCCCTGTGGAAACCCTGTTTATGCTTTAGTTAGGCATTTAAGTTGCTGTTTTCCTTGGAAATCAAATGAGTAGTGAAAAGTGAAAAACCTTTGACTTACCACATATGTTTTTGTGTAGGAAACAACATTACAATACGGATACAATCTCAAAAAGTCAACTTGAAAAGATACACCGATAACATTGAAGTTCAAGCTAGTTTATCTACAACTACACCAATGATCATTTGTAATGAGATCTATTAATAGATTTTGGGGATATCCCTCTCAGATTAGGTCAAGATTAAGTGATATCTGTGTGATCTCACTTACAATCCAGCAGTTTTCCTATTGGCCATGTCAGGGATCTTTATCTACTCACACCCATGGAACTATTTATATTATCATTGGTGACAAGCACTAAGGCGGTGCTGGTTACCTGTTATGGGATAAATATAGAAGCAGCAAAACCGGTCCTTTCATGAATGACAGGGCCATCAATGTTTCTTATCACAGTCTGCTGTGTATCTAAGCATTACATCATTATATAGTCATTAAAATGGGGCCAAAGTCTACACATATTGAACTTTGTACTTTTTACTGTTATAGCTTGTGCAGTGCTCAGTAGTGACATTTTAAACACAATCTCAGTAAACACAATTAAATTAAAAAACTTAAGGTTCAGTTTAATGTAACATCTGTTTAACGTATAACATGAAAATAAAGTTAATTCTATAACTTCGTTGACACATTTTTCAGTTTTAATCAAATTAGGATGGTGCAGAAATGAGAGACAAAAACTATCTGGTACTTTATGGCCTCCAGGATTTTTAATGACAACTCCAAGTCTTCAAGTCATGGAATAAAGTCATGGAATAAACAAACATTTTACAGCATCTATCTTTTACCATTCTCCAACAATGAGCTCTTTTAATAAAGACTGGATGCTGGATGGAAAGTGATGCTCAATTTGTCTCTGAATAGAGGTGTGTTTAAGGTCATTGTCATGTTGGAAAAGTGCACGACGACCAAGGCCACGGGTGTGATGGTAGTGTAACAGTGGCGTAGCCAGAAAAAAGACACTGGGTGTGCACCAGCAAACACTGGGTGTGCCAAATTTATTCTCAACAAATAGAACTTTTTTTTTTCTTACTGTGTACATGTAATGCCCCTCTGACGGGGGAAAATGTTGCCAGTTTCATAATTTGCTTAAAGCAGAGTGGCAAGGGCTCCCCCTACAGGCCTGCAGGCAAAACTAATAAATTCCGACTTACATATTCAAAATCAATGGCTGGCATTAATTTAACTTGTATAATCAAACACATTCTCAAACTCAGGTTTGTAGCTAATGCTTTGCCAAAAGAATGTATAGTGATCATTTTCAACTCCAGTCCCAGTTCCACTTTAGCCAGAGGCCCCAAAACAGTGGCATGAATGGCATGTACTGTATTAATGGAGGGTTGGCCTATGTCCTGAAGCTACCATTGAGAATCGCTGATCTAAATGATCTGTAATTTGTCAATTAGGACAGTTCAAATAGTGATTTTTCCCCACCACTCTGACCACCAGCAGCCGGCTCTCTGCTGACAGCTCCTCTGCGTATCTGTATAAGACTGGGGTTCTTCCCACCTCCACACTTGTGTGGCTTGGCTGCGAGTCTTGCCCGGATACCTCCTCGCCTCTAGTGACGCCTCCACTGTGCTGCAGGTGTGGGAGTCTCAAATGCAGCTCAAAGACCTTTAGATCACCAGCTCGTTGTTTGTTTGACAAAAAGGCCCACATTGGGTTTTACACTTTCCAAGGGGCCAGATGTAGTTATGTGGTTTTCAAACTAAATGAACTATGATCTCCTAAACTACACAGAAAACAGCAAACTAGCAGCAGTGATGTGAAACCTTTCTTTATATCAGTGAGAGCAGTGTTGGTGTTGATCCAAACTGTTGATCAGGCTTAAAGTGAGTATCTACAAACACATATGTTCCCCTTTTCCAGTGAATGGTTAACGGTGGTTGGAGGGTCTGTTGTGACGCGCTGCCTCAGGGACAACTACATACAAAGCTTATTATCACCGGCTCTAGAAAAATTCCACCCTTATGTGAAGCGCACGTGCCATGAGAAAAGTGGTTTACGTAAATAAGAAGGTTTTTTGTTATATCGATCTCAAAGGACTTGCTGAGCTTTCAAACTCCCCCAAAAAGTCAAAAATGCGACTGCCCTTTGTAGATGATGCGTGCGCAAAATAACCCCCTATATATTCTGGATTTTGTTTTCAAAGTGAAACTTGCCATTTGTGTGCAAGTCTCCGTCTTAGTAAATGTAGTTTTCTTACCTACGAATGTGCAGAGCGTTGCCAGGTCCATCTCTGTTCTTAAGGTGTGATAGTCTTCGAACAGGATGTTGAGGTTTCCATGATGTGCCTTTTGTTTCCTGTTGGCTTAAAGTTCAAGCCGTTTTGGCCACATCCACTCAGACAATATTGTAACACAGTAAAGATGCAAAATTGGGGCTAAATTCTAAAACTGAAATGAAGTAATGCACTGATTTGTATTATGCTTGTTTTAATACTTCTATTTGAACCCTGTCCTGGTTTCTGAGCCCGAGATGAGCGATTAAAGAAGTAGCCTAATTGTAAACTCAGTTGCACTGTTGGAGAAAGTTGGGGCAGTGAATAAATGAAACAAAGAAATGACATAAATCTACCGGTACTTGAATTAAGAGATTAGATCTAAAGTTTGAGTAGATTTGGTCTCTTATTGCCAATGGAACAAGCAATTTGTGGTAGTGTCAAACCGGAGGAACAGACACGGGAGAACCTGCCAACTCTACAGAAAGTACCCATCCCGGAATCGAACCCAGGACCTTCTTGCACAAATGCTAACCACTACACCACCGTGCCGCCCCCACGCAAAAGTAATATTCTTAAATGTAAAAGTGAATTTGACTGATTTCAAGTGGGATTTTCTGCTTGTTCTTTGACATGAGCATTTTCATCTTAACTTTGATTAGCTGAAACAGACTCAAATTAAACAAAAGAACCTTTATTTAAGCGATTGTAAGTCCTGTATCTCATTTAAGACGGTCATTTTTCCAGTGCCGTGTGAATATCTGATAAATATCTGACAGACTATTTCAATTAAACTGAAAGAGTCTGCAAAACTAGACTATTTCCCATTTCTTTTGTTGCATATTGAAGTTCTACTTGGAACCTTAAGATCCAATCATGCAGAATGTGATGTTTTTATTACCTTTTTTCAGCTGGTCTTAAACTCCTGATCGGATCTGTCTCTAAATGAAAGCAAAAAGAGAGTGTACAATATGTGTAAATGACTTGTATGTATTGTATGTGCGCTTGGTAAATGGTAATTGTCCCCCTCAGTCACACTTGGCACTCCCAGTTGACTTTATTGGTTTCACTTGTCATGGGTAATCAATTGATGACTGATCTATTGTGGATTGATTAGGGCCATAAATAGTCTATAGTAGAAACAACAATAGACCAAAGGAAACACTCACTGTAAACCGGTTTTCCCACGTCACAGTATGACTCGCCCAGAGTGTATTTATTGTTCCTCCTTCACGACGCCTGCACATTATCTAATCCAGGTCAAATGCTGTTTGGTTGGTGTGATACAGCGCTGGTGTTGCACAATCTTCCACAAAACATACAGCAGGTTAAAATTAGCCACACTGTAAAACAATGACAACAATGACTTAACAGTGCTTGAATTATCGGAATTTGTGCGGATTTTGAGCTTTGGATTCTCTTTTTGCCAGTGGAACAAGAATGATTTGACTTTTTCGTCTCATTTCAAGGGTTTTTGTCGTATTTTAAGTGAATTAAAGCTCGTCCCATTGGCTTTTATTTCAAGACAGTCCAAACCTACTCAAAATCAGCATACATTGTCTCAGTTCAAGCCATTTATCTTAAATAAGGGGGCATCTTTTCAAGTCAAACAAAAATCTGAAAATGGAACAAGTAAATCAATGAAGAACATCTCATGTAATCTTTAGTGCAATGAGTTTTCTGATAAGTTCTCGGGAGTGCCTGTCTAGATCGAATGGATTGACAACAAGGACTGGACGGTCTCGATCCTGGCCCGTCTGCTTCAGGGACTCCATCGGCCCTGGGTCTCTATAGCCTGTCCGTCCATGGGAGTGGATCTCTCCTGTGGTTCTCCCCAAGGTTTCTCTTTTCTCCCACTGGGTTTTGAGTTTTTCCTCACCGTGCTGGAGAGTCTAAGGACAGAGGACACCCGCGCCGCCCGTCACCACCCACTGCTGACGCTTATTTGGACATTATGTTTGCCTGGATACTTGATTCACCTGAACTTTACATTGTCTTATTTACTGCCTTAATGTTCGGTGCAGCCCTATGAGGAAACCCCTGTTGTGATATTGGGCTATACAAAACCATTGATTGATTGATTGATTAGTAAACTTGTTGTACTGCCAGATTTATTAACAACATACCAATCAAAACAAATATCCTTATTCCAGTTCTTTTTGGAGTACGAACTTCTACAATGTTCAAAAGATAATGTAAAACAAATCAGTTTATTTTTAATTGTTGCATTCATCCAAATGGTTATAGTTTCAAATGTGGCACAGCAACTCTAAAGATTATTATTATTTTCTCTCTTGTTATTACTGAATTATCATAAACAATTCTATACTTACTACACTACAAAAACTAAATATCAAGCACGTGAAAACTGAATTGAGATGAGTCTTGATCTTCACTCATTTATACGATTTTGCTGATCGGACCAAGATTACTTTGCAAGTTTGAACATGTCAGATGAAATAAGAAAGTAAATAAAACTGCCGATTGGACAAGTGTAATTATTATTTTCCTCATTGACAAATAAATGGATCTGAAATAACAAACAAAAAGTCAAAAACATCTCTGGTCTGGACCTTTTATGGCCGTCTTTCTTTGAGTCTCTTTTGTGACTCACCAATCACATGGAACGAAAATCCCCAAATCTGTTTTGTCTTGTCCCATGATGTGCATCAGGGAAAAGAGTGTGAACTATGGGAAGTCTGGGGACTGAGTAAGATACACCCACGTGTCTCAGTCAGGTGAGTCTTGTTTACATATGTTTTACTGCCGTGCACCGCCCCCTACGGGTACAGTACAGTTCTAGTATAATGACAAATAAAGCACCTTTACCTTTTACACTGCACTCAGTAGGCTACTATCGGTAGTAGCCTACTGTTAAATATAAAGTGGTGGGTCTCATCAGCAACAGACACGAGTCAAACTACAGGAGTGAGGTGAGCAGTCTGGCCATGTGGTGCACACAGAACAATCTCTCTCTAAATGTGGAGAAGAAAAAAGAGATTGTTGTGGACTTTGAAGAGCGCGGGTCCAGCATGCTCCTCTTTCTGTGCAAGCTGTCCCAGAGTCCCAGCCTCCGTTATGTGGTTCTTCTACAGAGGGACTATAGAGAGCGTCCTGACCATCACTGTGTGGTTCTTCTACAGAGGGACTATAGAGAGCGTCCTGACCATCACTGTGTGGCTCTTCTACAGAGGGACTATAGAGAGCGTCCTGACCATCACTGTGTGGTTCTTCTACATAGGGACTATAGAGAGCGTCCTGACCATCACTGTGTGGTTCTTCTACAGAGAGACTATAGAGAGCATCCTGACCAGCTCCATCACTGTGTGGCACTTCTACAGAGGGACTATAGAGAGCATCCTGACCAGCTCCATCACTGTGTGGCTCTTCTACAGAGGGACTATAGAGAGCATCCTGACCAGCTCCATCACTGTGTGGCACTTCTACAGAGGGACTATAGAGAGCATCCTGACCAGCTCCATCACTGTGTGGTTCTTCTACAGAGGGACTATAGAGAGCATCCTGACCAGCTCCATCACTGTGTGGCACTTCTACAGAGGGACTATAGAGAGCATCCTGACCAGCTCCATCACTGTGTGGTTCTTCTACAGAGGGACTATTGAGAGCATCCTGACCAGCTCCATCACTGTGTGGCACGGCGCCAGCACTGCCTCCTGCCGAAGGAACCTCCAGCACATCGTGAGAGCAGTGGAGAGGATCTTTGGAGCCCCTCTCCCCTCCATTAAGGACATGTCTCACCTGCAAAGGGGACCCTACGCACCCATCACACAGTCTCTTCAAAGTAATGCCTTCAGGGAGGAGACTGCGGAATCTACGGGCCAGGTCCAGTCGACTGAAGAACAGTTTTATCCACAAGGCTGTCAGGAAGCTGAACTCACTCCCTTCCCTGTGCTTCCACCACCCCATTGTGAAATGCATTGACAAATAAAAATCTTTGAATCCTCGAAAAATAAGCAGCGTTCACAGTTGAGCATTATTAAAGTAATCCACTTCTGTATGTAATTAGATTACTTTTAAGTTACAGTGTAGCTAATGTTAAGGGGATTACAATTGCAAAACTGGCAATTTGATTATAACTAGCTACTTTACCAAGTAATTTCGATTTGTAATATGTTGAAGCTGCAAACGTTTTTTTTATTCCTCATAAAAGGCCAGAACACAGTCTGGAAGAAACACAAACATTATTTAGAGTTTATCTCGACTAAAGCAAATCATATTTTGACCCATTGTTGGTTCTTGCCCAGCCTCTAAGACACGACTGTGAGTGTGTAACGCCCTCTAGTGGGAACAAACTAGATCCGTCAGCAGCAATAACTCAAAGCAGGTACAAGTAAACAAGTTCACATTTCTCAACCTCAGAGAAATTATTATCTTCTTCATGCAACACATTACAAATATTGCAACTTTGACTAAATAAATAGGCTAAATAAAAGACCGTAAAACTGCAGATGATGTGACATTTGCATTAAGGTGCCAACTTTTTCTTTCTTTCCTTTTCTTTCTTTCTTTTTTGTTTTACTTTAGGGCCCTTGGACTAGAAAGTATAATATTTTGTCTTTAAATGTAGTGGAGTTAAATTAATAAATTCTCAACACAAATACATGAGCGGGTCAGGTTAGGCACCGTCAACAAATTACCTCTGATTTCGTAAAAGTCCAACACTGGCACATTGATCTTATCCTGAGAAATCATTTTATTCTGCACTTTATTGAAGTTACTCCTTTAAATTTATATTTGATAAGTGTAAAAATAGCACAATATTGTGAAAATTGTAAGCTCTCGAAGCTTTCCTTTGTACACGTTTCTGACGGGAATGATACATTGTTGACTTTCCCTAGTTCCATTTCCTGTGCAGAAAATGCATTTCCTGACTGATCAGATCAGGAAATGGAACAAGCGAGAAACGCGTCTCAGGTTGGCACCGTTAATTATAATACATCCATGGGTTGGCACGTTTTTTTAATTAATTTGGAAACACTGACGTCATTATTGTGAACAGAGTCAAGAGTAATCGAAGTTTTAGAATGTTTGAGGCATACTGAAGGACTTTAGTGAGTTTTAGTTATGTATTTTAGTTTCAGTTTTGAATTGAGCAAAGGCCTCTACGATTGTTTAAAAATGACGTTCAATTATGTACAAGAACGTGCTTTTAATTGTTCTTATTTAAATAAAGAGCACAGCTACGGGATTTCCGATTGCAATAAATTAATAATCTACTGTACAGCTGTCTATCGTCGATGCAAAGCCAGGCAGCATTGATATCGAACATGATTTTGCAGACTTTCATTGTGTTCAGTGAAATGTCGGCCTTTGCTACTTCATTTCCAGTTGAAAATGTAGATTTTCTTCGTTTTTATTTATTTCTTAATCGGTGCTGTTGCAGTTGTAATTTTTGAGTTCATAAAAGGTCATAGGGAAGCACCTCGTCTGCGCACTTCCGGCTAAGCAGGTTCCGGTGTTAAAATAGACAGCGAAACATGGGTCTCTTACGCTTTTAGGCAAAAAATCCAAGCATTGTGGCGGTTCATGTTGTTGTTGTTCACATTATAGACAGAAGGATAATGTGGAACAGATTGTTATATATTGTGCCTATTTAATTAATTTCCAAATACCCATTGTAAGCAACAACAAAACAATCTCATTAAAGTGTTGTAACGTGAAAAAAGGCTTTTAATTACAATAATGATTGAAAACAATGGAATCTAGTAACAAAATCATGAAAGAGTACATTTGTTTGAATGTCTTTATATTATTATTATTATTATTTTTACAAATATTTTAGATTTTTTTTTGCCTATTAGTTTCTTTGCCATCATTTAGCGTAGAGGATGTAACCTGAAAATAAAAACGATGACTCGCAAATTGTTGTTGCATGTTTGCAATGTTTACATCAGTTAATATTCATCAATAGACACACAATCTTGGACTAGTTTCCATCCAGTGTGATTGTCATAACATTTATTAACCGTCACGGACTACTTTTATTTTTCTTACACGCACAAAAACGTTGTAGTTTTCTGGAAATACCGTCCTCTCTAGCTTTGTTTACGCTGCTTTTCATTGACGTGCCAGAACCGGAACCTGCTTTTGCCGCAAAGCATTACGGGGATTCAAAAGTGCCCTATGGAAAGTTTTAGCTATTGTGAGGGACATTTGTGATCGGGTCTTTTGCCCCCCTGGTATAAGTTGTGTTCCCGCTTTTCCCTGTTGACTTCACTTTAATAAAAGGACAGGACACATTTTGTCTTCGCTCCCAAAATAGATTGTGTCTCTCACCTGCTTCCTGTTTGATCAGCTCACTAGCTTTAATAACTCGTTCTATCAGCTCTTTTGGTAATAATAGTTGTTCATGTACATTCATGAATTTTACGGGGCCATGAATTTGGAGGATCCCGAATGTCCCAGTTTTCCCCCTGCATGTACAGTATGTCGGCCTATGTTTAATCAAGATAGGAAGTTTAAGGTATTTTTTAGCAGGGGTCACATTTCGAGGTGATAAGATCAACATAATACGTTCATCCAAAAACACAGACACATACATACTGCCTGCACACCATCCCGTAGAGGCTATTGGGTTATGTGTAAATATGTGTTACTCAGATGTGTTTTTCCTGCTCTTGTCACAGCGTTGACGTGCACAGAGACGAGGAGGAGGAGACAGAATGGCTGCTGCGGTGCAAGGTGGAGGTAGGTACAGTGTAAATACAAAGTGCTGTGACTGCACCGAAGGATTAACTGTTGTATGAATTATATGACTTCTTTTAATAAGGTGTGTACTGTAGTAAATATGATGTGGCTTAAGTCATGTAAGAAACCAGGTATACACGGGTAATTAAAGTTGATCTAAAAACGTGCAGACAAATGTAACATGCTCTTGTCATTCACAGAGGCGATGGCGTTAAGGCGCTGCGACAGTATGTCAGCAATATTTAGAGAATTCAAGTGTAAGTTTCAATTTTCACATCATCCATTTCAGACCTGATGATGAATTTTATCGAATATTATTAAAAATATTGTGTCATTACTGTCACATAAAATATACATTCAAAACAAGTCCATATCATAACAGAGCAAACACATACTCACATCTACACATAAACACTTCTAATCCAGAATTACATTAGAAGAGATACTGTAGATTAGAAGTGTTTATGTGTAGATGTGAGTGGGTCAATGACGTGACGTTGAGATTTTAGTGTCCTTCAACTACAAAAAGTAGATTTTTTTCTTTTTGCTCAAAAATTAAGTACTTTTAACCTTTTCCAACAAAAGTAGCATGTGTCACAAAATAGGGTGTCATGTGGTCAAACGTTTAAAAAGTATTTTATTGTTGTTTTTTAAAGATAAATTATATCTGGTCTGAAATTTGAAGATAAATAAACCTTGTTTAAGTACATTTTTGCTAATATGTGGCCTATCTAATGCCTGGTTAGAATGAAAATAAGTGGCAATAAAATTCTGTTAGTCCAACCGACATGAAAGTGGTTTACGATCATTATTCATTAAATAATTATACAATTTATATTTTATCATCTAACATTTTTGTTTTATTCTCTGTCTAGCTAAAATATATACATTTTTTCTTTTTTTGACATTTTAACAAATGCCTCTTTCCATCAAGGAGAGGTTTGCCCATTTTAGTGCAAAGATCAAAACAGATCCTGTTGCTAAAGAGAGGATGCTAAGGAAAAGGAGAGACAGGTACAGTGGAAAGAGAAAGTAAGTAAGTCCTTTGGAATTTCTCACATTTCTGCCTAAATTGGTCAGAAAATGTGGTCTGATCTTCATTAAAATCACAATAATGAGTAAACAGTTTCTGCTTAAACTAATACCAGACAGTAATGGCTTCCTCCGTGGCGTTCTCGCATGAAAGAGATTCTTGTTCAATGTTTTGCGTATCGTAGATGTGTCAGCAAATCTTGATTTTATTTTTATTTATTTATTGGTTTATTTGGTCGGGACAGTGCATGTTAATGAACACACATGGGTCTCATGCATGTAAACAAGCCACACCGGATTGTAGCCTTGGCCTAATTTTTCCATCCGTGGTAGTAGGTCTAAAGAGAGCTCTTTTGAGCGAGGCATACTGCACATCAGACAATGCTTCTCAACAAGAGACAATTCTTAACTAGTGTGTGTTTTTCGGTGGCAAGGGCAGCTTTAAGCCACACGTCAGAGATCAGACTTCAGGTTGGTTCACACCTGACTCTAAATGTCTGCATAAATGTGTCTAATTAGCTCTTGGGGGATTCTTAGCCAGGGGATGTACTGTACTCACTTTTTCCTCCCTGTCCTGTGAATGTTTACATGTTAGTGCCATTAAAAATATGATAAATGTAAATGTTCGGGTGGTATCAGTTTAAGCAGAGACTGTTAACTCATTCTTGTGATTGAAATAAAGATCGGACCACATTTTATGACCAATTTATGCAGAAATGTGAAAAATTCCAAAGGGTTCACATACTTTTCCGTCCCACTGATTAGTTCTTAATGCTTATGTAATGTGTGATAATACTATTTGACAAATCATAGATATTAATATAAATAATAGTAAATATGCCCATGGTTCCTTTACATCCACAAGAAACTTACTTTTTTTTTTCAGTTAAGTGAATACATTTAAAGTCACATTTCTCTAGTTTAACTTTATGAATTTCTCAATGCAATTTTACTTTTGTAAAATTATTTCTAAAATGGTTCTAAAACTTTTATTCTGGATTCAAACTATCATTACAAAGGTTTTGTATCTTGTTTTGTTATTTGTATCATTACAAATTACAAGAGATTTGTGTGGTAACGTAAAATGCAGTTATCGTCATTTGGTCTAACATAGGATGTCATATAATCAAACACAATAATTTCTGTTAAAAGTCTAAATTATTTATAAAATAGTATCAAATACAGAAAACAAAGACTGAACATATGAACATATTATGAAGTTTACTATAATTTGAAAAGTATTTTTTGTGGCATATTGAAGAAATGAGTGTTGATACACCACATATAATATACAACATAAGCAATTATAATTATTATTTGTCACCATATTCAGGACATTTTTTGAGTGAAAGTAAATGAACATTTTATTTTTTTAATTCAAAACAGGAATACTGTATTCTTGACATTAAATTAAATATTATTTTCAAGTAAGCTGTGTTAGACCAAATGACGTTTTCAAGTTGTTTGTGGCTTAAAATAAAGGAGAAAAATTGTATTTTTTGTTGGGGCCATCACTAAAACATAAAATATACATATGGACGTATAATTTATTTGACCAAACTTATATTATATCCCTTTTTAATTTTTTTTGTACATTTTGAAACTCTGAAACGTCATTGACCCGAGTATGTGTTTGCTTTGAGACCTTGTACCATTCTTTCAGGTTCAAATGTGTGGGCTTTAAATCAACTTCTCCAACAACGTTGGCATTTGAAATATAAATAAGACAAATCCTTATAGTTTGTTTTTTATTTCAGCGAACTGGCTTAGAGTGGTTCTTCTGGGAAACAGCTGGAGTCAGAGATGTTTGGTGGGAAACATCTTAATAAACAAACATGTGTTTGATGCAACACTTGAACCGCAGGTCAATGTAGCAAATCTTACACTGAGAGACAAGACTCTAACTTTGATCAACGCTCCAGACCTGTTCTCAGACCTTACAGAGGACAGACTGAGTGAGTTAGTGACAGAGGTGGCAGAGGCCTGTTCTCCTGGACCCCATGTGTTTCTGCTGGTTCTAGAGCCAGAGAGCTTCACAGAAAAACATCAGCGGAGGCTCTGGTCCATCCTGGAGAAATTCAGTGAAAAACCCTTTGACCATGTGATTGTGCTGTTGTCGACAGACCAAGACGAAAATCTCTGTTCCCAACAAGTGTTTATGGAGAAGCCACATTTAAAAACAGTTATTGAAGTCTGTGGATACAGGTATCAGTGGATCAAACACTTTGAGGACCAAACACTGAATAGTTTTACACGTGCAGAGCTGTTAACACGACTGGCACAGAGAGTGAAAGAGAATTCTGAAGATTATCTGAAATATGAAGAATTTAAAGTCACAGTTCCCCCTTCGCAAAGTGCTTCTCAGAGCGCTAAAGTGAAGGAAGGCTCCACTAGCAGGGTAGAAACAGTAAAAGCCCTTGGTAAGTATTTGGCTACAGTAAATTTAAATTATACCAGTTTGTGTATTTACTGTGATCTTTATTTCTCAGGATTTACAGCTGACCCCACAAAGAAAATTCAAGAAGGTAATTATTGCTAATGATTAGAAAAAAAGAAAATAACACAACAATAATAAGATTGTAATGTTTAAAGTCATCTTTAATGTTGATTTCACCACATAGTATAGTGTGCATACAGTACATTGAAATTATATTACTCTCAAACCCTTATAGCAAACAGTGTGGAGCAAAATCTAACAATCGGGGCTCGAGTACAGTTGGAATCAATGGGAGGGCAGGGAAGGGAGAGAGTTCAGCTTCTTGACAGCCTGGGGGATGAATCTGTCCTTCAGGTCTGAACCTAGACTCTGCAGTCTCCTCCCTGAAGGCAGTACAGACTGTGTGATGGGCACATCAATTGAGGTTTTAAGGCTTTACGGGTGCAGTAAATGCCCTAAAAGTACAGGACAGCTCAGACCTTAGACCAGGTCAGGTGATGCTGGTTGTCATGGACTTAAATATACTTTTATAAAGCCTTTTACAAACATGAAGCAACAAATGTCTATAATTTCTATACTTTTTAACTTAATATCAAATTAGCTGTTGCAGCCCTATTTGGTTTGGTAACACCAGGAAGCCTAGTGAATGTAGTGAGTGAGTGAGTGGTTGGTGGTGGTCGGAGGGGCCGATGGCGCAGACTGGTTGCCTCGCTTCTGTCAGTCTACCCCAGGGCAGCTGTGGCTACAATAGTAGCGTACCACCACCAAGTATGGAGTGAATGAATAATCAGCTGTGAAGCGCTTTGGGTGTCTTGAAAAGCGCTATACAAATCCAAGAGATTATTATTATTATTATTATTTGCGCTCTATTTTTGTTGAGGCTAATATTTTAGCAGACATATTTAGAGAATTCAAGTGTAAGTGCAGTTTTCACTCAACATCATTCAAACCTAAAGCCGAGCTGAAGAGGATAATTAATTTGATTTATTACTGTTAAAGATAGTGTGACGTTATGTGACTTCACTTGTCTTAACAGTTGTATAAAATTAAGGTGACCAGATTTTCCACATTAAAAACCGGAACACAATGGGGGGTTTTGGGGGGGGGGGGGGGGACTGGTCAAACTCCTTGTTTAGAAAAGTCTTAACTAGGGCTGCAACTATCGATTATTTTAGTAATCGATTAATCTATCGATTATTGACATCGATTAATCGGATAAGTATTTTATTTATATTGAAAAATGAAATTCCATGATTTTAGAGCAGATCATAAAAGGAGAAAAAAACAGTTTTAAACAAAGGATTTTCTGCTACAAATAACATCATTTATTCTTCATTTCTTATAAGTTTGTCCCAAAAGCAGCAACATTTCACTCACATAAAGAGACACCTGTCCTTATGTCCATGATGAGGAGAGAGAGCAGCTTCATAGTGTCTTTTATATCAGTACTTTTACGCTTATTCAAGTGAAGTAGGTCCTGACTGGAGACATAATCTTGAAATGTTCTGCTGAAGCTCAGGTGATTCATTTCTTTCCCAGGATCTCAATCAGAGGGGTTTCCTAAAAGAGGGAAAACATTTTAATTATTTGTGTCATAGTTTAGCCATCGAGCAGGGAATAATGTGTCAGTTTGCATGGTTCATAAATGTATTTGTTGTGAGCAATAAAAGGATGGATATGAGAAACTTTCAAGTACAGGTGAAACAGTATGACTGTTGGAGTTTATTTTGCTTTTGAAATAGTGTGACCTCCACAAACAGTTTAAACAGAGACCAGTGGGACAATTTGGCAGAACTTTGAAGTACAGGGGAATTAGTTTTTTGTTTTTTATAGATCAGGCATTTTCATCCCACTAAAGAACGACACACACCTTTTCATTATTACAACTTATATAACACTGGGATAGTAACAGATCGCAATATATTATAAAGCAGTTAGACGTAAAATAAATAAATAAATAAAAATCACGAGGTAGGCTTAAATGAAAAAGTGGGACATTTTAAGCACCAGGAGGGACAGAAAACAACATGGCTCTGCAGTACAACCAAAAGAGGGACAGGTGGTCACTCTATTTAGATCTGTGGATTTATTTATCTGAATTAAAATGGTAGATACAGCGTAAAGATATTTAGGGCACAAAACTTTGCATCAAGGGAGAAGTAGACAGAGTAGGATGTGAAAGTCTGTGTTTGGTAAGCAGGGGAAAGGAGATAAGTTCACCATCATACTTTACCTTATGTCACACTTTGAACAGTGGATGAATGTGTAGATCGTCCGTCCTGATGGTAAATCATCATTGATGCAGCTGTTAGCATTGTTGTAGCGTGATAGCGAGGAGAGCCGTGTCCTTTCGCCTCGTTAGCCTCCGTCCTATCTTCACCTCTCGTTGCTGAGTTTCTTCTTGTTTGAGCCGTGTTTTGATGATTTCGACGGCCTGGTTCTCCGCTCTGGTACCTGGTTCTGCCTGGCTACAAGTTTTAGCACAGCTAGATCCGCTCTGTTGTTTACTACCATAGACTGAGCTGGGCTCTTCATAAGCGGTCGTCTTCTTCTTCTTCTTGTACTTTTCCGGCAGGCTAGACGCCGCCAGGCGTATTGCTGCCTTCCACGGTCTCTTAGCAGTACTGCATCACGGACAAATCCTCACATGTAGATTGGTAGAAAACACAAACTCCATTACAGCGCCAACTACATCACAACGACTTGTCCACGGGTCCAAAAGTGTCCTTAGTGATATTCCGGCAACTCCCATTCCCATCACAGCTTTAAACAAGCGACTCCGCTCCTGCTTATAACAGACGCATTCCAAGAGTACATGACGGACTGTCTCTGCTTTCCTGCTGCACCATGGGCGTCGGAACCATTCATTGTGAGGGGGACGTGTCCCCCCCACTTTTGAAAAGTGGTTGTTTGGTCCCCTCCACTTTCACAACGTGATTTTTTATTGACTTTACATTTACTAGTTTAGACTGGACCTTTTCAATAGGCTCCCCGAGGGCAAACAATTAAATATGACCCGCGCATTATTTTCCATTAAAAAACATTATTTTTGGCATTATCCGCGCCAGTATCACATCGCTCCGCGGCGCATATGTGCCGCTTTGCGTAGCTGTGTTTATGCAGCTCCGCTACCATCACCTCGAGCGGCTGAAATGTAAACATGGCTCTGTAAACCGCTGAAAAACGGCTAAAGTGAGAATACTGGAGACTTATCGTTGGACGGACTGACAGATTTGACCAAACCGAAGCACAAGGACACTCGTGCATCGTGTCTTTGGAGTTTTCCACGGATTATCACATGGAGGAGCAGGACTTTTCGCGGTCCTCGGCAGGTGGACAGCGCGTTTCCCTGTCTTCATCGGTACAAAGGGCCTGACCAGTAACTTTAAGGTAAGGAACATCAGTTTTGGATGTGTTTGTAAAGCGAGTGATGAAACTGATGTAGTGTGAGTTTGGGGAAACTGCACTGGGTGTTCAACCGGCCAATACGCCTGTTAAACCTTGCTGTCCGGACTCTAACTTAACCAAATAATATCTGAATTATTCATTTAATGGATAAATGTTTGCGTCCTTTACCCCTTGACTCAATTTTATCTGTGTTTGTGGAAAATGTGAAGATACAAGCGTTGAGATGTTTCTTTGCGATGGCAGGAGTTAACGGGTGTGGCTGAATCTGAATAAATGAGGATGCAGACACGAGCGCGCCATCTCATAAGAGCACTTAATTCACTGAGTTTTTCACAAAGCGTCATAAAGCCAGGGCTGGACAGGAGAACAGCGGCTCCACAGGTGTTGTGTTATCCGCCCTATATGTCCACCCAGCTGCGAGGACGGGCGCTGCTGAGCGGATTGAGTCTCTCATGTTTTCCTGAAGTAGCGCCCGATTGTAGTCCCGCTAAAGCCCTAACATTGCCCTGTTTTTGCCCTGACTTTGTCCCACTGTAGTTCTTCAATTTAAGTCGACCCACCCCTCCCCCATTTTTGAAATGTGTCCCCCCCACCTTCCAAACGCTTCCGACGCCGCTGTGCTGCACAAACATAATCCATCCGGACTCTTTCCCGTAAGTGCAAGGTCTGGGGCAAATCCACAGTGGCCCAGTCTTAACAGAGTATAAATCACTTGTTCCCTTCTACTTTTCCCCCAGGTGGTGTCTCCCCCCTTGACACTACTTTGGATTGAATAAAAATGTCTCCCTCTTTCCTCTACATCCCATATCCTCTGCCATTTACGCACAAGCTCCTGCCCTATAATGGTGCAAAGCTCAGAGTATCCTAATGTTGTTTTCACAGTAATATTCTCCAGCTTTAAAGCATTTTTTGCAATAGAGTCTGCCTTCTCATTCCCAGAGACTCCCACATGGGCCGGAACCCACATGAAAGCCACCGATAGCCTGCTGCCTCAGCTCTATGTAACGTCATCAAAATTTCAGAGATAATATCCTGTCTAGCCTGGGACACTCCCGCTTGCAGTGCCATCAATGCAGCAGTCGAATCAGTACATATTAAAGCTTGCTGGGGCCAGATCTTTCCTACCCATTCCAGTGCACCCAGAATAGCTATGGCAGGGCTGCCAACTTTTCACCAAACTTTGGAGTGAGACATCGGTCGGTCCTGAGCTGGGTGGCCTTTCTCATGGCGATAGTGTCTCGTTATCGTATAAAATTATAAGCCAAAAACAAGTGTATGATTTACATGGATGAGCACATCAGGAGCTGCATAATGGATCTGTCAGAGGGTAGTCTGGCACCAGCCCACATGACCAACAGAACCTGTTTAAAGTGTGGCAGGGCACTTCAAAGGGGGGGTTTGGGGTCCTCCCCCAAGAGATTTTTTATAATTCAGATATGATTTCCTGCAATCTGGTGCATTTTAGATAATAAATATTACTTTTAGCTGGTCTATTTACTGGTGTTAAAGAATTAATTTTCTGGGCCCCCTTAAAATTGGGGCCCCTCAGCAAATGCCCAGTTAGCCCCCTTCCTCGTTACGGCCCTGCCAAAAGGTACAATGACACAAAGCATTGTGCATATTTGAGGACAGTCAGTCACATGCAGCTCAGAAACACGTTTAAAACATCCCCCGCATTGAAGTCAGTGATAAAGTTTGACTTGTGTTTCCTGTTATCATAATTTATTCATTTTATATTAGTCCATTCAAATATATATTTAAACGTACCCTGGCAACACTTTTAAAAACAATTATGTAAGGCATTGTTTGGCTTCTATTTGAGTGTTTTTAGTCAAGTTTCTCTGCTTCAGTCATTCCAATTATTACCAATAAAAAGCATGAGCTTTAGAAAATCTGAAAATGTTATTCCCTGTCTTCTGCAGTGTGTTAGAGCATGTTTGATGATTAAACTTTGAATATGATTATTAATGTAATAACTATCAGAGGCACATAGCGTAGCCTGCTCAGCACTACTTACATCGACCTGCAGTAAAAATGTCCCCATCCATGTTTGAAGGCTTCTGCAGTCGCTCCACACGCACAGCTCACAGTATGTTTATCCAACAGCTGTTTTATGGTATTTTAGTTTGGTAATACGGAGGGAAACGTGTGTCGTGTTGTTGTACCATGTGTAATACACAGCTACCGGTCACACAGCCAATCACACGCGAGCTGAACACACCAGGGCGGAGCTCAGTGGTACAATGTCCAATCAGAGGCGAGATATCGCTAGACAGACAGACAGACCAGCCAATAGCGCAAGAGGAGCTCTCTCACATGCGCTCGGGAAGCCGCCGACAGACACACACACGCACGTCAGAGGAGCCGCGTACAGGGACACGGACACAATGAAGCGTCTGCAGCCGCTCGCTGCAAAAAGTCAGCGATATTTTTGTTTGAGCGTGTGATATGAGGAGTGTGGCGTGAGAGCGTGTGAAGGCACTAAAACGCGTGTGTCTCACGGTGAAAGCGTGAGAGTTGGCAGCCCTGCTATGGCTTCCGTAGTAAAGACTGACACTCCATCTGGGAGCTGATGACCCTGACTTAAACCAACCTCAGGAACGTGGACAGCAAAGGCCGCCTTTTTACTGATAGGGTCCACAGAACCATCTGTATAAAACTGCATAAAACTCCCCCAATTCTCATCAATGGTTTCATTAACCACCCCGACTGGATTGCTCTTGCCCCTTTGTTTAAACTTATCCTTTACAGTCCAATCTATGTCTGGATCTGGGAGCAACCAGGGCGGAACACACGGCCAGACCACTCTAAGGGACATGTCATTGCCCAACTCAGGGAACTCACTTCTCACTTCACTCACAAAGCTCACCCAATTTCTTCCCTTACTGGCTGGCTGCCAACTCTCCTCCAGCACTTTCTTCACAGGATTTCCTTGCTCTTGGCTCTGTACCCTCCCTATATACTGAAGGGCCAACTTGACGCGTCTCAATTCAATTCATAAGCGGTCGTGTGGAAACAAGCGCCACTTAAAGTTCCGGGCGCGTAAGCGGCCCTGTTTCACGCTGTTTTAATGAGATATATTAATTAAACGAATCATCGAAGCGGGAAAATAATATTCGAAGCAGTGGCGGACTGGCACCAAAAAGAGGCCCTGGCAATTTTAGCAGAGAGGCCACATTTGTCTTCTCAAGTCATCTGCAACCAACAAAGGCGGCCGCATCTCCGCTTATTTATTTATTTAGCCTTTTTATATGGTTGTGCGCCACAAGTTGTGATGAGCGGCGAGCGAGCCGCTGGTGGTGCTGCCGCTTGCAGCCATTGCGCCAATTGGCGGCCGCTTCCTCGCTTTATTTAGCCTATTTATTGTTTGTGATGCGGCCACAACAAGTGATGAGACCAGGCGGCCGCAGTGGCATTTGCCCACATTGCCCAATGGCCAGTCCGTCACTGATTCGAAGCATATTACTAATTGAGTTAATCGATTTAATTGATTAATCGTTGCAGCCCTAGTCTTAACTCAATTAAATGGACCAATCAGCATCAAGGTGATAGACCTTTCGCTGTTTAATTGGTTCAGTCAATAAGCAAACTTTGTGTTTGACGCACACATGGCCAAAAGTCATTAAGTTTCAAGTAAAAAAGCTGCTTTAGACACGGTACGGAGAAAACCTGGACACCTGGGACATCAATATCTCAAGAAAACAATAACAGCACAAACACTTTTTTTTTTTTACAGCACAAACGTAGCACAAACGATTGACATAATTTTGAGTATGATGGGGGGCCAGGTTCACGTTAATGGGGACCCCTACTTTAGAACATTCTTCAGAGCGCAGTTTTTGTTGTAGAGCTCGTCCAGATCAAGCTCCTCTTCCATATTAAGAGCGCACACAGCACTTTTGACATTCTAAAAATATTTTTCGGGACAATTTGGGTTGGATTCGGGATAGGGACGGGAGCCTGGATTCCGGGACTGTCCCAAATTTTTAGGGACGTCAAGCAAACCGTATGCACTTCAGGAAAGGATTTACTCCACCAAGCACAAACGTTTTTTTAAACTTTTGGCCATACCATTCTTGAGTATGCAGCCCAGTATAAGTATCTGGGATTTGTATTTGATGAATTTATGACGTTTGACAGAGGAGTTAATATCCTAGCTGCTTCAGCCAGTAGAGCCTTGGGTTCTGTGAGAAACAAGTAAAAAGTCTGTTTAGACCTTGGTTATGTTACATTCCCCCAGTTATATGCCGCCTGTGTGTCCCCTAGGCCTGGGCGATATGACGATATTAGACCGTCTTACGATCTCCAGAGCTGACGATCTGTCATTTTTGTGGGATCGTTTTATCACGATTCTAAGCTCTTCTGCACAGTTGACTCTTTTCACCATCAGTGAAGTAAACCCAAGCCGCGCACTTCCTGCTACGCAATGTCGGACGCTAATGCGAGCGTTTGGCAGCGAGCCGCTATTTCAGAGGTATTTATGTCAGTGTCTTTCCCCTGTAACAACGTTGCTCTCCGTAGATCGCAGCGTGTGTTTATTTACCTGGCGACACATGTGTGAAGAAGCGAGTGTGTCCTTCGTCCTTACAGTTCTGTCAGGCGCCGCATCCTTCTCATTTGTTTAATTTAAATCCTGTGTTCACAAATGCGCTGTTTATCCAGGTCTTTGAAAATATAAGACTTGTCCAACTTTGGTGAATTACTTGGTCAATAATAACTTATGGTAACTATCTGCTTCCTGTTAGCCTTTTACACAATAAAAGACACATGTCTGTGTAAATTCTCAGTCGTACAGGAGTTGTCCATCTTCAACGAAGGTACTTGAGTCATCTTCTGTACTTGGTAGTTGAGGTCTCCAAACGTTTCGCCTCTCATCCAAAAGGCTTCGTCAGTGAACAAGGTTTCCCTCAGCAAGCAGCGTAGATAAAGACCAGTTGGGAGGAGTTGGCTCCTCCCCTCTAATAACAGCTACTCTCACCTGTGGGTAAACACCTTTGAAGTAGAGCGTCTGTAACGACCTGCTCCCCCCAGTATCGGTCAGCCCTGTCCTATTCATGGCTGATCACTGCTAATTACCTGCCTATTGTTCTTTTGTTAGCTGAGGTATCGTCTTCTTGGACTGGCCGTGCTCTGTCCGTTTTCCCCGAAGCAGATTGGAGTAAAAAGAAGAAAGATTAAATCTTAGCCCACCAATCTGCTTCGGGGAAAACGGACAGAGCACGGCCAGTCCAAGAAGACGATACCTCAGCTAACAAAAGAACAATAGGCAGGTAATTAGCAGTGATCAGCCATGAATAGGACAGGGCTGACCGATACTGGGGGAGCAGGTCGTTACAGACGCTCTACTTCAAAGGTGTTTACCCACAGGTGAGAGTAGCTGTTATTAGAGGGGAGGAGCCAACTCCTCCCAACTGGTCTTTATCTACGCTGCTTGCTGAGGGAAACCTTGTTCACTGACGAAGCCTTTTGGATGAGAGGCGAAACGTTTGGAGACCTCAACTACCAAGTACAGAAGATGACTCAAGTACCTTCGTTGAAAAAAATAAAAGACACAGTATGTTATCGCTTTAGTAAGACTCTTATTGTGAAAGGGTCAGACAGCAACAGAGCGCTGTATCATAGCAGCTCGACATCATGAGAGAGACGTCTCAGAAAAGATGCCAAAACAACAACAGACACGAACAACAAGCCTTTACCAAACTTAGTGTTACTATTTTACTTTTATTGTCTAGACTTTTATTGTGTTTTTAATGTATAGAGTTAGTTAGTCTAAGTCTATTTTTGCTTTGTTGATTATCACAAAGTTGAATAAATTAGTATATTCATTCAATCTTTTTCTTCTTCAGTGTGTAATTTAAGTTATTTTAGGTACTATAAAACCGTGACAAAAATCGTGATATTCTATTTTTGTCATATCGCCCACCCCTAGTGTCCACTTTGTTAAACTATGCTGCTGGTGTGTGGGGGGCCGTGAAGAGCCCAGCCTCAAATGCTGTAGAAAACCGTGCAATCCGCTGCTTCTTGGGAGTTCATAGGTTTGTCTCAGTTTTGGCAGCGCAGGGTGATGTGGGCTGGGTTCCTGGATCAGTCCAAAGGAAATGTGAAATGGTTAGACTGTGGAATCGACTCATTAACCTGTCTGAAAATAGAGTAACAAAAAAAGTCTTTCTGTGGAGTAAGAATAATTCCCCTGGGGCTGCAGAGCTCTGGACTGTCTTTGCTGATATACAATTCCAGTAAGTATTCCATAATCATTTGTCCTGTAGTGTTAAAACCATCAGATCAAATTGAAAGACAAACTTTGAGCACAAATGGTTGAATAATGTCATTGAATAATGACATACAAATTAAAGTTGTATTTGAAATAGAGTTATATGTAAAGGCAAACCTGACAAGGAACCAAAGATATTTGATGCTCAGCTGCAATTTGGCATCCTTCCCCTGGCCATAGAAACTGGCAGGTTCACTCAAACTCTTGAAGAGGACAGACTGTGTGAGTTTGGAGAGGTGGAAAGTGAAATTCATTTTGTGCTATATTACCCGTGGTACGATGATCTTAGAAATGTTTCATTTGGTGAATAGTTTGTTCAAAAGCCTGAAATGTCCCGGATCATTGTTGTTTGTAAACTCGGCACGGTGGCACTGTGGTTAGCGGGTCCCAGGTTCGATTCCCACCTGGACGGGGCCTTTCTGTGTGGAGTTTGCATGTTCTCCCCGTGTCTATGTAGGTTTCCTCTGGGTACTCCGGTTTCCCCTACCACTAAAAACATGTACAATAGGCCAGGATGAATGAGCGTGTGTGCAAGTGCGGGACAACGTATGCAAAATAGTCCAAGGCTACAATCCGGTGTGGTGTGTTCAATAACATGCACTGTCCCAACCAAATAAACCAATACATGAAACAAAGCCTGGATGAGGCGGCAGAACTGTTTGTTTAAATAAGTTCATGTATATTATGCCTACTGCCTGGCAACAGGTCCGTTGTGGTTGTTATTGGTGTCTCATAAGCCCATTATGGATAAGCATACAGTGTGTATGCAAGACACAATAATAAGAAACTATTCGTGGCCATCCCGCCTTTGCTCTGCCCAATCCTGTCAGACTTTAGAAGCTAAGCAGGGAAGGGCCTGGTCGGTACTTGGATGGGAGACCGTTTGTAACACCAGGAAGCCTGAGTGAATGGAGTGAGTGAGTGAGTGGTTGGTGGTGGTCGGAGGGGCTGATGGCGCAGACTGGTTGGCTCGCTTCCGTTAGTCTATCCCAGGGCAGCTGTGGCTACAACAGTAGCTTACCACCACCAAGTATGGAGTGAATGAATAATGCAATTTAAAGCGTCTTTGAGTGTCCAGAAAAGCGCTATTTAAAACCAATGCATTATTGTTGTTATTATTATTATTATTATTATTATTATTCAGACACCATTCATTCATTCGGTAGAAGCACGGCAATGGTATTTTCTATGGGAAACAAAGGAGAACAAATTACCAAAGTAAATAACTGTAAAATATATCTAATGCAAAGAGGATTTAACCAAAGATGGAAAAGGACAAATAATAAGGACCAGGGGCGATATAAAGGATCAGAAGGAAACTTCGATTACTGCTCTACTTGGAAACTTGGAGGCTCCACCATGCATGCCAGCTTCAGGAGAACAATGGCTGTGCACGTGTGTTGCTCCCATAATTATGGACTCAGGGTGGGGCAAGACGGCCAAAGGATGGGCCAAGACAAGGAAAAGGCAGGGAATAAAAGGAGGATGTGTAGAGGAGGGGGGATTTGTTTTATAAATGTATACCAATAATTCATATGTTTTTGTCATTCACAGGCATGATGCCGTTAAGGCGCAGCCACAGTATGTCAGACATATTTCGAGAATTCAAGTGTAAGTGCAGTTTTCACTCAACATCATTCAAACCTAAAGCTGAGCTGAAGAGGATAATTAATTTGATTTATTACTGTTAAAGATAGTGTGACGTTATGTGACTTCACTTGTCTTAACAGTTGTATAAAATTAAGGTGACCAGATTTTCCACATTCAAAACCGGGACTCAATGGGGGGTTTTGGGGAGAGGCCAAATTGGGACTTTTTTCACCCACTTTGACTGGTCAAACTCCCTGTTTAGAAAAGTCTTAACTCAATTAAATGGACCAATCAGCATCAAGGTGATGGACCTTTCGCTGTTTAATTGGTTCAATCAATAAGCAAACTTTGTGTTTGACACACACATGGCCAAAAGTAATTAAGTTTCAAGTAAAAAAGCTGCTTTAATAAAACTCGGACAAATCAATGGTTTTGAAGAAATCCACTGGGACATGGGACAGAGGGCTCAAAACTGAGACTGTCACGGGTAAACTGGGAAGTTTGGTCACCCTATATAAAATAGAAGGACAGATTAAAAAGAAGCAAGTCTGTATCGTATCATATTAATCAGGTTGAGCTTTGCTGGAGAGAAGCACAGGGTCACAGAGCAAATTACAAAAAAAAAAGGAAAATCAAAAATCAAATTAATAGGCCCTATTGTATTAGAACTTCTGAAAGAACCTTGTCACTTACTAGAAATATAATGTTTTGTGTTTTTTCTTTGTTCTTTTATTTCAGCGGACAGGCTGAGGGTGGTTCTTCTGGGAAACAGCTGGAGTCAGAGATGTTTTGTGGGAAACCTCTTAATGAACAAAGATGTGTTTGATGTGACACTTGAACCCAAAGTGTCTGTAGCAAATCTTACATTGAGAGACAAGACTCTAACTTTGATCAACGCTCCAGACCTGTTCTCAGACCTTACAGAGGACAGACTGACTGAGTTAGTGACAGAGGTGGCAGAGGCCTGTTCTCCTGGACCCCATGTGTTTCTGCTGGTTCTAGAGCCAGAGAGCTTCACAGAACAACATCAGCGGAGGCTTCATTCCATCCTGGAGAAATTCAGTAAAAAACCCTTTGACCATGTGATTGTGCTGTTGTCGACAGACCAAGAAGAAAATCTCTGTTCCCAACAAGTGCTGGTGGAGAGGCCACATTTAAAAACAGTTATTGAAGTCTGTGGATACAGGTATCAGTGGATCAAACACTTTGAGGACCAAACACTGAATAGTTTTACACGTGCAGAGCTGTTAACACGACTGGCACAGAGAGTGAAAGAGAATTCTGAAGATTATCTGAAATATGAAGAATTTAAAGACACAGTTCCCCCTTCACAAAGTGCTTCTCAGAGCGCTAAAGTGAAGGAAGGCTCCACTAGCCGGTTAGAAACAGTAAAAACCTTTGGTAAGTTTTTGGCTACAGTAAATTTTTAATTATACCAATTTGTGTATTTACTGTGATCTTTATTTCTCAGGATTTACAGCTGACACCACAAAGAAAATTCAAGAAGGTAATTATTGCTAACGATTAGAAAAAGAAAAGAAAATAACAATAAACACAACAATTAAAACACTGTAATCTTTAAAAGATCAAAGTCATCTTTAATGTTGATTTCACCACATATAGCTTACAGTAAATTGAAATTACATTGCTCTCAAACCCTTAAAGCAAACAGTGTGGAGCAAAATAACAAAATTGGGGCTGGAGCGAAGTTGGAAGAAGTGGGAGGGCAGGGAAGGGAGAGAGTTCAGCCTCTTAACAGCCTGGGGATGAATCTGTCCTTTAGGCCTGAACCTAGACTCTGCTACTCCTCCCTAAAGGCAGTACACAGATAAGACTGTGATGGACACATCAATTGAGGTTTAAGGCTTTGTGGGTGCAGTAAATGCCCTAAACGTACAGGAAAGGGGCATCATGATATTTTCAGCTGTTTAGACCATTTAATCTCTCCTGCTAATATATAACAGCTCAGACCTTAGACCAGGTCAGGTGATGCAGGTTACATATGGACTTAAAGATACTTTTATAAAGCCTTTTTTTATAATCATGAAGCAACAAATATCTATTATTTCTACAACTTAATATCCAATTTGCTGTTGCAGCCCTATTTGCGCCCTATTTTTGTTGAGGCTAATATTTTCAGCAGGAGCTGGCTCCTCATATAAACTTGAGCAGCTGGCTTGTACTTTGGTTGTACACTGTTCCTGTCTATTTAATCATCTGAGTAAAAGGAACAGGCCACCGTTTTTCCATACTGAGATATGTTCTTACCTGAGCTTAGACGAGTTGATGCGTACCTGTCTGGTCTTTACACGTGCGCTCAGTCACGCAAAAAGACCAAAGATGTTGTTGGCGTTTAGCCTCTCCTCCTCTCTTATGGGGCCAAATGGGGGTGTAGTTAGAAGCGACCAAGCTCTTCCACGTTTCCCCTTTTAAAATCTGGTTACTTGAGTTACATGATCCAAGTCTAGTTACACAAAATTAAACATGTCGATTTTCACCTTAGGAACACATTTTGAAGTCTATGCAGTAAAGTGAAGATATTACTGCTGAATTTCCTGCTGAATTTCTATCAAGTACAATTATTTCCTGCACTAATCCATTATTATTTATCTCCCCCCCCAGAATTTCATTTTCAAATATTGTCACTTAAAATAAGTGATGAGAAAAAGAAAACAAAACACACAATTCAGAACAGAGGAAACTCAAGTCGGACAGAATGGAGAGGCAAAAAAGTAAACATTTTTAAATCTGCAAATCTCTTCAGTATGTCCGTTCCAGAAGTGATTGATGAAATGAAGAAATGTGTGACAAAGTTCCACCAAGGACCAAACGTGCTGCTGCTGAATCTTTCTGCATCCACAGAGAAAAACATAGTAACTCTGAAGTTAATTCTATCATTGTTTGGCCCAAACGCTTTTAAACACTCCATATTAGTCTTCCCTGATAAACAAAGTATTGAACCCTGCGCCAACAGCCTCATTGAAGAATGTGAAGGACGATGTCATATCGAGTCCACTGAATCCTCTGATGAGTTAATGATGAAGGTGAAGACCATGGTGGAAAATAACAAAGGATCTTTTGTTAGTTTAACTGATGTCTCTACTCCAAAAAAGAATATTGTAAAGATGAACTTGGTGTTTTGTGGTACGCATGAGTTTGAAAAGACTCAAACCACTAAAGCCATTTTAGGTCCAGCCACATGTTATTCAGCAAGCAGCTCATCTGAGTGTGTAAAACGTCAGGCAGAAGTGTTTGGAAGGTTGGTGTCTATAGTGGAGCTGCCAGCGCTGTCAACAAAACCTGAACGTGAAGTGTTGGATGAGTGTTTGAGCTCTGTCTCCATGTGTGATCCAGAGGGAGTCCATGCTTTTGTCCTGGTGTTACCAGTGGGTTCTCTCACTGACGAAGACAAGGCCGAGTTTCAAACCATCCAGAAAACATTCAGCTCCAGAATCAATAAATTCACTGTGATTCTCTTCACTGTGGAGTCAGATCCCAAGGCTGAGATTTTCACTGAGTTTGTGAAACAGCACAAAGACATGCAGTCCCTCACTCAGAGCTGCAGAGGTCACGTCTTAATCAACATCAAGGATCCACAGCGAGCTCCTCAAGTGCTGGAAGAAATAGAAAAGTTAATGGACATGTCTCAGCGCATCACAACAGAAACTTTTGCAAAGATTCAAATAGAAAAACTCACACAAGCAACATCTTCCAGTGCAAGCTTTGTCAAACGTAAGTACTTGAAATTGGGATGTTCTTTATTTTTTAACTGTTTCAAATACTTAAGCCTAAACAATTATGAATTAGTTGATAATTTCGCATATTTTCTTTAGAGATACATCAGACCTGTCTTTAGGCCCAATAATAATCTGATTCCGTCAATATCTTATGATCTGATCACATAGTAGATATGCTGATATGCTGAGCTTAGAAATGAGAATTAGGAACCCTTGGCATGAAGCTGATCAATAAATATATGGCATTGGCATAAATGGTAATATAGTGGGATTTGATGGGTTGAAGAGATGACTCAAAGGAGGAAAAAGTCCATCCATCTATTTTCTTCCGCTTTATCCGGGGCCGGGTCGCAGAGGCAGCGTCTGAGCAGAGATGTCCAGACTTCCCGATCCACGCACACCTCCTCCAGCTGTTCTGGGGGAGGAAAAGTGATGGTCCAATTCATATATTTGCTAATATAAGAATAACAAGCAGCTCAAACTGTCCTTTCATGTAGCTTTTTTGGTTAATGCTTTTATAATGCTGGATCTCATTTTGTTTCAGGTGGAAAAGAGGGTGAAAAACTCTGCGGATTGTGTTGATTGGAAAGACTGGCAATGGAAAGAGTTCATCTGGAAACACCATCCTGGGAAGAGCTGCTTTCAAATCTGACTTTGGTCAAAAAGCTATTACAAAGGTTTGTCAAAAAGAACAAAGGATCGTGAATAGTTGTCGTGTTGAGGTAGTGGACACCCCTGGACTGTTTGATAATTCCATGTCCAATCAAGAGATTAATGAGGAAATGGTGAAATGCATCAGCCTTGTGGCCCCAGGACCACACGTTATCTTGTTGGTGCTGCGAATCGGACGATTCACACCAGAAGAAAATGAGACACTGAACCTGATCAAGAAAGTATTTGGTTCAGATGCTCAGAAATATATCATTGTCCTTTTCACTCATGGAGATGAACTGGACAAGAACAAGACGTCGATTGAAGACTTTATTAAAGATAAATGTGATGATTCATGTCAGAAACTTATCTCTGACTGTGGAAACAGATACCACGTCTTTAATAATCGCGACAAGACAAAAAGACAACAAGTAAATGAACTGATCCAAAAGATTGATTCTCTGATAAAGGAAAACGGAGGAAGCTGCTACACCAACAAAATGCTCAAAGAAGCTGAGGCCGCTATTCAAGAAGAGATGAAGAGATTAATGAAAGAAAAGGAAGAAGAGTTTAAGAGAGAGAAGCAAGAAATGGAAGATAAACATAAACAAGAAATGCAGGAAATACAACAGAGAATGGAAAAAGAGCGTGAGGAAACTGAGAGAGTGAGACGAGAGAAGGACAATGAACGAAGACAAATGGAAGCGAAAATAAATCAGGAGCGAGAGCTCAGGCAGAAAGAACAGGAGAAAAGAGACAAGGAAGAACAAGAACGGACAGAACAAGACAGAGTTAAACGGCAAGAATATGAACAGAACATTAAAAATTAGAGGAAAACCTTCAGCAAAACTTTGATTTTAAATCCAAGGAGAGCAGAGATAAAATGCAGCAGGAGAGGAAAGCCTGGGAGGAAGAGAGGAAAGAATGGTGGCAAAAACGATACAATGACGATGAAAAGAGACGAAGCGATGAGCAGATTAGGCTCGAAAAGCTAGAGCAAGAATACAAGGACAAGATGGAACAATACAGAGAAGAAAAGAAGAAGAAGACCAACGCAAACACGAACAGGAGATAAAAAGAGAGAAGAGTTAGAGGAAGAACATAGTAAAAAAATTGAAGATTTGAAAAACAAGTATGAAACTGAGGCGCGAAAACAAGCAGAAGAATTTAACGAGTTCAAAAAGAAAAAAGAGATTGACTTTGCAGCTCAGATTGATGAACACTTGAAGGAACTTAAACAAAAGAAAGGTGAATATCAAGCTTTACAAAACCTTGCAACCCATAAAGAAACCACTTTGAAAAGTGAGATAGAAAAACTGCAGACTCTGCACCAGAAAGAACTGATTGATTTGGCGATAATTGCTCTAATGGAGGGACGGGGGATAGCCAGAAAATACGGGAAACCCAGAACAAACACAAACGAGAAATAGAAACATGTGTAAAGGGAATTTCAGATTTGTTTGAAAAGAACGTCAAAGGAAAGTGGCGGAGTTAAAGAAAAAACAAAACCAAGAAATTAAAGATCTGGAGAAAAACACCAACAAAGTCGATCTTCCACCAAAAAAGAAAGACTTGTGTGATGCCCATGAAAAACAAATAAAGGACTTAGAGTCCGACCTGTGGAAGAAGCGGAAAGAACAGCTGAAGAAAAAAGTGGACGAAATAAAGAAAAAACACGAGGATGAAATGAACCAAATCACAAAGGATCTTCTGAGGAAAAGTGAAGAGCATTGGAAAATAAAAATCACTGAGTTAGAAAAGACGCAGAGACAGGAGATGGACGAGTTCATGGAACAAGCTGGAAAAGTGAATGAAGTTGAACTGGATCGACTCAAGATGAAACATGAAATAGAGATGGACATGATCAAAAGAGGTTGCTTGAAGGATGGTGCTCCATACTTTAATGTGTTCCCAACCTTATTTTGTCTCACATGGCCCCCGTACTTTTTGGCGTCCCTCAAGAATCTTACAACTTAAGAAAGAAGACGACATGATTTCTAGTTCTATAACTAGTGTTTACTTGTACTGTGAGTAATTACTACTTTAAAGACGTGTAATTTATGTTCAGGATTATAATACAACTGTCATTACAAACAATAATTTTAATAACAATGAAATTAATAACCAAATAGGATTCACATCCTCATGAAGACTGTTCCAGATTTTAGCTGCATGAAACTGAAACGCAGCCTCACCGTGTTTATTATTGACTCTGGGAACCACCAGGAGACCCCTCCCTGAAGTTCTCAGGGCCCGAGATGGTTCATACGGCTCTAACATGTCAGAGATGGACTTTGGCGCTAAACCATGAAAAGACTTGTAACAAGCAGAGCTGTTTTAAATTCTATTCTCTGAGTGACAGGAAGCCAGTGCAGAGACCGGAGCACTGGACTAATGTGGTCGTATTTCCTGGTTCTTGTCAGGACTCGAGCAGCAGCGTTCTGGATGTTCTGCAGCTCTAACAGCTGGTTTAGAAAGGCCAGTGAGCTGGCCGTTACAGTAGTCTAACCTGCTGGAGACAAATGCATGGATGAGTCTCTCTAAGTCTGGTTTTGACACTATTCCTCTGATCTTAATGTTCTTCAGATGGTAAAAGCTGATGATGTTATTGCTTTGATGTGGCTGTTTAAGTTCAGGTCTGAGTCCATAATTACTCCTAGATTTCTAACCTGATTATTTGGTTTCAGAGCGAGAGACTCAAGGTGACTGATAACACTTTGTCTTTGTGTCTGTGGGCCAAAGACAATGATCTCAGTTTTGTCTGAGTTTAGTTGGAGAAAGTTGTTTTGCATCCACAAACTGATCTGTTTGATGCAGTGACAGAGAGAATCTACAGGCCCATGTTCACCTGCCGTCACTTTTATCTGTTCGACTGCATGAAAGCAGAAGTAACTGCAATAATGGCCATGGAGAGTTGTCATTGTGGAGTGAGAAAGTAAACGACTCCTGCACATAAACTATAATGCCTCAAATTACGGAAAATTAAACTATTGGGAAGTTGAATCTGGCAGCAAATGACTTCTCATCCAACTCAAGCTAACAATCCGTAACATAACACATAACAATCCGCTCCAAGCAAAACTGGACTACTGCATTTGTTTTTGTTTTTATGTAAAATAGTTATCTGTGGTGATGGGGCATGGTATTGAACTTTACTGTTGTATTATAGTGTAATGATTGTTTATTTTTGCTCAAAGTTCAAGTTTGTATACCTAATATGTCTCTGGATTAAGTATGAAATGTTGGCGTGTCACAAAAGTAAAAAAAAAAAAAAAAAGTTAGAATCTACTGGTGTAAACAATTAATGTAAAAGGAAAGTCAGATTGACACAGTAAAACTTTTTTTTATTTCTTCAGTGAGTAACATTACCAATGTGTTAAATCAATAAAAATATACAAAGTGGTGTCAGTTTGTCTTGTTTAAAATTTTTCCCCACAACATAAGAAAACACTATATATTCACACATGTTATAAATTCGAGTCTAGACCATCAGCTCTCAAACATTTCGGGCCGAAATCTCCAAAGAGACCAGGCAAACACTCCAGACCCTCACAGTAAAATGTAACTTAGCATTTACAATAATCTCAGGTGCAAAACATTTAAAAAGTGGGTTTACTAATGTTGGGGTAATATATTTTGATACTAGGCTTCAGTATGCCTTCCTATAAAAAGCACAGCAATTAAAGGATATTCAACATAAACATTATTTTGTTGCTAATACATTTCTCTTTTGATCTTCCAAGTAAAATGTGTGGGCTCTGGTCTAGACCATGTATAAAGTAATAGGCAGTCCTATGATGGGACACTCAAGAGTTCTATTGTGGCACTGTCGTCTGTCTCTTAACATGTGGCACAAATGGACTGATCTAAACATCACTGACAGCTGTGATTGGAGCTCTTTATAACATTCATGGTGAGAATGCACTTTCTCTTTTTCTTCATGTTACAGTTTGAATTGAACCATATCACTGTATATTTTCTTAGGTAAACCAATAATCTCTACATGACCTCAAGAGCTTATTATTAGCAGTTGTGTCTAAAGGAGCAGTAGCTTCTGCTGCTGCCTTTCCATCACTGTCCACCTGTTTATACACTGCCCCTACAGGCCAAAGCTACAACTGCACTTACAGGAACGCAGCAAACTCTCCTATGGTACTAAAAGCAGTTTGAGAAGGCCTGGTCTAGACCCTTTAACAGATGGACAGAGATGCAAAAGTGCATTTTAACCTCAATTTCTCACGTTTGCACTGTCAGTTTTAGTTGCACAATGTACTTTAATGATGACTAATATCTCTCCTTTTACAACTCAGATTCACTCTCAGGTTATTCTGAGGCCGACGCTGTTGTTTAAAGTTTGTGACACCCAGGCCAGTTTGAGTCATTCTCCTGAGTTTATTTGTGCCGACAGAGAAGATGAACTTTGTACTGGTTTTGCTTCCATGTGGATAGACCCAGGAATATAGAGATACAGTATTGACTATATTATGTCCAAACATCTGTATTTTGCCATATAATTCTGGTCTGTCCTTCATTTTAACATTACATTATGATTTCTTTGGGATGCTGTGATGTCTAAGAGCAGTTAACATAGACATACACAGTGGCAGAGTGGTTAACATTTCTCCCGTTAGAGAGATTGTGGTTTGTGGTTTTCTTTTCCTCTTTGTTCAAAGCTCATGTACAGCTGGGGAATCTAAATGTCCCGTTAAAGCCTAACTGTGGCATCATAAAACCATATAGTTTCATTGGCTGCAGGTGTATTCATGAGTTTCTGATTCTTTGTAGAGACACACGCTCCAGGTCCTGCTGCTTCTCTTCGGCTCGAGCTGCAAAATCAAACAAAGCTTGTTACGACTTCTGGTACACCTGTCTGAAAGTTAAAAAAATATATATATTATATTCATTAGTTACTGAAAAAAAGTCACCACTGATTATATGGCTCTGACATGTCAGTTACTTTGGTTCCAGACCGTGAAGAAGAGACTTGTAAAAAGCAGAGAGGTTTTAAATTCTATTCTCTGAGTGACAGGAGACCTGAGCACTGGACTAATATGGTTGTGTGTTCTCGGTTCTAGTGTATAAATCATTAAAAAAAAAAATCCCAGTAAAGGTAAGTCTTTCCTCAGCCCCATTTGCAGAGGCCGATGCAGAGGAGGAACAGGAAGGAGAAGACCAGGATTCTGTAGAAAGCCGCGGGTTCAATTCCCACCCCCTTTCTGTGTGGAGTTTGCATGTTCTCCCCGTGTCTGTGTAGGTTTCCTCCCGGTTACTCCGGTTTCCCCTACCACCAAAAACATGTACAATAGGCCAGGATGAATGATGTGTGTGAGTGAATGTATGGAGGGGCCGTTGGTGCAGATGTGTGCAGTCGCGAGAGCGCTGCTGTCAGTCTCCCCCAGGGAAACCTCCCAGGGGAAACTGAAGCTACAAACGTAACTTACCACCACTGAGTATAAAGTGATGTAACATGTAAAGCGCTTTGTGACCATGTCTGTGAAAGGCGCTATATAAATAAACATCTTCTTCTAGACTAGTTTCCTTTAGGTTTGAGTAGGCAAAGGACAAAACTGGGACTTGCACTTGACATGACCCTAATGTACCGATTGTTTGGCTGCATTAGGTGACAGTTTACTTTTCCTTATGTCCTGTACCCAGTCAATAAGAAGTGAAAATTATAAATAGTCAAACTAAGAAAAAAAGAGTTTATTATGATCGGTCATATCCGTACTTCCTTTGACACGCTAGGTTCCCCCTGCAGTGCCACTGAGGCCCACAAGAGGGCCCCGGGTGTGAAGGATTTCCTTTAAAGCCTGCCTAGAGTTTTCCAGAGTCAATGCTGACAAAGATGAAGACTACTGGGACTTGGAGTGATGAGACCAAGACTGATGTTTTTGGAACTGATGGCTTTAAATCTGTGGCGTCACAAAGGTGAGGACTAAAAAGTGCAGGATTCCTACAGTGAAACACAGGGGTGGAAAGTAACAAAGTAAAAGTACAAGTTTCCTCCAGTACGTTTTCAAATTGAGTTAAAAGTAAAGGTATTTTATTTTCAAAGTGACCTCTGATGATGAACTGGTTTAGTCCCAGTTTAGACTTGGTTTAGTGGTTTACTCCTTTAGACCTTGTTTAGATCTGGTTTAGACCTGGTTTAGTTCCTGTGTTTGACCTGAGTTAGTGGTTTACTCGATTAGATCTGGTTTGATCAAATGATTAGAGGAGCTGCATTTCATTAATGGCATCATGAATTCACAAGTGTTATTGCTCTATACTGAAAAACAAGATGCTGCCATCACACCCGTGCCCTTGATCGTCGTGCACTTTTCCAACATGACAAAGACAATGACAGGGTGAAAGTCATTCAGTGGCCCAGCAAGTCTCCTAATCCCAACTGAACATCTCTGAGGGATCCAGAGACAAACTGAGCATCACTTTCCATCCAGCCTCCAGTCTTTATTAAAAGAGCTCATTGTTGGAGAATGGGAAAAGATAGATGCTGTAAAATGTCGCCAACTTGTTTATTCCATGACTTGAAGACTTGGAGTTGTCATTAATAATCATGGAGGCCATAAAGTACCAGATGTAGTTTTTGTCGTGGGGTGTCTCATTTCTGCACCATCGTAATTTGACTAAAACTGAAAAATGTATCAACTAAGTTATAGAATTAACTTTATTTTCATGTTATACATTACACAGATGTTACATTAAACTGAACCTTACCAAAGTTTTTGAATTTAATTATGAGATTTTGTTTAAAATGTTACTACTGAGCACTGTATATGCTATAACAGTACAAAGTTCAATATGTGTAGACTTTGACCCACTTTAGCCTGTGATAAGAAACAATGATTTCCTTGTCATTCATGGAAGGACCAGTTATGCTGCTTCTATTTTTATCCCATAACAAGTAACCTAAGCATCGCCTTAGTGCTTGTCACCAACGATAATATGAATAGTTCCATGGGTGTGAGTAGATAAAGATTTTCAGGGTATTGTACTAAGTGCATTGTACCTTTAAATAAATAAGTACAAAGAAGTAAATTGTGCCAAAATGAAGGCCTTACATTGGATTAAAGCTTAAATTGGATTCAAACTGGCATTAAAAGTCGATTTCTTTTCTTCTAATATTTTAACCACATAAGTTAATCAAAAATACAAAAATGATGCTTCAAAACACATTCAGCTGCAGTTTTGGTTGAAACTGTGCACATTTTTTCCCCTCAAAAGTTTCCAGTTGTGTCCAATTTGCTTCTGGGTATTAAACATTCCCTTTATTTCCTCTGTTTGGTGAAATGTTACGAGTATTAAGAAATTAAATGCACAGATGTTTTGCATTAAACTTAAAATGTCATTAAAAAGCATTAAATTGAACTGCTGCTGCTGCCTGTATAAAACCCTGATAAATATAATCTGTTCTTAAAATGAATAAAGTCAGTCTGTCAGATGACCCTGAGTACCACCTGAAGAAGCCAAGTATCGACAGCAGTTTCCTCGCTCAAATTGCCTTCACTAACATGTATCACTTACAGGAGCAGCTGAAGCTCTTCACTTCTCAGAGTGCCAGAAAGAACCTCATATTTCTAAGGTGATGATGAGAGGTACTTAAGTTTAATGTTTCTTCACAATTATAACCTCATTAAAGCCACTATACCTGACTCTTTTTTCTAATAATGGAAATTTGCTTTGTCGTCCTTTGGTATATTTTAAACTTGTGACAAAAACACTGAGCCTCTAATTATAAACATTTGGAACAATTTTAACTTGTAGGCTCGTTTCTAGCATTTCTGTGAAAGTGAAACGTGCCCTGCAGGTTTTGAAATGTGCCGATAAACTCGTCCCTGTGAGGAATTGGGATGCCACAAATATGTTAGGAAGGTGAGGAATGAGTTTGGACACAACTAAGATTTTAATTTGTGTCTTCCTCTTTATTGTTTGTCGAAAACAAATATCAGGTATAGGGCCTTTAAGTAACATTTTAGTATTAGAAGAGCTGTAGAGTTTCAAACCTACACCGAGATGAATATTTTACTGCATTGACCACTGCTACAGTTTGGCAAACAATATTTATTTACAACACGGAAACGGTGAAACATATCTTTGAGCTGGCCCCCATGAAACTTAATATTCACTACAAATTCCCCTATTGTTCCAACCGATTCAAACGGGTTCCAGCCTCACGAGAAAGTGTTGGTTGAAACTCTGACATGTGAAACTACCTCGACCTTGAGGTGACTTGTGTCATGTGATAAACGCTGTACAAAAAAGATTCCCTTCCCTTCCTACCTCGCCGTTGTTCTCCTGTTCTTCCTCATACTGTACATGAGTTCTTCTGTGATGTCACTTCATCCATTCATACGACAAATCTGTTTCAGCTGCACAATTATTACAAATAATTAATAAATAATAAATAAAGGTCAAAATTGCAATTAGCAAATCACAAAGCCTTTTCCAGAACAACCTATAGGGGTTTTATAAATGTAAAATACTGGAGTTATTGTTCATATTCAAACATTCTCTACATTGTCATACCGCCTTTGCTCTGCCCAATCCCGTCAGATCTTGGAAGCTAAGCAGGAAGGGCCTGGTTAGTACTTGGATGGGAGACCGTTTGGTAACACCAGGAAGCCTAGCGAATGTAATGAGTGAGTGAGTGAGTGGTAGGTGGTGGTCGGAGGGGCCGATGGCGCAGACTGGCTGCCTCGCTTCCATCAGTCTACCCCAGGGCAGCTGTGGCTACAACAGTAGCTTACCACCACCAAGTATGGAGTGAATAAATAATGAGCTGTAAAGCGCTCTGGGTATCTTGAAAAGCGCTATACAAATCCAAGAGATTATTATTATTATTATTACATTGTGTTAGATGTATTTACCAGTGGTGACTAGCTAACGTAGTCTATGGCTTTGTTTCTCCACTTTTTATACTGTTTATAGCTAATGTTATTCTGACAATGCTAGTACCCAGAAAGCTAGAAATGATAGAAATGCCTTTAGGTATGTTTGTCCGTTTCATGGCATTTATATAATTTCTGCCGTTTCCTTATCATTAACATATTATAACATGATGTTTAGTGGCCATTTGATGTGTATCTGACCCACAAAACTTGACCGAATTTGAGTTAGCATTTAGCTAACACTTTTAGCCGCTAATTTGTATCTAAAGTAAAATCTAAAACGGTCTGTACAGTCATTAATGAGTTCTAACAAGGCTTTGAGAACATCTGGATTGTTCAGAATGTACTACGTTTGATGGCTAATGCTAACGGCTATAGGAAAAATACACAGAGCAGGCTAACAGACTCTGAAAAGTTTTCCAGACTAGCCCATTTGCTAACTGTTTGCATTTGTTAGGATCAAACTCTACACTATAGCGCTCATAATGTGTTTAATTTGTTCACTGTGAACTGAATCTTAATTTGAATTGCAAATCTAAATGAAAATGACACCTTTAGCCTACATATTTCCTCTGAATCGTGCTGTGGTTTAATCTATTGCATGAAGCTGAGCTGCAGATTCGAGTAGAAGGTTGATTCATCTTCTGCTTGCAAATCTGGGACAAAAGACAAAGGTGTTTAGAGCAAACTTTTCACAGCGACATGAAGAGGGATTTAGAGCTTACCCACAAAATTAATTTCAGTTTTACCTTTGAGTCGCCTTGGATCCGGAGCGTGGACAACAGGGACATTAGCGTAAATGACGTCAGGCTTTTGATGTTCTGCGAAAGTACGTACATGCAAAAGGATAGGGAATGAGAAAGTAAATAAATACAACAGCTATTTTAGTCCTTTAGCCCTTATCAATTATCACACACAGCTTTCTTTGTGTTAAAGTGATTAGCAAAGTCATAAAAGTCTTAAATAACTTCAACAAAGGATGTGTGACGTATCTGAATAGCTAGACGGCCACCCTGTGTGAATATAAATAACCCAGACACTGCGGAATGCTTGGTTAGTTAGTTTAGTTTAGTTTATTTATTTGTTTGAGCAGTTAACCTGCTCAAAGGGAGTGGGCCGAAGCCAAAGGCTTATAAGCGCCCACCCCAAAAAGTCTTTATATATAAAGAGAAACCAAGCATTCCCCAGTGTTATATTGGCAACCTCGCAAAAAGGTTTTCCGCAAGACTCCGTTCTTGGCCTAGTACTATTTGTACATTTATTATTTTCTGTGATATTTTGACGTACTTGACGGTGTTCGAATCCAGATTGAAAACAGTTAGAGTTAGCTGTGCATATGACAAAAAAACATTTATTTGAAATTCTTAAGAAAACGGCCTTTGAAGTCACAATATCCCAAATCTATGGAGAAAAGTTGAACAGGCTCTTGGCACGTGGGTGAAATGTGACTTCTGTGTGAATTCTCCAGAGGGCGCTGTTCTGTTTCCCCCATTAGGGATCAGCGATGTCTTGCACAAATCAATAAATAATAGAAGAAAACTTAATAGACTGTGAGTTAGTGATGTCAAAAACAAAATGTTGGATGTGAATACTGGACTAGTGGGAACGTGTGTGTTCATTAAAGGAGGAGTTTACTAAAGATTATATTTTTAGTTCAAGGTTTGGTTTCAAGGCCGTCAATGGCCTGGTGCCGGCCTACCAATCCACCATCCTGTCAGGGCTCTGCGCTCTTCAGAACACACATCTCTGGTGGTCCCAAGGTCACACCGTAAGAAGTGGGTGAACAAGTGTTTTAGTTTATGTGCTAAAGCTCTAAAGCTCTTCCACCTGTGCTGCCATCGATCACTGAACTGTCTTTAAATCACAGCTTAAGACACATTTATTCAGATGTACATGTCACCTTTACCTGTTTGTTTTTAATGTTGTTAATTTAGTGTACCTCCCCTCCTGGAACCGCCGCCTTAACGTGGTGGAGGGGTTTGAGTGCCCGAATGATCCTGGGAGATCTGTTGTCGGACTAGGTGACGGGTCAGACAAAGAGCGGTTCAGAAGCCCCTTATGAGAGACCAACAGGCCCGGTTAGAACCATGAGGCCGTCCTTCTGTGGACCCACCACCTGCAGGAGGAGCCATAGAGGCTGGTGCAGCTCCAACAGCTGCCCCCACGACCCGGCAACAGAAAAGTGAAAGAAAATGGATGGAATTTAGGGTACCTTTTAGGAATGTTGTTGAGGTACTATACAAATAAAGATTGACTGATTGATTGATTCAACATTTTAGTGCTATTTTGATTTTTGATTTACTGTTAGTCGTAAGTAGAGCTATGGTTTTGGAAAAGTTTAAAAAATAAAAATATCGAAAGACCGAAAAAAATCATGTATCTTTAGATCCAAGGTTTGATGCTGTAGCGACTCTGTCGCCAATATAGAAAGGGAAAGGGTCCTGTACCTCAGATGACGCGCTGGTTTGTAGTAGGAGGCACGACTGAATCGTGTCTTTGCATTTGCTGATGTAACGTTATAACAGCGGCTTTGTGGTTTAATGGATTAGCTACTAGTTAGATTGAATCGTGTACACGGTTCAGCATGCGTAATCACAAACTAACAAAACGGTCAACGAAAAATACGGCTACCCAGCTTCCCTCTCTAGCCATTACCTGGGCACCGGTGAGGTGTCATCTTTGAAAACTACGGTATTCACCGCCTACGTCCACGTGACTGACGCCCCCTAAGCGTTGCCCAGCAACCAGCCATGTGACACGATAGCTGTTGTTCTGTGTGGCTCCTACAGATGCTGCTTTAAAGTAAGTTACTTTATTGTTTCAGCTCAGCAGAAATAGTATTTTATGGACTAAACAAACATTATTGTTAAGTTTTATGGTTCTAAATGACAAATAATCTAGTATAGGTATCGTAAAAAGTATTGTTAAAATACGGGTATTAAAAAATGTCATTGTCGTAAGCTTCAAGACAAACTCATCTACGAGTTTCCTCTAGTGAAGTCTTGACTCCTGACGTCATGGATTTAGCATGATGCTAGTGACTGTCCATCAGTAACTCACTGCCTGCCATGGAATCTGAGCTATTTATTTATTTGGCCAAGACGCTACTACTGACTCACAGCAAGAGAGGAAGAGCAGCGCCTGACGGGTTGTTGTGCATCAGTGCAATATTTAAACTGCTTATTGTGCCTCTGTAAAAAACAAAAAGTGTCTACAATGCATGGAAATGGAATGTGACATTGATTTTAGGAAACAACATTTGACCTGACCTATGTTTGGAAACTCGAATAGATTTTTCCCCAATTGCTCAACACTATTTTCAAGAGCCAAATGTTACAGTAGCAAACAAACCTTTGCGTTTCCTCCGCACACAGACCAGAGCGAGGCAGAAGAGGGCCAAGATCACCGTCACAGGAAACACGATGATGATGATAGAGGTGGTGAAGGTGTCAGTTATCTCGCCTTGATTGGTCTCTCGGGGGCGACCCGCTGCGAGGGAGAGGTGAACCACAAACTGTCCTCAATAACAACAAAACAAGCTGCAGCTCTATTGTGATTTTGAGAACGCTTTTCCCCACAGAATCGTACCTGCCTTGACCACCAGCAGCCGGCTCTCTGCTGACAGCTGCTCTGCGTATCTGCACATGTACGTCCCAGAGTCCAACACGGACACGTTAGAGAGGGTCAGGTTTCCACTCGAGCTGTTCCTAATCCACAAACTGTCTTTAAAGAAGTCAAATGTCCCCTCCTCCAAGGCGGGTTCATTGGGGTCAAAAGTCTCCTCCAAGGCGGGTTCATTGGGGTCAAAAGTCTCCTCCAAGGCGGGTTCATTGGGGTTAGCGATGCACCTCAGAGTCACTCTCTCCCCCTCAGTCACAGGCAGCACGGGACTCTCCAAGATCACATCACCACCTAAAACAGAGGTGTTCAAATGCATTTGGGTGAGTTATCCCTTCCCTCTTACTTTCTTACCAGTGACTGTGATGTTGATGGCCGCCCCGCACTCGCCCTCCTCAGACTGGCACCAGTAAACTCCTGTGTCTCTGTAGTAGATGTTCCCATTGAAGAACCAGCTGGACTTGTTCATTGAGTTCCTTTGGTTCTTGTGCTTTGACGTGTTCCTCACAATGGTCCACTGAGGATCTTCTGTCTGGTCTCCACAGCTCAGCGACACCGTCTCGTACTGAAAGAACTGCACTCGGTTTGGCTCCACCCGCAGAGACGCTGCAAAGAGACAGAGGATTAGGCACAAAACGGGTAATATATTGTTAAAATAATGTAGTTATCAGGCGAGAGATATCACTGAGTCACTTATTTTGCAAAGTCGCGACTAATATCATCAGTTCTTGTCTCTGTTTTATGGTTTTAAGACATGTTGTAATAGTTTTTAACTATTCCGTCCAGGTTTAGCCCTGGTTTAGACCTATAGCAATATATATATATATAAGAAGAAATGAATTGTTGTATTGACACCTTAAGCTGGAGGCTTGTCATTTTGAAGGCCATTTTCTCAAACTGCATTAGCCTCACACCCTTTATCATGTGTGGGCAAACTTTTGAATAAATGAATGAATGAAGAACTTTATTGTCATTATTGTAATTGCGTAGATCAGGTGTTGGTTTGTCCTGGGCTGCTGTCACTCTGCACGACGCCACTGTGGGCCGACGTGACCAGCATGTTTTTGGAGGAAACGGAGGAAACTTACACAGACACGAGGAGAACACGCAAACTCCGAGAGCTCCAGACAATCAGGTCTCACAGTTTGACATCCCTCATGACGTTGCATAGTGGAAAAAAATGGACTCCCGATAAAGCAACAGCTTATAGGACTGGGGTCCTTCCCACACTTGTGGGGCGAGCCTGCGAGTCTTGCCCGGAAACCTCCTCGTTTGTCCCTCTTCTGTAGCGCCTCGTGTGACGCTTCCACTGTGCTGCAGGTGTGGGAGTCTCAAATGCAGCTCAAAGACCTTTAGATCATCAGCTCGTTGTTTGTTTGACAAAAAGGCCCACTTTGGGTTTTACACTTTTTGGTAGTTGTCAAACTAAATGAACTATGATCTCCTAAACTACACAGAAAACAGCAAACTAGCAGCAGTAATGTGAAACCTTTCTTTATGTGGCAGTATCGCCTGCTGGCAGGCTCTGCCACGTAAATGTCCCTATAATGCCCTATAAATAGCGCGTTGTGTAGGTTATGCGCCCTTTGACCTCTCACTTCCGCCCCTGGTCTCTGGGCCATCCGGTTCGAGCGCTCCAGCATGTCTGCGCCAGGTAACATCAATCCGCAAAGTAATGCGTTTTCTGCTAACTTAAATCCTAATACGGAGCTTGTCCATCTACTTTAGCATGTCGTCGCTGCTGGTACCGGGTGCGCAGGTTGCGTCCAAGCTTCCGGTGCTTGTGTGGGAGGTAAGAGTGCCAGCTAGCCCTTTAGCTTGGCGCAACTTTCAAAACAAACAAAATCACGCCGTATTCTTGTAACAGCTGCGGTAGTGCTACGTGTTGCTGGTCCGTAGCTATGGCGAAAGTCTAGGCTTCCGTCATTCTATTGGCAGGTAACTCTTTAATCAAAATAAACCTTAGATATTAACATTATATAAACGGTGTCTAAAATATTGCTTGTCATGCAGTTCTTGATGTCTGCACTGGGGAGGTCCAACATCTGCTGTCTTGTCTTTTGATCGTTCACCATGAGCAACGAACTGGGACTAATATGTACTCAAATAATGGACATTTTTGTGAAAGGAAATATAGGACAGTTGGTACCTAAAGAAACGCCAACTTGAAAATGAAATGTAAATACCTTCTTTTTTTTTTAATACCACAAAGTAAAATAAAAGAAAACTACTTGTAGTATGAATATTGCCTGCCTGTCATCTATCATAACGAACCTGTGTGCCTTGTACTTTGTTAGTCAGCACAAGTGAAATCTCCAGGTGAGACTCCTGGGGTGGCGTTGTGGCATTTAAAGCTAAAATCAAATCCCTCGCCTTGCCAAATTTATATCTGTGAGAGCAGTGTTGGTGTTGATCCAAACTGTTGATCAGGCTTAAAGTAAGTATCTACAAACACATATGTTCCCCATTTCCAGTGAATGGTTAACGGTGGTTGGAGGGTCTGTTGTGACGCGCTGCCTCAGGGGCAACTACTAACATAGCTTACTATCACAGGCTGTAGAAAAATTCCACCCTTATGTGAAGCGCACGTGCCATGAGAAAAGTGGTTTGCACAAATAATACGTTTTGTTTATATCGATCTCAAAGTTGACTTGCTGAGCTTTCAAACTCCCCCAAAAAGTAAAAAATGTGACTGCCCTTTGTAGATGATGTGTGCGCAAAATAACCCCCTATATATATTTAGAATTTTGTCTTCAAAATATGTTAAACTTGCCATTTGTGTGCAAGTCTCCGTCTTAGTAAATGTAGTTTTCTTACCTACGAATGTGCAGAGCGTTGCCAGGTCCATCTCTGTTCTTAAGGTCTGATCATCTTCAAACAGGATGTTGAGGTTTTCGTGATCTGCCTTTTGTTTCCTGTTAAAGTTCAAGCTGTTTTGGCTACATCCACTCAGACAGTATTGTAACACACAAGACGGCTTAATGCAAGATTGTTCATTGTTTCAGGGCTAAATAATGCACTCATTTGTATTATGCATTTGAACCCTGTCCTATATTTAGACTTGTTTCATACACGATCACGAGGAACTAAAAATCACAAAGTCCACATTGAACTGGTTTCTGAGCCCCAGATGAGCTATTAAAGAAGTAGCCTAACTGTTAACTCAGTTGTTTGAGAAAGGTGGGACAGTGAATAAAAGAAATGACATAAATCTACCGGTATTTGAAATAAGAGATTCAATCTAAAGTTTGAATAGATTTGGTCTCTTATTGCCAATGGAACAAGCAATTTATGTCTTAATTCAGTTTATTATAATAATATAATCATAAGGCCTTACACTTGTACTGCGCTTTACAAGCCTGTGTTACCAAGTTTCTCAAAACGCTGGACTGAAATACAAACCTTATTTAGAGTTTATCTCGACTAAAGCAAATCATATTTTGGCCCATTGTTCTTGCTGTCACCCAGCCTCTAAGACACGACTGAGTGTCTAACGCCCTCTAGTGGGAACAAACTAGATCCGTCAGCAGCAGTAACTCAAAGTAGATACAAGTAAACAACTTCACATTTCTCAACCTCAGATAAATTATTATCTTGTTCATGCAACTCATTACAACTTTGACTAAATAAATAGGCTAAATAAAAGACCTTAAAACTTAATAATGCAGATGTGACATTTGAATACGTCGCCATCTTCTTTTTTGTTGTTGTTTTACTTTAGGGCCCTTGGACTAGAAAATATTATATTTTGTCTTTAAAATGTTAGTGGAGTGAAATTAATACGTTTTCAACACAAACACAACTCCAGAGCGGGTCAGGGCAGCACTGTCAACAAATTACCACTGATTTAGTGAAAGTCCAACACTGGCACATTGGTGTTATCCTGAGAAATCATTTTTATTCTGCACTTTATTTAAGTCACTCCTTTAGCATGGCACCTTTACTTTGGATCAAGGTGAGCTCTACAACGCTCCAGGATCAACTCTAGTGAGAGGCTCAGTTTGACAGTGAAAACCTACCAGAAAAACAACTGATCCTGGAGCCACCGCGATGGAAAGTAAAGGCACCATGCTGACCACTTATGCAGCCGCTGGGTCACAAAAAGGTCAAATACACTATTAGAACTTTTTATTTTATTTGGCATCCATAAACCTAGCAGAATAAGTCTGTTTCAGAGCACACAATTAATGTTCTCTCGCACACGCTGAATGTTAAAGAAATGTACAGAAAGAAGACATTTGAGGACATAAATTAAAAGTGCAAAATATATAATATAGTAATAAAAGCGGAAAACCCAGGCACTCCAAACAAATACGAACAGCACGAGGAAGTTCTTAAAAGGCCTTTATTTAGATGGACAAGAAACATGTTTGGTCTAAATAAAGCCCTTTTAAATACTGCTTTCTGACTTTTTGCAATTTGAATCCCTTTCCCAAGAGCACCTATACACACTTTGGGAATACATTTGGACACCTAGAGCAGTCAGTCATATTGCTGTAATAATATATATATATCTATCATAATATTATACCAATAATATTGCAATGTCCCACACGTACACACATTACAGCCAAGTAACCAGTCGTCTTGTAACTTTAAGGGGCTTCATAAAACATGCAAAAGTACAGGAGATGCATTAAAGAATATGGCTACAACAGAACAGAACACTGCTTCTTATCAAATCCTGTGAATTTATCTGTCTCTCCCCTCACAGACCATAACCAACACCCCAATGAACCCACAGTGCCCCTTTGTAGTGTCACAGGTACATAACAGTACAACAATATTGAATATAACATATCTATATCACTGCTATTACAATATGTACTTGTCATTCACAGAGGTGAAGCCGTTAAGACACAACAGCAGTATGTCAGATGTATTTTGAGAATTCAAGTGTAAGTGCAGTTTCACACCATTCAGACCGAAGGCCAACCTGAAGCTAATACTGATCTTTACTACAGTTAAAACCATAGAAATATAAAGGAGATGTGATTGGATCCTACTGTAATGTATGCAGACAGTTCAAGCAACGTTTTCAGAGTCTGTTCAATGTATTTTTTCTGTAGCCATTAGCATTTAGCCTCAAACATTTCACATTTTCAACGATCCAGATGTTTGTATCTGTTGTCAAACAGTGGCAGCTGGTGGAGTAAACTCTAGGTGGGGCTGTTGCTCACATGCTGGGTAAATTTTTGTCAGACTAAAGATAAGTATTTAACTACATATCAGCAAATACCCACAGCACTTACGCTACAGACAACTCTCATTCAGACTTGGTTTATATCCTGCTATAAGTGTGTGCTGGGACCATGAGTCACTGTCATGTTTGTGTGTATTTGTATGTATGTGTGAAAAGTGCAGGGCTAATTCAAACTGGTCCGTTTTCTGTTCTTTGTGGCAAAAGTCATGATCCGACTATGATGATTATACACATTAATGACATTAGGCAATTAGTTTTGATATTAAATAAACTATGAAAATATCACAAATGACAACCTATCCCATTGATACCAGCCATTCCCTGTAAACAAACCTTTACAGATTTTACTTTAGATAAGAATTAGCATATTAGTTAAGCTTCTGCTTTTTGTGAAGTTGGAATCACATCCAGTGGCCTCTAAACATCATCTTATAAAGGTGTTAATAATAAAGAAACCACAGAAATAAATAAATGCCATGAAACATGTCATACCTTGCCATACTTTAGTAGTACTTTAGAGACTGGCTTCACCTTTCATTCGCAGGGGATAGAACACTCAATCAGGTCCAGGAAGACGTTGGTTTCTTAATTGCGCGTATGTTTTGAGCTAAAGGCGTTTCTGGGATTTCTATGGTTAAACTGTGAGTTAGTGTGTGATTTGTTACTTCTGTAGTTTAAAATAGAAGAGGAATGAATAATAAAAAAGAAAGTCTGCACAGTATCGTATCAGTCAGGTTATGTAAGCATTGGCTGCAGAGCACAGGGTCCCAGAGCAAACTCATGAACACATCTAATCCATTACTCTAGCTCAGGGGTTCCCAAACAGTGGTACACGTACCCCCGGGCGTACGCAATGAAATTTTGGAGAACAAAAAAAAGTTGATCGCAATCTGATCGATATTGACGCCGCATGGGAAACGCGCTTATACAGGCAAAAGAGTCCTATAATTCAGACATGGATGAGCTGGTTCTGGACCTAAACATGTCCACTCCAGAACCGAACCTCAAGAGCCGCTTTGGACCCGAGTGCGTAAAACTCCGCAGAGGCCGGGAGAGCGGCTGAGGCTGCGTCGGCCCTCACTACAACAGCAGCGCCAACGTTTGATCAAGTTGCAATTTCTGTAATATCTGTCAGGAGCTTGTGCGCATGCCGTCAGACTGGTGACTTCGATTTGCAACAGGAGTTTTCCTCGCATTCTGATCCGAGGGGAGAAGGAGTAGCATCTCCTCTGCCGCGAAACCCGTGGCAGAGGGTTTCTGACATATACATTCAATTTACGAGCTGATGTGCGGTGGCACGTGCAAAGATGGATATGTCTTGCGTATACATTATCTTCGCTTTAACACACACTTGAACCAGCACATTTGTGTCTGTACCGGTGGTTTGACAGCACGACTGAGTGAGACGCAGAGGGGCGGGGCCAGAGCGCAGAGTCCAAACCAGAGTCTGATGTTCAGAATGATCTGGTCACTGGGACAAAGCAAAACACTCAGCTTTATCCATTCACACTAACAGCCTCGTTGTCAAAAAATATAAAAATGTGGCCTTTTAATTTTTTTAATTTACATATTCTTATTGGCCTATCACCCAGACGAGAAAAACCAATACGGAATGTGGAAAACCTGCTTGAGTTCACTGTAATAATGGAGGAAATAAATTACATGTGATATTCAGTGTTTTCAATCGTGTCAAACTAGGGGGTACGCGACTCATCACCCAAAGCTTCAGGGGGTACACGGCTCCAAAAAGTTTGGGAACCACTGCCCTGACATTTAAGTGTTTGGAAAACCTTGCCACTTATTAGAGATATACACACAAATCATAATTGCGTTTGTTTATTTTATTTCAGTTTCGAAGCTGATGGCAGTTCTTTTTGGAAATGAACAAAGAATGGAAAGAGTGAAAAACAAAGGATAACAGTGAAGGACCAGACAGAAACCTCTTCCCCTGGACCCAAAGACCAACAACAAAATCTCTTTTCCCAACATGTGTTTATGGAGAGGCCACATTTAAAAACTGTTATTGAAGAATACAGATACAGGTATCAGTGGATCAGACACTTTGAGGACCAAGAACTAAATAGTTTGACTCGTGCAGAGCTCTTTACAAGACTGACACAGAGAGTGAAAGACAATTCTGAGGATTATCTGAAATGTGAAGAATTTAAAGACTCAGTGCCCCGATTGCAAAGTGCTTTTTTGGGAGCTAAAATGAAAGAAGATGCCACTAGCATAAAAGAAATAGTTCAAAACCTTGGTAAGTAACGATATATTCAGAATTATTGAAGTTTGTGTATTTACTGTGACCTTTTTCTTCTCAGGATTTACAGCAGACCCTACAAACAATGCATGAAGGTAATTGATGATAGCGTGTTCATTAATATGCACTGTCCCTAACACATAAACCAAAAAGCAACAATAAGAAAGCTTACTACCACAGAGTATGGAGTGAAAGTCTTATCCTTTCTTATAACACACTTTACATTTCAAATCTCAAAGTGCTACAACGTTAAAAACAATACACAGCATAAAATCAAATGTATTTGCCAGACTTTTTAACTTGCTATACAATTAGTTGTTGTGGCCCTATTTGCACTACATTTACAGTAAGTTGATGTATTTTAGCATGAACACCATTTTTATTTTTTATTTTTATTCAGACAAAACAGCATTCAGTGCAATATACTGTTGACTATACAACACGTAAACATAACACAAGAGCAATAATACAAAGTAAAAAAGAAAGCAAAAACAGCACACAAGATAAAAACAATGCGAGGGGTTAAGAGAGAACAAACAAACAAACAAACAATCCAATGGGGGTAAGATATCCAGGAACAAGTATCAGCCATGAGAGCTCCTGTAAACGTCAGGTAGCGACTGTCTCACTGAGCACTTTTTCTGTCTTGCTTCATAATTGTATTTAAGGATTGCAGTATTAGAGTAGGATGGAACAGAAGGTTGTAATTTCATCAATTTCTTTTTGACAAAAATCGTGTCTATTTGTGCCTTGTCTAGTCATAATGATTTTCTTGCTGAATTGTTAAATACAAAAATACTCTACTCTAATTATTTTTTCTTCCCAGAATTTAATTTCCAAATGCTGTCACTTTGGATAAGTGGTGACATGAAGAAACAAAAACACAATTTTTCCTGTGGGAAATCAAACAGACAAACTGAGACGGCAAAAAGTTCAAAATCGTAAAAACTGTAAATCTCCTCAGTATCTCCGTTCCAGAATTGACAAATGAAATGAAGAAATGTGTGAGAAAACATAGTAACTCTGAGGGTAATTCTATCATTGTTTACTCCAAAAAATAAATTGTAAAAATGAACCTAGTGTTTTGAGAGTAAAAGACTTGAGCCACTAAAGCTATTTTAGGTCCAGCTACATGTTATGCATCAAGCAGCTCATCTGAGTGTATGAAGTAGAATATAGGTTATTATTATCAAATGTCACTGAATACTGACTGAACATGCTGATTGACTTTCTGCCATCAGAAGTGACCTTTCTGGACCAATATTGGTGCTGAAAATGGTCATTCCTGTCTGTTTCTGCCCAGTGTAACTTGAATAAATAGTTCAGGAAGTAATGTTATAAAGTGCATGTAGAAATCTCACTGTAGTATCCACATGTTTTTCCAGTGAAAAATAAATGCAGTATTTTACATTTTAAAGTCTACATTGGTTTATTATCACATGTGTATCCCTATTATGTAAGTGTGATCACGACAGAGATATATAACCATAAACCAAGTCCAAACTTCAATAGAAATCTTAGCTGCACCAACTCAAGATTAAACTATAGGCTGTTTGCAATGTTGTGACGGCACACAAACACAATCTCTATATATGTCTTTAAAATCTGATTCAATCCATTAAACAGATAGGAGGAAATCATTGGCATCATTTAGTAATTAAATGCATGGATTCTTATTGTATAATGTAAGATCAATGAACATATGTGACATGTTCTAATGTTCATAATGACCGATGAAAATAAACTACTACTACTATTTATTGGTTTATTTGGTTGTGTCAGTGCATGTTAATGAACACACTACATCACGACTACACATAGGAGGGATTCAAGTTCAAACCATAAATTACAGTAAAAGAACAACTTTTATGGCATTGTAAATGAAACCCAGGGCTATTGTATGTAGCCTGGGTCTATCAAAAATATGAAGTACTGCCTATTAGTACCATTCAAAAATATGAATACATTTTCTTTTAGCTTTGTTTTGTGCACGTCTCACTTTTCCTGTAAAGCAAAGTCCATTTAAGAACAAGTGAGTAACGGCAGGGTCTGTCAACTCATTCAAACACACTTCTTGATATGTGGGTGGTTCTCTTTGTAGGCTCTGTCTCTGCTGGTCACAGTAGTTTATTAACCGTCAAGTAAATGGAAGCAGGAGAGAAGTCACTGAGAAAGCGCCTCTAAAAGGTAGGCAATCTGTCATTATTTTGTGCATTTCTCGTTTCTAAAGTACCTGGTATCAATTTGCATTTAATACTGAAGATCAAATTACATAAGTGTTGTAACAAGTGTTGAAAAAAGTTCATGGAGCGTTTGAGAGGAGGAAACGAGAGAGATTTTTAGTTTCAAATACAACCAGAGAGCAACTTTAAGTGTTAAAAGCATGTTGAATTTGTGGTATTGTTTCATTTTCATTTATTTATTTAATATGGGCATAGCAATTAACATTGGACGAACCAGATGCATTGTTTAAAGTGTAGCACATGTGCTAATTTTCAACACCTGGCCAATGGGGGGCTTTTAGGTTACAAAGATAAAACACATTATTAAACAAGATAAGGCACATTTTACACATGGGAACAAGTTTGGCCCGATTTGAGCCACTGTTTAAGCTCTCTATTGTATTTTGTTTTGTAGGTGTCTTTATAAGGCGCTTGTTGTCTCCAAAACGACTAAATCTCTTTGATTACGGGTCAACTGTGTAATGTAACAGTGACGAAACAACGTGAAGGCAGTTATTAGTTATTTTATTGTCTTATTACTTATAATATTATAATAGTAAATCATACTCATCAGCCCTCCCCCTTTTTAAATATGTTAATCAAAAAACGGCTAAGATTGTTCCCCTTTTTAAATCGGGTGATAGGCATAGCCTCACAAATTATAGGCCTATATCTTTGCTTTCTCAATTTTCCAAAATTCTGGAGAAACTTTTTGTTAAAAAATTTGATTCTTTTTCTTGAAAAACATTCCTTGATACATGATAATTTAGAAAAACTTAGAAAATAGACAACAATATGTAGAGTATATAGGCCATGAATCTGAGTTAGAAACAATACAGTGTGGAGTCCCTCAAGGCTCTGTGCTGGGGCCTAAACTTTTTATTTTATATATTAATGACCTATGTGGTGAATCAAAGATTTTAAGTTTTGTTCTTTTTGCGGACGATACAAATTTTTTTGTATCGGGGAAGAATTTAGGAACATTAATAAAAACTATTGAACAAGAAATGGTCCAACTTCAGAAATGGTTTAATAAAAATAAATTGTCGTTAAATTTAAACAAAACAAAATGTATGTTGTTTACAAATCAAAAATGCCTTGAAAATGTTAATTTGACTTTAAATGGAATAACTATAGAGAGAGTGTCAGAATTCAGGTTTTTAGGAGTACTCATTGATGATAAATTTAAGTGGAAGTCACACATAGCTTACGTAAGAAATAAAATTTGTAAAAACATTGCTGTTTTGAGTAAAGTAAAGTTTATGTTGAATTACAAGGCAATGAGAATCTTATATTGTTCCTTTATTTTGCCATATTTAATGTATTGTTTGGAGGTATGGGGTAATTCTTATATTACTAATTTAATGCCCTTATTTCTTTTGCAAAAAAGGGCTATAAGAATAATTAATGGAGTTGCTCCAAGAGAACATACCACAGGTCTGTTTCTGAGGTCAGGACTACTCAAATTGAAGGACTTGGTTTCTTTACAAACTTTATTAGTTGTTCATAAAGCAAAACACTGCCCGTTACCGCATAGACTTCAAACCCTTTTTACTGTAAATAGTGAGACAAGTAGAAGAAATACTGACTTTAAACAAACGTTTGCAGGAAATGCCCTTAAACAAATGTGTGTCTCAGTATCTGGTGTGAAACAATGGAACTCTCTAGAAAACGATCTAAAATGTTGTTCAAATATTCTTCAATTTAAATATAAGCATAAACAGAACATTCTTAACTTGTACAAAGATGAATGTGAAAATTGTTAAATTTACAACAACAGTGCTGATAACGACGATGGTGATGTAGTGGTGCGGCGGTGGTGATGAGGCGATGGCGGGACTGTCTGGTTGTGTGGCGCGTACCTATGTGTTCGTGTGGGTGTGTCTGTATGGGTGCATACGGGTATGCTTTCAGTACGCATTAAAAAAAAAAGAAAAAAAAAAAGAGGAACAAATTTTCAGTGCAGGGTAAGCGGATGTTGAGCAGCTGTGGGAGGTCATACGTCTCAACAGCTGCCCACACAAACCTCGCTTTTTTAAATACACCATACAGCATAGGGCTCATCACGAGTACATATACACATCCTCTTCAGTACAGGGTGAGCAGGAATGGAGGGAATGTCAGGGGTGTAGCACCTCTGGACTTCCGCTAACTCCTGTCTTTTTAAACACAACACCTATTTTAGGGCACAACTCTGTCAATCACTAATGTAGGGCAAGCAGGTGCCGGGCAGCTGTGAGAGGTCAAACATCTTTCGACAGCTGCCCACTCAAACCTTGTTTTTTAATGCAACACACAGCATAGGGCTCATCACAAATACATCAATAGATCCTCTCCATCTTTTTGTGTGTGTGCTGTGGGTGTGCCTGTGTGTGCCCGTACATGCCTGCCTGTATGTATATGTGGGTGTGCGTTGTGTAGTTTGATGGACTCGTCGTTGTTCTCGTCGCCGCTGTTGTCACCATTGCATCACTGTTGTTTTAGCAAAATTATTACTAATAATTGGAAAAAAAGAAAGAAAACTGTTAAAATTCAAAGTTGATTACATCTGGTCTGGGCTATTGTTATCTTTTGGCATCGGTGTGGCCATCTAATTTGTAATGTTTTTTTTTTAGAATGGGGTAGGAGCTTATAAGATTTTTTCTTCATCCTACTCCTGTTCTTCTTTTCATGGAATGTATTATTGTTGTGTTTGCTGGATTGTTCCAATTGTACAGTATGTTGCATTACCCTGAAAAAAGAATAAATAAAATGAAATGAAAAAAAAATGAAATGAAAAAACAAAAGGACATACAGTAGCCAACCTACTCAGTGTGTGAATACTTGTCACTCAGTTTTACTCAGATGTCTCTTTTCTGCTCTTTTTACAGTTTTGATGTAACATTTTGACGTGCACAGAGACAGTGGAGGTGACATAATGGCGCATGCGACACGTGGTAGAGGTACAGTCTAAAATCCAATGTGCTGTGACTGCGCCCTTTTATTACAGTTGTATAAATGATATGGCTCTATAAACGTGTGTACTGTACTTTCATTGATAATCTAGTTGACACAACTTTACTCATGACTCTGGCAGAATTCAGTCTTATACAGAGCACACATTTGAACTGGTGTAACTATTGTAAGAAATCAGACACACAGGCCTAATTAGGGAGACCAGATTCCCCACATTAAAAACCGTGACACAATGGGAGTTTGTGGGGGAGCCAAACTGTGACTTGTTGAATTGTTAACCTTCATGTTTGTAGAAGTTTCATGTTAATTGTTAGCAGTGCCTTTTCAACCAGAAATGGAAAAAGGGGAGGTGGCACTGCCTCTATAAGCATAAACACTCTTGCCACCAAACCCATTTTATTCGATCAATACACAAGTTTTGAGCACCACGCAATTATTTTTAATAACCCCCCGATTTTATGTGTCACTATCTATAGACCGCCCAAAAGATGTCCCATTTTTATTAATGAATTCTCTGACTTTCTATCTATTTTACATACCTCCTTTAATAAGATCATTTTAACCGGTGATTTTAATCTGCACATAGACAACGTTTTAGACCCCATTACTGCGGAGTTTTTAAATGTTCTTAATTATATGGATTTCACCAACAGGTCACTCAGCCAACTCACGAGAAAGGGCACAGTCTGGACCTGGTCATCACGTATGGCCTGGTCATCACGTATGGCCTGGTCATCACGTATGACCTGGTCATCACGTATGGCCTGGTCATCACGTATGGCCTGGTCATCACGTATGACCTGGTCATCACGTATGGCCTGTCCACTACTGTGTCCTCTGTTATCGACTTGGCAGTCTCTGACCATTACTGTGTGTTTTTAATGGTTTTATCCAGCGAGAATCCTCGGCAAAAACTGTGAGGAAACGTAATTTGACCCTGAAGTGGCGGCAAAATGTATTGATGCTTTACAACAAATTCCTCCTGTGATTTTACCTGCTAACTGCGATTTTATTGTTGACAATTTTAACTGTAAACTAGTTGCACCATTCAAACTTAGGTTTGTTGACAGGTAGGTGTAAGTACCTGCGAGGCATAGAATGCCTGTCGCACTTCCGCCAGTGCCATGAGCCAGCTGCAGGGTCTTCAGCTGGGAGCCATCCTTCACAGATGTTTCTCCCCTTTAATCACCAGAACATCTCAGGATGGTGGGGCAGCGGACAGGGACGTCTCCCTGCCGCCCCCTGCAGCTTGGCTTAGAGGTCACATCAGTGGCTTCTTGGTCCCCAGATTTTGTCGTTCCTCCGCAGCCACAGCCAGAAGCTAGCCTTTTCTCCTTCTTGAGCGAGCTCTTTCAGAGCTTTGTTCAGCTTTCCAGATGTCATGCCTATGTCCTTCAGGAAATGCTTTGCAGACAGACCTACAAAGCCGCGGCTTTTCGATCGGATAGATTTTTGTGCTCCATCCATTCGCCCTGCATACTGCAGCTAGATCTGAGTAGCGTTCCTTCTTTCTCTCATAGGCCTCTTGCATGGCATCCTCCCATGGTACCGTCAACTCGACCAGAAAAACATGCTTTCTGCTTTGAGACCAGAGAACAATGTCCGGGCGTAGACTGGAGGTGGCTATGGCCACCGGGAACTTGAGTTGCGTGCCTATGTCAGCTAGCATCTCCCAGTCTGAGCTAGGAGCCAGAATCGTTTGTTTATGGTGAGTGCGTTGGTCTTTCCTTTGCTGTCCTGCTGGTACAAATTGGATTTGCTTTTGAATTGGCTGGCGCGATGTTTTGTTGGACTGAACTCTCCTTGACTCTGTGATCTCTGCCAGTTTCTTCAGCACTTGAGAGAAGAAAAAAAGATTAATCCCAAATCCCCCCCCCCCCCCCCCATTCAAAATAATACATTTTCAAATATTCCGTGCTCAACAAAAGACCTACAATACAGCAATAAGAAATGCAAGAAATAAATTCTTTTCCACAATAATCACCAACCACAAAAACAACCCAAAAGTCCTATTCTCAACAATAGAAAATGTTTAAATCCTGATTTTAACAAACCTCCTTTAAACCCCACAGACGCCTGTGAGGCGTTTGCAGACCACTTCAGGGGAAAGATAGACACTATCAGATGTAATATTTTATCTAGTAACACTGCTTTAAATGCATCTGGTTATCTACTTGTTCCAAAAGAAACACTGCACAGTTTTGTCCTGGTTAATGCTGAGATGCTTGATAAAGTTTTCTCCTCAGTGAGGCCCACCACATGTCTTTTAGACCCGGTCTCAACCCCGTGTTTTAAATCATTCTATGGATCCTTTAAAGACGAGCTTTTACATATGATGAATTGCTCTCTTCAGACGGGGGTCTTCCCTGCTGCCTTTAAGGGGGCGGTGGTGAGGCCTCTGCTGAAGAAGAGCAATTTGGACTGTAATGATTTTAACAATTTTAGACCGATATCCAACTTACCATTTTTAAGCAAAATCTTAGAAAAACTTGTCTTTATCCAACTTAATGATTTTATTACTGCAGATAATGTCCTTGAGAAATTCCAGTCTGGCTTTAGGGTAAACCACAGCACCGAGACGGCACTTTTAAAGATTTTAAATTATCTTAGATTAAATTATAACTCACAGAAGGTCACAGTGTTGGTTCTACTGGATCTGAGCGCTGCCTTTGATACAGTCGACCACACTATTCTTTTAACTCGTTTAAAACACATCGGCCTCTCTGGTGCTGTCCACAAATGGTTTACATCCTACCTCACAGACAGGACATTCATGTGTGGATACCTGCTCCTCTAAGGTCCATAAAATTACATGTGGTGTGCCCCAGGGTTCGATTTTAGGCCCAGTGCTTTTTAACCTGTATATGCTCCCTCTTGGTGATGTCATCAGGAGACATGGAGTCAACTTTCATAGTTACGCTGATGATACACAGTTGTACATCTCCATGTCTCCTGATGACACCAGGCCAATGGATGCACTTTTTAACTGCATTTTAAATATCAAATCCTGGATGGCAGAAAACTTTCTCCAGCTTAACCAGGACAAAACTGAAGTTTTAGTCATCGGTCCTGAGGCCCAGAGAGAGAAACTTTTACCCAAACTACAGTCATTGTCTTTTAATCCTTCCTCACAGGTGAAGAACCTGGGTGTGATCTTTGACTCTGAGCTGACTTTAATTCCACACATTAAGAATATCACAAAAATAGGTTTTTACCATCTAAAGAACATAGCCAGAGTCCGCCCCATTCTCTCTCGGGCCAACACGGAGACGCAGCATGCTTTTATCACCAGCCGTATCGACTACTGTAATGCCCTGCTTTCTGGTCTTCCCAAAAACAGTATCTCAGGTTTACAACTTTTACAAAATTCAGAAGCTCATGTCCTGACAAAGACCAGGAGGCGGGACCACATTACACCGGTTTTAGAGTCGCTGCATTGGCTCCCCGTGTGTTTCAGGATCAATTTTAAAGTTCTTTTAACGGTTTTTAAATGTCTTATTGGTCTTGGTCCTTCTTATCTTTCAGAACTGCTTTTACCTTATGAACCTTTGCGGTCCCTGCGCTCCTCCGGCAGGGGTCTCCTAGTTATTCCTAAAGTCAACAGAAAGACTCACGGCGAGGCTTCTTTCCAGTATTACGGCCCTCGCCTCTGGAACGACCTGAGGAGGAGCTCAGGACCACAGAGAACGTTCATGTTTTTAAGAGCAGGCTCAAGACCCACCTTTTAAGTTTAGCTTTTAACTGATTCTATTCTGATCTATTAATTTAGTCCTAATGATATATTGTGTGTGTGTGTGTATGTACAGTATGCATGTGTGTATGGATGTATGATGCGGGGCGTATTGTTTTAAATGTAATCTGTAAAGCACTTTGTGATACCTTTCGGTATGAAAAGCGCTTTATTAATAAAGTTTGATTGATTGATTGAATCAAATGGACCAATCAGCAGTGATCGACTTTTAGCTGGTTCAGTCACTACGAAAACTGTTCGTATACATCCATGAGACTCATGTATGTTCATTAACATGCACTGGCCCGACCAAATAAACCAATAAATAAAATAAATAACGCATGGAGCATGTTACCCCCAACACTGGTCCTGGGTAAACTGGGAAGTCTGGTCACCCTAGGCCTAATACATGTCTTGATAGTTAAAAGTTTTGAAGAGATATACAGAAGCTAGACACTGGAGGTCGTAAATTTAAATTAGGGAATAAAAGTGCATGTGCAAACATAACTAACATGTTCTTGTCATTCACAGGCGTGAAAGGGTTAAGGCGCAGCTACAGTATGTCCCACATATTTAGAGAATTCAAGTGTAAGTCAACCTTAAAGCCAACCTGAGGCTGATACTGCATTTTGTTTAATATTGTTAAAATGATTGTGTCATCATGTGACTTGACATTACTGTTGTATAAAATAGAAGAGAGAAAAATATTTAAAAGCAAGTCTGTACCTTGTGAGCAGTGGCTGCAGAACACAGGGTCCCAGAGCAAATGCATCATCAAAAAAGCACAGCTAATCCTTTTATCCAGCTGATTCAGACCCATATTAGAACTTCTCTAAGAACCTTGGCACTTACTGGAAATATAAATAACATAAATCCTAATAGTTTGTTTTGTATTTCAGCGGACTGCCTTAGAGTGATTATCTGGGGAAACAGCTGGAGTCAGAGATGTTTGGTGGGAAACCTCTTAATGAACCAAGATGTGTTTGATGCGACACTTGAACCCAAAGTGTCTGTAGCAAATCTTACATTGAGAGACAAGACTCTAACTTTGATCAACGCTCCAGACCTGTTCTCAGACCTTACAGAGGACAGACTGACTGAGTTAGTGACAGAGGTGAGAGAGGCCTGTTCTCCTGGACCCCATGTGTTTCTGCTGGTTCTAGAGCCAGAGAGCTTCACAGAACAACATCAGCGGAGGCTTCAGTCCATCCTGGAGAAATTCAGTGAAAAACCATTTGACCATGTGATTGTGCTGTTGTCGATGATAGATCAGCAACAAAATCCTTTTTCCCAACAAGTGTTCTTGGAGAAGCCACATTTAAAATCAGTTATTAAAGAATGCAGATACAGGTATCAGTGGATCAAACACTTTGAGGACCAAACACTGAATAGTTTTACACGTGAAGAGCTGTTAACACGACTGGCACAGAGAGTAAAAGAGAATTCTGAAGATTATCTGAAATATGAAGAATTTAAAGACACAGTTCCCCTTCACAAAGTGCTAATTTGCACGCTAAAATGAAGGAAGGTGTCACTAGCCTTCTAGAAACAGTAAAAACCCTTGGTAAGTTTTTGGCTACAGTAAATTTTAAATTATACCAATTTGTGTATTTACTGTGATCTTTATTTCTCAGGATTTACAGCTGACCCTACAAAGAAAATTCAAGAAGGTAATTGTTCCTAACAATAAAAAAAACAAAACAAATCATAAACACAACAGTAATAACATCTTTAAAAGATCAAAGTCATCTTTAATGTTGAGGGAGGAGAGAGTTCAGCTTCTTGACAGCCTGGGGGATAAATCTGACCTTCAGGCCTGAACCTGGACCATAGACTAAGCAGTCTCCTCCCTGAAGGCAGTCATGGAAATTAGGCCAAGGCTACAATCCGGTGTGGCTTGTTTACATGCATGAGACCCATGTATGTTCATTAACATGCACTGTCCCGACCAAATAAACCAATAAATAGATAACAGTTTAGACCAGGTCAGATGATGCAGGCTGCCTATGGACTAAATTATACTTTTATAAAGCCTTTTTATAAACATGAAGCAACAAATATCATCTATCATGTCTACAGTTTTTAACTTCATATCCAGTTAGCTGTGGCAGTCCTATTTAGTTTATATAGTGAACGTACTGCATAATTTCTATCGAGAACAAATATGCCCTGCACTAATACATTTTTTTTCCTCTCCAGAATTTCATATTCAAATACTGTCACTTAAAATAAGTGATGAGAAAAAGAAAACAAAACTCACACTTCAGATCAGAGGAAAATCAAGTCGGACAGAATGGAGAGGCAAAAAAGTAAAAAATGTCAAATCTGCAAATCTCTTCAGTATGTCCGTTCCAGAAGTGATTGATGAAATGAAGAAATGTGTGAGAGAGTTCAACCAAGGACCAAACGTGCTGCTGCTGAGGCTTTCTGCATCCACAGAGAAAAACATAGAAACTCTGAGGTTAATTCTATCATTGTTTGGCCCAAACGCTTTTAAACACTCCATATTAGTCTTCACTGATAAACAAAGTATAGAACCCTGCGCCAACAGCCTCCTGGAAGAATGTGAAGGACGATGTCATATCAAGTCCACTGAATCCTCTGATGAGTTAATGATGAAGGTGAAGACCATGGTGGAAAATAACAAAGGATCTTTTGTTAGTTTAACTAATGTCTCTACTCCAAAAAAGAATATTGTAAAAATGAACTTAGTGTTTTGTGGTATGCATGAGTCTGAAAAGATTCGAGCCACTAAAGCCATTTTAGGTCCAGCCACACATTATTCAGAAAGCAGCTCATCTGAGTGCGTTAAACGTCAGGCAGAAGTGTCCAGAAGGTTGGTGTCTATAGTTGAGCTGCCAGCGCTGTCTGAAAAACCTGAGAGGGAAGTGATGGAGGAGTGTTTGAGCTGTGTCTCCATGTGTGATCCAGAGGGAGTTCATGCTTTTGTCATGGTGTTACCGGTGGCTTCCCTCACCGATGAAGACAAAGCGGAGTTTCAAACCATCCAGAACATACTCAGCTCCAGAATCAATAGTTTCACTGTGATTCTCTTCACTGTGGAGTCAGATCCCAAGGCTCAGGTTTTCACTGAGTTTGTGAAACATCATGAAGACATTCAGACCCTCAGTCAGAGCTGCAGAGGTCACGTCTTTATCAACATTAAGGACCCACAGCGAGCTCCTCAAGTGCTGGAAGAAATAGAAAAGTTAATGGACATGTCTCAGCGCTTCACAACAGAAACCTTTGCAAAGATTCACTTTGCAATATGCACTCAGTCAACTTCCCCCAAGACGAGCCTTTTAAGATGTAAGTATTTGGTAAATAGTAAACTATTGGTATTTTAGTGAAAGCTGTGTCACTAAATTAATAGTATTTAAGTACTAGATTTTACGCTTTTATAATCATGTTATTGTACTAACGACATTGGTTCATTTACAGATGACAAAGAAAGTGAGAAGACTCTGCGGATTGTGCTGATTGGAAAGACCGGCAATGGAAAGAGTTCATCTGGAAACACCATCCTGGGAAGAAATGCTTTCAAATCTGACTTTGGTCAAAAAGCTATTACAAAGTTTTGTGAAAAAGAACACAGCATAATGAATAGTTGTCGTGTTGATGTAATGGACACCCCTGGACTGTTTGATAATTCCATGTCCAATCAAGAGATTAATGAGGAAATGGTCAAATGCACCAGCCTTTTGGCTCCAGGGCCACACGTCTTCCTGTTGGTGCTGCGAATTGGACGGTTCACACCAGAAGAAAATGAGACACTGAACCTGATCAAGAAAGTGTTTGGAAAAGATGCTCAGAAATATACAATTGTCCTGTTCACACATGGAGAAGAACTAGATGTTAATAATACATCTGTAGAAGACTTTATTAAAGATAAATGTGATGATTCATGTCAGAAACTTATCTCTGACTGTGGAAACAGATACCACGTCTTTAATAATCGCGACAAGACAAAAAGACAACAAGTAAATAAACTGATCAAAAGATTGACGCTCTGGTGGCGGAAAACGGAGGAAGCTGCTACACCAACGAAATGCTTAAAGAAGCTGAAGCCGCTATTCAGAGAGAAGCTGAAAGATTAATGAAAGAAAAGGAAGAAGAGTTTAAGAAAGAGAAGCAAGAAATGGAAGATAAACATAAACAAGAAATGCAAGAAATACAACAGAGAATGGATAAAGAGCGTGAGGAAACTGAGAGAGTGAGACGAGAGAAGGACAATGAACTCAGAGAAATGGAAGCTAAAATAAACCAGGAGCGAGAGCTCAGGAAGAAAGAACAGGAGAAAAGAGACAAGGAAGAACAAGAACGGAAAGAGCTGGACAGAGTTAAACGACAGGAATATGAGCAAAAACTTCAAGAATTAGAGGAAAAGCTTCGACAAAACTTTGATTTGAAATCCCAAGAAACTCGAGATAAAATAGAAAATGAGAGGCAAGTCTGGGAGGAAAAGATGAAAGAACGTGAGAAGCAATACAACGAGGATAAAAAGAGGAGGCAGGAGGAGCAGGAACAACTAGAGAAACAATACAAGGAAAAATATGAACTATGGAAAAAGAAAAGGAAGAACTTCAACTCAGACAAGAACAAGAGGAAAGAGAGAGAAAAGAATTAGAGGAAAAACATAAACAACAAATGGAAGATTTGAGAAAATCATATGAGGAAGAGGCAAGAAGACAAGCCGAAGAATTTAATGAGTTCAAAGAGAGAAAGAGAACTGACTTTGCAGCTTTAATTGAGAAATACTTGGAAGAAGTGACAACTCTTAAAGATGAGCTTGAACAAAAGCAGAGAGAATACCAAAGTTTCCAAAACCTGGCAGCCCATAACGAAACTGAACTGAAAACTGACATGGAACAACTGCAGACTCAGCACAAGTATCAAATGATTGATTTGGCGATTGTTGCTCTAACGGAGGAGAAAGAAAACAGCACATTAATTAAAGGCAGTCTGAAAAAACATGCATCAGAATTAGAAAAGTGTAAAAAAGTCATTAAACAGAACTATGAAAAAGAATTGAAGAGGAAAGTAAACATGTTAAAGACAAAACAAAACCAAGAAATGAAAAAGCTGGAAAAAGGCACATACACTTCCTCACAAAGCAAAAGAGAGTTGTCTGACAAGCACAAAAAACAAATAAATGATTTAGAGTGTAAACTCTGGAAAAAGTATGAACAAACACTGAATGAAGAAGTGGATAAAATAAAGAATCAGCATGAAGAAGAGATGAGTAAAATCACTGAGGATCTCTTGAGGAAGAATAAGATGAATTGGGAGAAGCAAATTTCCGACTTAGAAAAGAAGCAGAAAGAGGAGATGGACGAGTTTATGAAAAAAGCAAAAGGAAAAGTAGATGAAGTTCAACTCGATCAACTGAAGACAAAACACCAGATAGAGATGGATCAGATCAAAAGGAGAATGTTTCTGCAAGAGGAAAAATGCCCCATACTTTGAAGCGATTAATCAGTAACTCAATCACCATTCTGACCTTTTGACGAAAGTACACAGAAAACAATATTATCATTATTTCAAGTGATGGTTTGTAAGATTTCAAAATGAGAAGAGAAAGCAGTAGCTAATGTTTTGGACCTGAAACCCAAATTAATCTTTTATCTTTTGAAACAATTATGAGATAATTTCTCCTGAGTTTATTTGTATACACAGAAGAAGATGGTGAACATTGTGCCAGTTTTGTTTCCATGTGGAAATGAATTACAGAGATATTAACCATAAACCACGCCCCAGCATCTGCATTTTCTCAGCTAAAAATCAAAAACATCCTCATAGAATTCTATCGTTCCCTCTGTAATATCCTTAAATAATAAGCCGTTTAGATGCAAGAGCGGCTAATAAAGAGATACATAATGGCAGAGTGGTTAGCATATCTCCCATGAGATTTACAAATTTACAAAATCTTTTGGACAGTCCAGTTTCTCTTTTAATGGATCCAGACTGTGGAACTCTCTGCCCACTGATTTAAAACTGCAGACTGACATGAACAGTTTTTACAGAGGTCTGAAACTATGGCTGAAGTCAAGTCAAAGCTGCTCACATGGTAACACTGTATGAAATGTATACTGATGATGTGTAATTGTTTATTGTTTACCTTTTTAAATATTGTACTGTATTGTATTGTGTTTTGTGAAATGTGTAGCCTCCTATGGACAGGTGTTGCAAATTAGCAGTTTTGCTATAACACTAAAAACAATGTATCTGGTTTGTCCAATGCAGTTGTTATGCCCATATCAAATAAACTAATAATAATAATGAGCGAGAGGTTGTGGTTTGTGGTTTCCGTTTTCTTCTCTGTTCAAAGATAAAGCTCATGTACAGCTGGGAAATCTAAATGTCCGACTGTGGCAACATAAAACCATATAGTTTCCTGTGTAGGCTGCAGGTGTATTCATGAGTTTCTGATTCTTCGTAGAGACACGCGCTCCAGGTCCTGCTTCTTCTCTTCGGCTCGAGCTGCAAAGTCAAACAAAGCTTGTTACAACATCGGAAAATCTTTCTTAGTCATTTCCCCATAGACTTTTAAAAGCATGGCAGAGATTTAAGTACTTACTAACCATATTGCCATAAGAAATATAGAAAACGTGAAAATACAACAAAAAGTAGTCATAATTTTGCCTTTTACACACGGTTAGATTTATTTTTATATTTCAAATGATGTTTTTTGTTCTCTTGAATCTGAATAATGAAAAGTACAGCAGTGACCTCAGATCTATAAATAAAACTCTTGATGGGAAATGTCAGCTGTACTTAATTACTTACAGTAATGTAAAAAGTGGGACAGTAATTTCATTGAATAAAAGTAAAAAGTTCGAGTCCTGGAAATCCTTCTGTCTTTGTGGGGACGTATTTTTTATATGAACATGATGAATATTTTAACAGATTTATTTTGTAGTTTTTCTTGACTTGGCATTTTTTTTGGTGCTGTTTATTATTTCACTTCCTTATTGGAAATTATGTTGTATCTATATTATGTCTATAATGTTGCACTGACGTTTAATAATTAAAAAAAAAATACACTAATTGTTTGTGATTGGTTTATTCTTTCTAAGTCTCGTATCTCACTAATTTCTTTGAAAGGTCTCGTCTTTCAGTTGTGTTGTTTAGCCGTATCAGCTTTGTTTTCTCCGTTCATTCCCAGGGTTCAGTGATTAGCATTTACTGTATCACTGTCCCATGTTCAATAAATATTGGTCATGTATTATTAAAAGGTACAGAAATAATGTCAAATTGCTGTTGTCTTATCATAGTTCACAGTTAATCTTATAGGCATTCCTTTGTTGTCAATTCTGATTCTGATTAAAGTAGGAAACTAATGTTATATTTTATATAAATGTTTGACAGAGGAAAATCTATGAACAAATGGAGCTAAAGTCTGTGCCTCCTATAACATAATATTAACATGTGAAAAACTGCAAAAATGTTATTTTCTCGCCAGATATGACATAAGGCCAGTGACAATTATCAAAGAGTCATGAAAAACAGTATCAAGGAAATATGTGGTGTTTCCATTTGCTTACGTTGCATTGCATTAATTTTAACATTACTATGGCCATGTCCTAGAGAGTTTTATTAAATATCTTTGACTCTTCTTATAGCCGTTAGCATGTTTTCAGCTGTCAACCCATTGACCACATTTATGTTAAAGCCTCGTTAGAAATCATTAAAGTATGTACAGACATTTGGAGGGTTTACTTTATGTAGCAGAGTGGAGGTGATACTAAATAGTTGGCTTTAAAATAAATAAGGTTGCCACAACGCCACCCAGTATAACTGGGAAAACAACTTAAGCAAGGTTTTAACTTAAGGCACACAGGTTCATTAAAAGGACCGGGCAGAGGCAAATGATTTACAAGAATATGTTTTGCTTTTATTATATAAGTTAAGTTTGGTTTCTTCAAAAGTTCATTTCATGTTTCACTTGAGTCCTTCATTTAAAAGTCGAGTCCAGTCCTATTTACAGGTAGAGAAGCGCATTTAGGGCGACAGCTTACAAACAGACAGGGAAAACACGATGACAACAGTGAACAGGGGAGGCATGATGGTGCTGCCAGGACCCTGTGAACACATTATAAACATAAATACAATTGAAATGCATTTAACAGACACAAACAAAACAAAGATCCTACCAGTTGGCGAAAGAAAGCACGACACCCTACGAGCCCGCAGACCCCGGACCGCGTCCAGCTATACGGCACCACTCGGACCGGCATCAGTGCTGTCTGAACAGTAGGAGCTTAACGAAATGTACCGACATTGATACTACAAAAACTGTAGGACGACGCGCTTACCATCAAGGCATGGAAGTTGCATTTAAAGCTGCTGGCCTTAAGCCTCACGTTGCCGGCTTGACGCTCCCGACACAACGAACAACTAGACAACCCAGACTAGCCGCTAGCCACGCTGTGTCCTGCAGCTGGTGTGACGTCAGAGAGGTGAGAGGGCAGGTGATACAGAAAAGGCCCTTTTTATAGCGCGCCCCCTACATTTAATTGTCTAAACGCAGGGACACCTACCCCACCTCACTACATTTAGGAACAAATTAGCATCTAAAAGTGTCCTCTGAGCTAAATGCTAACTCAAATTCAGTTTCTGCTTTGTGTGGGTCAGATATAAATCCAAATTATATATATCATTTGTATGGGGATAAAAAACAAGTCCAGGATTTGACTGCTCACACGTATTTGTAGAAAGGCTCAGAGGGCTAAAGGCATTTGGTTTCTATGGTTGTTACCCTATGAAGTTAGCATCATGCTGAAACGCCGAGACCCTGTTGCTGATTTTCGTATATTTACCTCGAGTCCATGTGCGGTAGATGCAGATTCCGATGCAGAGGACGGCGGTGTAGAGGATGAACAGGAAGACGAAGCACAGAGTTCTGTAAAGAGGGAATTCTGTTGGCTCAGGTTCAGGAGGCGGCGGAGGAGACGTGGCCTCTTCGATCCGGGAAGTAACAGGATGTTCTAAATAAAAGACAAAGAGGTGATCGTCATGCGGTGCAACGTGAAACATCCATTAGATTCAGTCTGTGTTCACATTTAGGCCGCGCAACTCACATACGCCAAACATTCCCCATAAAAAACAAGATCCAATGAAAGAAAATGGTGGTTTCTCGAACTTGTCATACCAGGTTCCACCTCATTAACTATTTTTGTCTGTTTAAAATATTTACTCATTTCAAACATCCCATTTCTGCAAAGGATATGTGACCAATATTTTTTCATGTTATTAACATTACTTCTAAGGTCTATTGTTGGTCAGGAGCTGAAACTAAACTCCTGTATTGGGGACATTTGGACATTTAAAGGTAAATGGACACAAACGTTATCAAAAATAGTCACACTTTCCATTTTCTAATGTTTGGTTGTAGCGCCTTTAACTTTGATCACAGCTCATTCGCATTACAGAGTTTCAATAAGCTTCTGCAATGTCAAAAGATCCAGTGTTTCATTCATTTATCACCAAGATCTTGTATTGATGATTGGAGAGAGTGACCACTGTGCAAAGCCTTCTCCAGCACATTCCAAAGACTCTCAATGGGGTTTAGATCTGGACTCTGTGGCGACCGATCCATCTCATGCTCCCTGAACCGCCCTTTCACAACGTGAGTCCCATAAATCCTGGCATTGTCAGGATGCTGGCGTTGCCATCAGGGAAGAAGAAATCCATTGATGGAATAAGCTGGTCATTCAGGAAGTTCAGGTCGTCAGCTGATCTTTAGTGTTGCTGAACCTAGACCTGACCAACTGCAGTGACCCAAAATTAGAAGCTATAATGTATCAAATTAGTTACATCCAGCAGAAATCCAGGAAAACGTATTTCTGACTCAATTCTAAAGCCACTTCCTGAACCACTGTCATGTCACCTGCAGTTTCATCAAACCATAGATGCGCTAGCCTGATAAACCACACCCACTTTTCTGCGCGAAAGAAGGTGGATCTGGATATTAATAGATCCGTGGTCTGGACATACACGGTAAACAAGTTGCTGATTGGCGGCTAAGGCCGAACCAATCACGACTGTCACAGAGAATTGACAAGGTTACGTCACTCGCTGCACCACTATGTTGTTAGTTCAATTAACATAAACATTAGCCAAAACTAATCACGGATGAAGTAGTTGAGGATTTTGCCTACGCGTTCTCGTTTATATTCAGTTCATATTTTGTGAGTTGGACTACAGCTGTCGTCACGTCCGCTAATTGCTAATTAGTCAATCTGTGTGCGTGTTAGGCCCACCCGTTCAAACTGCTCCAATTGTTCCGTGAACAGAATAAACTTCCCTGCGTGGAATGGACAGGGAATAGTGTGGCAGAGCCAGGCAATATGGCTCTGCTACCATCCGGGTGCTTTCAGAGCGCCGCAGATGTAGAGGTGAAAACAATGGCCGTAATAAACAGTGTTTTTGCCTGTGAGTGACAGATTGTGTTCGATAAATTTAGTTTTTCTCAGTAAATCCCGCCTAAAAGTTGTTGTGCGGTCGGATGCTCCATTTTGTCTGAACTACAGCTTCAATCTTGTAAACTGAGTAAGTTTTATGATTAGAATCAACATCTGCAGATCTAAACACATTGTGTGGATTATGTTTTAAAGTAACTGTGCCGGACACATCAGGCTCTAAATTCTATCATTTACTTTGCTTTAAACATGAAATAAATTGTTAATCAAATGTTTAATCTCATGACATGTGTTAGCTAAGTCATGCTTTAGCTAAATCTAAAGCCGAATAAACTAGACAGAAGGTCGCCTAAAAGCTTCTAAAACATTTTCTCGTCAGCATCACGTTTAACTTTGATCATGATTATTTCCTGTAAGACGAGACATAAATGTGTGAAATTCAACATAAAGTTACGATGGATTAGCGACGCGTGCTAGGCAACCTCTTGGCAGTTTGTACAAACATTAATCGAGACCAATTAAGTCCAATTTCTGTTTATATCAGACTTTTGCCTCAATAGCCAGGTTATCATGGTAATCAAATCACATTTCATCACATTCCGACAATTATTCACCTTAATAAATCCTCTCAAACAACCACCAAATATCAGCGTCTCCCATTGTTTCAATAAAGCGAGAGCGTTGTGTTCACCTCCGCTTCATTTGTGACGTAACACCGTAGAGCCCTATAGAAGCGCTGTAGCATCATCAGCTGAAACGCGATGGTGCAGCCTTTGATCACCGCACCGGTGTGAAGGCTTCCTGTTGGTCTAGTCTGTTACAGTCACATGTACCGTCCTGATCAAAAGTTTAAGATCAGTTAAAAAATGCATTGTTGGATCTTAACAAGGTTCATAGTAGAACTTCAATATGCAACAAGAAATAGTGTGAGACAAAAAAAAAAGTAAACCTTTAATGTGCAGAGCCCTCAAAGAACACATGTAACAAGAATTAATTAATTTATTTTTATCTCATTATGTTTTATATATGTTTACGTCATTCAACATTACTCAAGTAGAAGTAAATAGTACTATATGAAAAAAGTAGTTATTTAAAAATGCTACATTAAGTACACGTACTTGAGTAAATGTAACTGAGTACTACCTGCCTGGTATCTATTGGCTAATAAATGATTTCGTAGCGTTTCCTTATGTTTCAAGTACAAATTAGACAGCGCTATTCACCACTTTGCACATTTTTATTGTTGTAAGACATTGGCATCTTGTCATTCAGTGAAGAAACAACATGACTTATTACAATAGGTCATTATTTTTGATGATGATACTGATTTTTGTATTTTCAATGAAGAACATAATATTCTCTTTTGCAGTCCAGTCCCTTGAGTCTGCTCCACCACCTGTAGATTATGTGACATTAACATAAAAAAAAAAAAACACAAAACGAAAAAGAAAAAGATCTGTTCTGTGCATGGCTTTGTTTCACATTCAGGTATACAAACGTCTGCAATCTCTGAGAATAAAAAAACTAAAATATATGTATTTCAAAAATGAAAAAAATATTTGAATGACACTTATCTTCATAATCCACCAATAATAAAAATGTACAACATCACTACAATTAACTGACTGACAGGGTGAGTCGACTTTGACAGGTCAATTTGTCTTGTTTTAACCTTACGAGATCAAATTAACCTCCAGGACTGGATGAATGAGAGTTTACACCATCCCAATATTTTGGGTCATTTGATGCGTGGCAGCTTGTGGAGTAACGGTTTCCTTTGTCACTCCACAATGACAACACCCCCTTTTGATCATTAATTCTAGTGTCTACAGTTGTGCTCAAAAGTTTACATACCCTGGCCGAATTTGAGATTTGTTTGCCTATTTTTCAAAGAATGTGAAAGGTAACACAAAAAGTGTTAAAGAAAGTTCAAGAAAGAAAGTACCAAAATGACCCTGATCAAAAGTTTACACACCCCAGTTCTTAATACTGTGTATTTCCCTCTTTAACATCAGTGACAGCTTGCTGTCTTTTGTGGTCGTAGTGGATGAGGTTCTTTATTTTTTCTAATAGTAAAGTGGCCGATTCTTCTTTGCAAAAAGCCTCCAGGTCCTGCATTAACTGCATGTTTAAGATCTCCCCACAGTGGTTCAGTGATACTGAGGTCAGGAGACTGAGATGGAACTAATGGGATCTTCACTTTATTCTGCTGGAGCCACATCAGCGAAACACCTCCATATTTCACTGTAGGTATGGTGCACTTTTCATCATAGGCCTTGTTGACAACAAAAAAAGTGCACCATACCTACAGTTAAATATGGAGGTGTTTCGCTGATGCCTGTGGCTCCAGCAGAATAAAGTGAAGGTCCCGTTAGTTCCATCTCAGTCTCCTGACCTCAGTATCATAGAACCACTGAGGGGAGATCTTAAACGTGCAGTTCATGCAAAACAGCCCAGGAACTTACAGGACCTGGAGGCTTTTTGCAAAGAAGAATGGGCCGCTTTACTATTAGAAAAATAAAGAACCTCATCCACAACGACCACAAAAGACTCAGAGCTGTCACTGATGTTAAAGGGGAAATACACAGTATTAAAAACTGGGGTGTGTAAACTTTTGATCAGGATCATTTTGGTATTTTCTTTTTCATTATGATTTAAAAAGAGCAAACTCAGTTGTTTCACCATAAATGGCTTCACACAACCAACTATGAGTGAAAAATATATATTTTGTGTTATCTTTCACATTCTTTGAAAAAAAAGTCAAAACATCAAAACTTTGGCCAGGGTATGTAAACCTTTGAGCACAACTATATATGTGCCTAACCAAAATTAAAACTAGCCATTGTTGAATTTGCTCTTGTTTCTACACTACATTCACGGAAATAGATAATAGCCCATATAGACAAAGTCAGAAATGTGCCACTATGTGTAACAAATTAGTTAATCTTAAAACTGATACAACTAGACCTGCGTTTCCCAGCTAGAGGCCTAAGGACCTCCTGGGTTACATGTTCCCCAGGGTTCCCTGTTTTTTATCGACAGGGGAACAGCAGTATGGGGTTGGCCTACTTAAATTACTTCCAAAATTGGTAAACAGATCTCTCCTGTTAAGAATCCACAAATAAAAAATAAAAGTTGGGGCAGTGTTTCTTGGGTAAATTGTCCAAAAGTGCAGACATCCACTTCAAAGTATGTGGCATTTTCCTTTATCACGAAACATCTTCTTTTGATGTTGTCCATCTCTATTTGGTGTTCGGTCTCTAGTTGATCCAGTTCATCTTCATTTACCTTCCCTTTCGCCTTTTTTATTAACTTGTCCATCTCTGCTTTTTGCTTCTTTTCTAAATCAGAGCTTTTTTTAGCCATAAATTCTTCATTTTTCCTCAAGAACTCGTCCGTGATTTTACTCAGCGCTTCTTCATGTCGAGTCTTTTTTTCATCCACTTTTTTCTTCTCCTGTTGTTTATACTGATTCCACAGGGCAGATTGTAAATCTTTAATTCTTTTTGTGCTTTTCGGACAACTCTCTCTTTTCTTGTGGGAGAGTGTCTTTATTATTATTTTTCACCAGGTCTTTCATTTCTTGGTTTTGTTTGTCTTTAAAGCCTCTGTTTCCCTTTTCCGTTCTCTTTCATACTCATGTTTAATGTCTTTTTACATTTTTCTATTTCTAATGCATGCTTTTTCTGTATTTCTTTTACTGTCTTGCAATTCTCCTTCTCCTTGCTTAGAGCAGCAATCGCTAAATCAATCAGCTCATGCTTGTGCAGAGACTGCATGTTTTCCATGTCAGTTTTAATTTCAACCATGTGTCTTTTCAATTCAGTTTCATGGGCTGCAGGGTTTCGGTGTGTGGTGTGGTATTCTCGCTCCTTTTGATAAAGCTCTTCTTTAAGACTTTTAACCTCTTCCAAGTGTTTATCGATCATATCTGCAAAGTCATTGTCTTTTCTCTCTTTGAACTCATTTAATTCTTCGGCTTGTCTTCTTGCCTCTTCTGCAAATGATTTTCTCAAATCTTCCATTTCTTGTTTATGTTTTTCCTCTAACTCTTTTCTCTCTCTTTCCTCTTCTTCACGCCTGAGTTGGAGTTCTTTCTTTTCTTTTCTCAATGATCCGTATTTTTTCTTGTATTCTTGCTCTAGTTGTTCCTGCTCCCCCTCCCTCCTATTTTTATCCTCTTCGTATTGCTTCTCATATTTTTCCTCTCTTCCTCCCATTCTTGCCTCTCCTTCTCCATTTTGTCTCGAACTTCTTGGGATTTCAAATCAAAGTTTTGTTGAAGATTTTCCTCTAATTCTTGAAGTTTTTGCTCATATTCCTGTCGTTTAACTCTGTCTTGCTCTATCCGTTCCTGTTCTTCCTTGTCTCTTTTCTCCTGTTCTTTCTTCCGGAGCTCTCGCTCCTGGATTATTTAGCTTCCATTTGTCTTCGTTCATTGTCCTTCTCTCGTCTCACTCTCTCAGTTTCCTCACGCTCTTTTTCCATTCTCTGTTGTATTTCCTGCATTTCTTGTTTATGTTTATCTTCCATTTCTTGCTTCTCTCTTTCAAACTCTTCTTCCCTTTCCTTTAACAATGTTTCCACTTTTCTTTGAATAGCAGCTTCAGCTTCTGTGAGATCTTTATTCGTGTAGCAGCTTCCTCCATTTTCTTCCACCAGAGCATCAATCTTTTGGATCAGTTCATTTACTTGTTGTTGTCTTTTACTTTCATCATCGTTATTAAAGACGTGGTATCTGTTTCCACAGTCAGAGATGAGTTTCTTGCACGAACGATCACATTTATCTTTAATATAGTCTTCAATAGATATCTTGTACTTATCCAGCACTTCCCCATGGTGAACAGGACAATAATGTATTTCTGTGCATCTTTTCCAAACCCTGTCATGATTAGGTTCACTGTCTCATTTTCTTCTGGTGTGAATCGGTTGATTCCCAGCACAACCAGGAAGACGTGTGGCCCTGGGGCTAAAAGGCTGATGCATTTGACCATTTCCTCATAGATCTCTTGATTGGACATGGACCTGTCAAACAGTCCAGGGGTGTCCACTACCTCAACACGACAACTATTCACAATGCTGTGTTCTTTTTGACAACACTTTGTTGTAGCATCTTGACCAAAGTCAGACTTGAAAGCAGCTCTTCCCAGGATGGAGTTTCCAGATGAACTCTTTCCATTGCCGGTCTTTCCAATCAGCACAATCCGCAGAGTCTTCTCACTTTCTTTGCCATCTGCAAAATGAACCATTATCATTAGCACACAAAGGAAAATGTTTAAATACTTAAAGTTCAATACTAAAATACTTACGTTCTAAAAGGATGGGTTCCTGTGAAGTTGTTTGAGTAAATCTTGTAAACTGAATCTTTGCAAAAGTATCGGTTGTGAAGCCATGAGACAAGTCCCTTATCTTTTCTATTTCTTCTAGCACTTGAGGAGCTCGCTCTGGGTCATTCACGTTAATTAAGATGCACCCACTACAGCTCTGACTGATATTCTGAATGTCTTGTTGTTTCATAAATTCCTTGAAAGCCTCCGCATTGGGATCTGACTCCACAGTGAAGAGAATCACAGTGAAACTATTGATCCTCGAGTCAAATGTTTCTGGATGGTTTTAAACTCCGCTTTTTCTTCGTCAGCGAGAGGACCCAGTGGTAACACCATCACAAAAGCATAGACGCCCTCTGGTTCACACATGGAGACACAGCTCCAACACTCATCCAACACTTCACGTTCAGGTTTTGTTGACAGCGCTGGCAGCTCCACTATAGACACCAACCTTCCGGACACTTCTGCCTGACGTTGTACACACTCTGACGAACTTTTTGCGTAGCATGTTGCTGGACCTAAAATGGCTGAAATGGCCCTAGTTTTTGCTGACCTATGTGTCCCACAAAACACAAAGTTATTCTTTTCTATTTCACTTTTGGAGTAAAGACATCGGTTAAACTCACATAGGATCCTTTGTTATCTTCCACCATGGCCTCCACTGTTGTCATCATTTCATCAATACTTTCAGTAGACTTAACATATCGTTTTTTACATTCCTGTAGGAGACTGTTTTCACAAGGTTCCTTGTTTTGTTCATCAGTGAAGACTAATATGGAGTGTTTTAAAGCATTCGGGCCAAACAATGACACGATTAACCTCAGAGCTTCTATGTTTTTCTCTGTGAATGCAGAAGGCCTCAGCAGCAGCACGTTTGGTCCTTGGTTGAACTCTCTCATACACCTCTTCATTTCATCTAGCACTTCTGGAACGGACATGGTGAAGAGATCCTTTGATTTGACTATTTTCAGCTTTTTTCCTCTCCACTCTTTAAAATCTTCAAGGTCTTGTTCTAGGTGACTTGATTTTCCACTGATCATTCTATGTTTTGATTTCTTCTTATCCCCATCTCCAAGTATCAGCATTTGGAAATAAAATTCTGGGAGAAGGAGAGAAAAGTTAGTGAAAATTACATTTTGCTATATTATGCAGTTCATGCAGTTCACTACTGTGTCCTCTATTATGTCCCTGTGTGGGCTACTTAATCTCCATGTGGTTCACACAAAATTCAAACTTTTTTACAGTTTGCAATCTGTTATCTATTAATCAATTTGTAGAAAAAACTTTACATATCGTCAATAGACAGAGTTGAGGACGTTTTGGTTTGATATTCAGAAACTTCCTTTTGCTCTTGTGGTCAGAAAGTATGACAAATAATCTCCAAGGATCTGTCCACTCCTGCCATATTCTCATCTACTCCACTTATTTGCAGTTAACATTTTTAGAACAGTCTTTACTAAGACTACTTTAATTTACGTACAAATCTGTACAAATTAGTTCATACTCTTTCTCTGTAGGCCTACGCATTTTATATGTTCCCATAATGTACTGTAATTGGTGTGTATGCAAGAGTGTATTTGCAAATCAATGCTTAGGAATGAATGAAGTGTGTGTTTCATTTTAATGCTGTTTGGGAGAAATGTATTTTTAACATGTGCATTTTTCTAAGACTTTGTCTGTTGACATCAGTCTGCCCCGGGACTGCAGGTGGAAATTAGCACAAGTGCTATAACCTGGTACAATGCATCTCTCCTTTCTGAGGTTATATCTGAGTTAATGTTTATTGTACACTGTCCCTGTTCAAATAAAAAATAAAAATAAAAAAAACAATCAGAGCATAGACCATTAACGACAACTCCAGGAGTCTTGTCTTGGGAAGTTTTTATGAGTTTGCCCCAAAAGGTTTTAATTTCCAGTTTATACTCCAGGCTAAATAAAAACAGCCATAGAAGCAATATTTGTTCAACCACAATCTCTGTTGTTTGATTGAGAATAACCCTTAAAATTGCTACATTATCATTTAGCACGGTAGCGCAGCGGTTAGCGCTTGTGCTTCACAGGTAGAAGGTTCTGGGTTCGATTCCCACCAGGCCTTTCTTTGTGGAGTTTGCATGCACTCCCTGTGTCTGCGTAGGTTTCCTCCGGGTACTCCGGTTTCCCCTACCATCAAAAACATGTACAATAGGCCAGGATGAATGAGAGTGTGTTTGAGAGTGCGATGGGGGACGACGGATGCAAATTAGCCTAAAGCTACAATCCGGCATGGCGTGTTAACATGCATGCGTGCCATGTATGTTCATTAACATGCACTGTCCCGACCAAAAAACAAATATAAATAAAATAAATAAATATACATTACATACATACATTTTGCGTCTCTCATTTTTAAATTTCTTGTGTTTTAAATGGAATTCTGTACATTTTCAGTGCATTTATAGATATCTTTCTTTTAAACAAGTAACATTACCTTCTGGACTTTTCTTCCAGGGGCGTTCAGTCCAATGGCCTTAATTACATTTTTTTACTTTCAGAGCAAGGCTTTGGCTCGTGGTATCTTCCGTGGGTTTGGTGCCTAAATTGTCATAGAGCGAAGGATGCACTGGGTCTTTAAATTCTTTGTATTTCAGATATTTCCTAGAATTCTCTTTCACTATTCGCGTCAGTCGTGTTACGAGCTCTGCACGTGCAAAAGTATTTAGTTCTTCAGCCTCACAGTGTCTTATCCATTGATAGCTGTATCTGCACTCTTCATAAACCTTTTTAAATGTGGTCTCTCCACAAGCACTTGTTGGTAAAAGAGATCTTCTTGATGTTCTGTTAACAACAGCACAATCACATGGTCAAAGGACTTTTCACTGAATTTCTGGAGGATGGACCGAAGCCTCCGATGATGTTGTTCTGTGAAGCTCTCTGGCTCTAGAACCAGCAGAAACACATGGGGTCCAGGAGAACAGGCCGCTGCCAAGTGTGTCACTAACTCAGTCAGTCTGTCCTCTGTAAGGTCTGACTGGAGCAGATCTGGAGTGTTGATCACAGTTAATGTGCGGTCCTTTACTTGACACCCCTGGGGTCAGGTCTCGCTAAGAGGTTTTCCACCAAACATCTCTGACTCCAGCTGTTTCCCAGAAGAACCACTCGGAGCTCGGCCACTGAAAAAAACAAAAAATATGTTGACACTTCACTTTCTCCTATCTCTCACTCTCACACATAAAGGTTTGGCCGTGTAAGTTGTGTTTTTTCTCTGTTGGTCCAGCGTTGCAGTGTGGCAAAGAGCTCAAACTCTACTACTTATTTTCAACCAGCCACAAAGCCCCTGTTCTGTTACATTTCACCAGAGTCGACCAAAGCACCTTTTGGGCCAGTTTTACTCCCTGTTCCAAAGCAAGCCGTGCATATACTAACGTGACGAGAACAGAATGTGGCCTCTGACTTCAGAGGAGAGAGAAGACAGCCCTCTGAAACCGGCAGCTCTCCCCCAATGTCATATTTTAAAAGTTTCTCCACAACTAGAGACATGTACGACTCAAAAAGCCATATTTGCTCTACCCTGTGTTTAATTCCAGCTGGTGCATACCACACATGGGCACGGCAAGTTCATTAGTGCATAGTTTAGGCTACACAAAAATTTAAAGAATGCAAAAACCTTTAATTTTGTAGGAGTACAGGTTTTACAGGACAGGGCTGTGTCGCTTTTGGCAGCGTTTGCTGTCAAGACTGTACAACACGACTGTGAAAGAAACGAATGTGCAATAATCTCTGTATCAGTGTCACTTTATAAATGCACTATGACTGTCACCTCTGCACTGCAAATTTGACATCTGGATGTTTTCACGTGGAAAATACAGACACGATAAAGCTGTATTGGGCAGAGAGAGCTAATCAGAGGGCTCTCAGTGCTTTTGACTATAGTCTCCCTGGGAGACTATAGTCAAAAGCTCTATAGTCTCCCCGGGTGGGAGACTGTAGAGCGGGCAGTGTGTGGCTGAGTGTCCGGTAGAGACAGGAGGGGAAGCAGGGAGACACAAGCGCCAAATATAGGGAGTCAGAAGAGTCAAAGTCTGCATCATAAATATCAGCTACACAACTTTTTTTAAAAGATAACATAGAGTCATAGAGGCCACCGGGATGGAAAGTAATGCCCTGTTGACCACCCATACAGCCACTGAGTCACTGAAAGGTCCAATATGCACTAGTATCAACTTTTTTTTCTGCCTTAAAAGTTGCATAATGCACCTTTAAACAACATTAACCACTGTCTTTTGTTTTATAATAATAACAATTGAATTGTATTGTCAGCTTTAAATTGAATGGTGTGGGATGAAAACTGCACTTACTGTCAGGTTTGCAATCCATACTTTCGTGTCTCAACAGCTTCCCTTCTGTGAATGACAAAAATATCTTAAAATAATGAGTATACCTTTGTATACATAGTATAATTTTGTGGATTAATGATATCAATTAATCAAGTGCAATATCGACACTGGGACTCATTCACGATACGTTTTTTCCACGCAGATTTTTGGCTTTCACAAAAAGTTGTTCTTCTGGAAGAGCTAATCCCACAGTCAGGATGACTCTCACGCACAAACATACTTCAGCAGTAGAATATTTTCACAGTCAAAATGTTCTAATTCTAATTCCTTTCTCAAAGTCAATAAAATATTTCTAAAATGATGTATTATACAAATAAAATTATTTTTAAGAGAGTAACAGTGATCACTTTACTTTTCTCACTAGAACAAACATGAACATTCATATTGCAAAGATAAACAAACAAAACAAAGCTAAAAAAAAAGAAGTAATTTTCTATGTCACATGAATTATGATTATTATTTAAAAAATGATATGACTCAAGTTTTTACTTGTGTGCATTTGTAATTACATAGTCGATATGATGTAAATACCATGATAATTGGGGTGAGGCGTTTGACTCCTTAAGAACACATTGAGAATCTGATGTTTAATTCTCCAAAAACTTCATAGTACCACACACTTTTTTTTAAAGGAAACATTCATGAATGAGCCCCAATGTTCTCTTGAAATGGTTCGAACACACAATCAAAACCAATGATTATAGATTGAGGTTTCAGAATACAAAATGTTAATTACTGCATGTTTACAGCACAGATTGAACTCCACCTGTTATATGGACACAAAATGTTAATTAAAAAAAAAAAATGCCAATGCAAATTCCCTACACACCTTCATTGAAGAATCTCTTATCATTTAAATACAGCGGTTAATTTGTCAAAAATATAACTGCAAAAGCAATCAGTGCAGTCACAGCCCAGTGCATTTAGACTCTGTACCCACCTCTGTAAGGTTTTACAGCTGCCATTATGTCACTCTAATGATCCGTCACACTACGTTACATCAGAACTGGAAAAAGAGACCACATCTGAGCAAAACATAATTGTTCATAATTTTATAGTATATTATAATATACATACCTGCAGGGAAGTTACTGGAGTTCTCTGCTCCGTCTCTCAGTTTGAGGACTGAAAGATCCTGCCTCATAAAAGAAATCTTGGGAGAAAGATATTGGAAAAACAGTGTGTGAAGAAGAGTGGAGTCTGGCATGTAAAATGTGTTCTATTACTGTATGTTAAGTCTCCCTATTGGCAGGAATATGCGTGGAAACTATTGGTTAGATTTTTTAGGACACCCCTGATAATTAGTAAATATACAAACCAAATACAATACTGTTGGAGAGAGTGTGGGGAATGTAATGTTGATTTAGCCCACGTCCTCTGCACATGTTCAAAAATTCAGCCATATTGGGTTCATGTGTTGGAATTAATGGAGCAAATCTGTGGTCAAAAGACTAACTTTCAAGAGCTACACTCCATGCTCGGCATACAGCCAAAAGGTTAAAAAAAAGAAAACTACTATATCTTCTGGGTGTTGAGACTTACTGCGATTAAACAAATACTCGAGGTTGGGAAAAAACTGAACCACCTAGTCTAGATAAATGGATTGAGGCTGTAGAAAACTTATACGAAAACGATAAGATGAGAGGCAAAATGAACTTATTCAACAGGAGATGGTCTGCATATGTTAACCAAAGGCCTTAAAAAATAAAAAATAAACTGGACCTGTAGAACTATTAATGTCAAAGTATCTTACATATACACATCCTCTTCAGTACAGGGTAAGCAGATGCTGGGTAGCTGAGGGAGCTTACACATCTCTCAACAGCTGCCCACATAAACCTTGCTTTTTTAATACACCATACAGCAAAGGGCTAATTATAAATACATATACACATCCTCTTCAGTACAGGGTAAGCAGGAATGGAAGGATTGTCAGGGGCGTAGCACCTCTGGACTTCCACTAACTCCTGTCTTTTTAAACACAACACCTATTTTAGGACATAACTCTGTCAATCACTTGTGTAGGGCAAGCAGGTGTCGGGCAGCTGTGGGGGGTCACGTACCTTTCGACAGCTGCCCACTCAAAACTTGCTTTTTAATGCAACACACAGCATAAGGGCTCATTACAAATATATCCATATATCCACTTTTTCTTTTGTGTGTGCTGCTGTGGGTGTGCCTGTGTGCGCCCGTGCATGCCGGCCTGTATGAGTATGTGGGTGTGCGGCGTGTAGGCTGATGGCCTCGCCGTCGTTTCCAGTGGCACTGCTGTCACCATTACATCATTGTTGTTTTCGCAGAATTAATAATGATAGAGATAATAAAAAGCAAAAGAAAAATGTGAAAATCGAAAGTTGATTACATCGGGTCTGGCCTACTCCCATTTTTTGGCATTAGTGAGGCCATCTAACTTGTATGCATGTATGTATGCATATGTACATGATATGTGTAGGTTTGTATGTACAAATATATATGTATATATATTGTTTGCGTTATTGTCATATCTTTGCTGCCTTTTTTTAACCTTTTACTTTAATTCTGTATGTATGTGTATATATGTTTATATGTGTGTATGTAGATGTGTGTATATATATATATATATATATATTATATATATATATATATATATTTATTTTATTTATTATTTTTTACTTATTTATTTGTTTACTTTTTTTTTCACTGGGTGAAAAGGGGAAAAAAAGAAAATATTGTGTCAATTCTGACATGCTAATTGTGAAATGAAATCTATAAATTTATGACACAATAAAGTAATAAAAATAAAAAAATAATATAAATCTGTAAATAAATCAATGCAAATATATTAAATCCTCATCTCTAAAGAAATAGACACTGTTCAATTACAGAGCAGATAATGCAGTATATTTGGATCTGCTTTCACAGAGAACTGGTTGAACTAGTTCAAGACAGCCAAGCCTTTCCGTGAGTATTATTAACATTGTAACAACTACGAGTCAAAGCAATTTATTATTTAAAATTTCAGCTGAAAGTGATTTATTAACACGCATGATTAGGAGTAAATAGAGGTATTAGGAGGCAGTTTTCTCTCGGGGTGTATTTCTGTGCATAATTACCTAGTGCTAAATCAAAAATTAAAAGAAAAATCTTACCTTTATTTAATCTCAAATGCTCAAGAGATCCTGAACGTGTTGAGCTCATCCTCTTCACTTTCGGAATTAGAAAAGTGGATAAATTACAGAGGTTTCCAAGAGAATGGCCATGTGAAACTGAATTTCGCCTGAGAGTGAGACGCAACTTTCTCAGGCATCAGGTTCCTGCCTGATCCTGCCTGACGTGTCGGTAAGAGACAGTCAACAAACTACACGGCCTCCAGAAACGTACAGAGACGATGCTCACGCTGCAAGAACTTTGAAGCCCATTTCGGTTTTACATCAGTGCATTATTTTCCAGAGAGGATCTACACGTCTGCAGCAGTAAAGCGCAGAATGAAAGGTTTTTCCTGTGTGTCTAAGTATCTGTGTGCTAATGGTGGACGTTTGCTACAGCGTCTGGTCATTTGGAGACGGTGTCTTAACTCACCCGCTCCAGTGTAATGTGGACCGAGCCATATTCTGATTTCACCCCTTTGAAACAAACAAAGCAAAAACTAAATAACTGGCGCATCCTTAAGGTAGAAACAGGCACATATATGTCACATTTTGGCACCAGAGAAACACAATTTGGAATAAAGTATTTGGACTTACTGCAGGCTATCTTAGTGAAGTGACAGAGACTTGAGAGTTGAGTTCGTCTCAGAGGCTGTGAACACTTTCACTGTGCTGGAGATTCTACTGAAAAAGAAAAAGAGAAAACAATTACAGGTAAATTGTATAATTATTATGGTGACACTAGTTTACTGAATGCTGCGATAATGGTCTATATTTTACATTGCAAAAATACACATCGGGCTTGGGCTGAACGATTTTGCCAAAAATCAATATTGCATTTTTTTCAATCAATATTGCGATTTCGATTTTATTGAGATTTTTGCTTATAGCTTTTTGTTGCAATACGATTAAATATTTACAACTGACTTAATAAGGTATTACTTATTCTTAAGTCCTTTATAATCATGTGGAATATAATTCAAAATTGTCCAATGTCCACAGCCATTTACATAATTTACAATAAGCTTATACTGATTTTTTTTTTTTTTTGTAAATAGCACAAATAATTTCTTGCTATTTGCTCTTGTGTATTAGTCAGTGGTTGTGAGATAAGTTCTTATCTTTATCCAAAACATTCCCAAACATAAGCCTCCAAAAGTGAGCCGCAAACGACTCTTTACTCTTAACCAGCAGCACAGGCTCACCTTCATCTCTGTGGAGGCACAGACGTGTGAATCCGGAGGAGAGTTTCTGTGATCAGTGCATCAGAGGGATTAGCGCTGCAGCTAACGCAATGCTAACGGAGGAAAAAGCAATAGTCCTTCTGCTGCTTTATAAACGCTGATATGTTCACAGTACATCCACGATCTACCGCGCACCTTAAGTAGACTGAGAAGTAAACAAAAGCACGCGGTGGAGTGCGGAGCGGACATCGGGGGCGTCTCTCGCCGCTACATTCACTTCTATGGGCCGCGGCCATCAGCTGCATGGACCGAAATCGCGTGCCTCTGCGATTTCGAAATTGCGTTGTGTAATAAAGTGTTTTTAGCAAATGTTATTACTTATTATTTATTGTTTGAATTTCTATTTGATACTCAATTAATTCAGTTTAAGTAACTGTAAAGCATTTTGATAATCTAGGAAACAATAATATGTTTTAGAAAGTTTGAGAATGTAATATACTATTATTAGATTAGCCTAATGTCGATTACCATTATTTAATTTTCCCATGGGTGTTTGGATTTTCCTCATATTCATGTTTAATATTTATCAGTGAGTTCCACAGTTTATGAGTCTGTGTTCTGTATAAAACAAGAGGAGCCAAAATCAGCATTTAAGGCTAAGTTCAGGACTTTCTACAGAATCCAACAGAGCTAACTTCATTGACTTCATGTGAAACAGATGATAACAGCTTCACCTAAACAGTTTGGGCTAAACTCAACTGGTTCATTTAGCTTGGGTTGGATTTTCTTATTTACAAAGTGCCAAAGGGATTTAATGTGAATTTTATTGTCATCTAATGCTAGTTAAACTTACTCGCTCTGTGGCAGCTCCCGTCTCTGCCCCTGTTTCTCCGATCTTTTCTGGCACAGCCCCAAATAAACACTGGGTCACTGAGCGCAAAACACGGACTGGATCTGTAAAAAACGCGGACTCGGACTGGATTGAACAGGCGTAGTAACTCATAAAACAAAACCCGGAATGGATTAGCGGAATGGATTTTTGTAAAGACGCTCGTTTTAAGAATCTGTGATTAGCGCTGCATAATAAAAGGGAAGGGAAAGGGAATCTTATTTGTATAGCGCTTTTCTATATGACACTAGTCACACCCAAAGCGCTTCACACACATGAAAGGGAGGGGGGTTCATTCACTCTATGCTGATGGTGGTAAGCTACATTTGTAGTCACAGTTTCCTCTGGGGTAGACTGACAGAAGCGAGGCTGCACACATCTGTGCCAACGGTCCCTCGGACCACCACCAACCACTCACACATAGACATTGGGTGAAGTGTCTTGCCCAAGGACACAACGGCCAAGGACACAACATAAAAAAGGTATCGTCCTGAGACGGCGGGGGGCGCTCATGGCAGGGGGGCCCGCCCTACCAATATAATGGTAGGGGAAACACTGTATATTGTACTGACCCATATTGCACCATTCTATATTGCACTGACCCGCATTACACTAACCCTATTGAATAACCCATGTTATACTGACTATTATTGCACAACCCGTATTACACACTGATAATTGTATCCCTTTTTGTAATACACTAACGATCATGATTAACTAAACATGATCACATGTTTGTGTGTCCCTCAGCCACACTTTTAAAGGACTCCTAAAGGTAGGGAGACTTGTGCTGTCCCTCACTGACAGTGGAAGCTCACTCCCTGATATGACGGGACATTCTGTGAAAAGCTGGTCCGCCTAAATGCCAATTCACAATCACCTCTCACAGTGGCTCGAGTCACTCGAGACCCGGCACTGATAGACTTTTGTTTAATAAAATCACTCAAGGTGGCGGCGCCAGACCATGTATAATCTTGTAGATTAGACAGGCTGATTTAAATAATTAGAAATGAGCAAAGTTTAAAAACTTATATTTATCTAAAATAAATATAAGTTTTTATAAATGTATAAGTTTATTTATTGCAGCAATCAATAAACTAATCTCCATTAGTTTATTGATTGCTGCAAATCGGATTTTGAATTTGGTTTTGTTTTTTATTTCCTTTAACACTTCTGTCTGGATTAGTTGGCCTCTACTCTGTGTTGAGGCGTATTTTAACCAGAGGTGGGTAGCGCACCCAAAATATTTACTCAAGTAAGAGTAACGATACTTTGAAATAAATTTACTCAAGTACAACTAAAAAGTAATTGGAGAAAATGTTATAACTGTTTGAGTGAAAATGTCTGATTTATGTTTAAGTTGGGAGAAATTATGAGAAAACTTGTGATGATGTGAAAATCCTAATATTTACATCTGTCTGGCGTCCCCTGGTGGTGACGCTGAGCTCAGGCAATCACTGTTACAGGTACCATAGAAATCATGTTGACACTGTGTATATAGGCTATATTCATCATTCAACTACTGTACACATTTCTATTTTGTACAGCCTAATCCTCAGTAATAAGGGGCAAATACATTTAAGAAAATGTTGGTTACACAGTAGTAAGAGTAGAAATAGTAGCAGCAGTAAACGCATATGACCCATCCTTCGACACCACTGGGACGAGCAGTGCAGTGCCCAGGGACCCATTTCCAGATGTGGAGCCAGGCTGATGGTCAGAATCACCTATAGTACATGTTTTTAGTGGTAAGGGAAACTGGAGTACCTGGAGGAAACAGACACGAGGAGAACATGTAAGAAAGGCCCCGTCCAGGTGGGAATCGAACCCGGAACTAGTGCTTGTGCTTCACCGCTGCATCACCAGGCCGCTCAAAGTTGTAGTAGCGTACTACTACTCTACTTCTGTAAATGCTGCTACTCCGTGGTAGCAGTACAAAAGTTTTAACTTATTTATACGGAAGTGTCTTTCCAATAGGATTCTATCCAGGTGTTTCCGTGGGGCAAGGCAAGGCAAGGCAAGGCAAGGCAATTTTATTTATACCGCGCATTTCATACACAAGGCAACTCAATGCGACTTTATTGATCTTGCATCATGTTTTTTTTCCATCACAATGGAAAAGCACTTGTTACATCAGCTCTCAAGTACAGAAACACTCAAGGGGGTCAAAATAGACATGAAAATGGTAAATAATAGTAAGTAATAGTTAAATATAGAAATATCAAAAATATCCAAAGTCAACATTGGCAGTGCAAAGTTTACAGTCATAGTGCAGGTGGTTGATAAAGTGACGCTGATACAGTCATTAAATTAATTTGGACAAAATCAAGACCTTAAATGTCATTAAAAAGCATTAAATTGGATTCGAACCGGCATTACATCTAAATGTATTGGAAAATTATGACATTGCTCAACAATTGCTCATTAAAAATACCTAAATAATTGTCTAAAACAAGGGTAGGGAAGTTTGCTTAGTGAAAGCCTAATTTTCTTCATTGTAAAAAGACCAAACCTGCCCATTTTAGCCCAAAGTAAATCACCACTTTCTACAAATGTCAGTTTTACACATAATATATTGTCTAATTGGGTGTTCTGTTTGGAAATGATGAAGTAATTGACAGTATGTCTCACATTTTACTTTACACAGTACTTTAACTCTCTGATTTGTGTAATAATATTTCTCTAAATCATCTTGAGGGCCAGAGGTGCTCTGCTGGAGGGCCGGATTTGGCCCCGGTCCTGACGTTGCCTACCCCTGGTCTTTAACATGTTCAGCTGCTGAATCAATAAAGGCTTATCTCATCTTATTTTACCATGTTTTTTTTTTGGTTTTTTTTGCTTTCCAATTTTCTTTCAGAATCAGAAGAATCAAAATCAGAATCAGCTTTACTGTCATTGTGTTACTCCACGACGACATTTGATTTGAGGCTCGAAGTGCATTAGAAACACAGAATACAATAAACAATAAAAAGTACAGTAATAATAATAATCATTTCCTCTGTTTGATGAAATGTTTGCAAATCCAAATAAGTAAAATATGCAGCGATTTTTCTTCTGCATTTGTGGCATTAAAATATAGTATTTGGGCATAAAAAAGCATTAGATTTGATTTCCTTCTGCTTGTATAAACGCCGTCTGTCCTGCCCTCTGTATTGCCATTACAAAATAAACCGTTTACATGCTGACGTGTAAAGAGCAAAAATAGTTATCATATCTCCCATGAGCGAGAGGTTGTGGTTTGTGGTTTCCCTTTTCCTCTCTGTTCAAAGATAAAGCTCATGTACAGCTGGGAAATCTAAATGTCCGACTGTGGCATCATAAAACCATATAGTTTCCTGTGTAGGCTGCAGGTGTATTCATGAGTTTCTGATTCTTCGTAGAGACACACGCTCCAGGTCCTGCTTCTTCTCTTCGGCTCGAGCTGCAAAGACAAACAAAGCTTGTTACAACTTTGGATAATCTTTCTGAGTCATTTCCCTGTAGACTGTACTTACTAACCATATTGCCATAAGAAATATAGAAAATGTGAAAATATAACAAAAAGTAGTCATAATTTTGCCTTTTACACACAGTTAGATTTATTTTTATATTTCAAATGAAATGTTTTTTGTTCTCTTGAATCTGAATAATGAAAAGTACAGCAGTGACCTCAGATCTATAAATAAAACTCTTGATGAGAAATGTCAGCTGTGGTTGTGGCAAATGTGGCGGCCATTTTGTGTTTGCAAATTCTACCTAACAGCAATGTAAAAAGTGGACAGACATTTCATTGAATAAAAGTAAAAAGTTCGAGTCCTGATGACTGTGAAATCCTTCTGTCTTTGTGGGGATGTATTTTTTATATGAACATGATGAATCAAAACTACAGTCTCTGTTTATGCACAATCATATTTTAACAGATTTTTTGTGTAGTTTTTCTTGACTTGACATTTTTTTTGGTGCTGTTTATTATTTCACTTCCTTATTGGAAATTATGTTGTATCTATATTATGTCTATAATGTTGCACTGATGTTTAATAATTTAAAAAAAATACACTTATTGTTTGTGATTGACAAACTGCATCTAAAATGTGAATCATCAAGTGGATGTAGAAATGAAGGAAATGTTTGGCTGAAGAGCTGCAGGAGCTCCCTGTCTGCTGTTGTAATGGCATTTTTAAACCTTAGCTCAGGTTTATGGATCACTTTGATGCATGGTGAGTTATATCAAGTGACATCAAGAGTATTTCATAGATGATACTTTTTTAAATGAAATGTATAGCATATTTAATAATAATACATAATTTTTTTTTTACCTTTATACCTTTTGTAAAAAAAAAAAAAGTCTCTGTACATACAACATTTATTGGCCACTTCTTTTTAACTGGGACCACTGATAAAAAAAAGCTCAAATGTCTGAATGTCTTCGTCTTATTTTCATTTTATTCCCCTTATTTGCAAAATGCATTTTCTGCCTGATGTTTGTCTGGTTTTCCTGGTTCTATAATGTCCCATGTATGTTCATCAATATGCACTGTCACGACCAAATAAACAAACAAATCAACAAACAATTACATTAGTCTGGCCCCACTACAGCATAAATATGATGATATCAACTGTGCTGAAGACAAAACATCCTCGTTTTACACGCAAATCCTATGAAAAACCACAGGATTGACATTGACAAAGGCACTAGATGCAAGTTGGTCATTTTTAATAATACATTTAGTGTGATTTTATTATTGTATTTCTGTGAAGCGTCTTGAGTGTCTTGAAAAGCGCTATACAAATAAAATGTATGAATATTATTTATTTTTATACTCACTACTGCCACCTCAGGTCTTACGTGTAACTGCAGGATTTTAGAGGCAGTTGTAGTGAACAGGTCTGGCCTTATTCTACACATAAGACATGGCTGCAACATGAAGGGGAGGAAAATACTTAGTTTTAACATTTTTAAACTCTGTATAGTCCCTTTACAGACCCTATACCTGATTTGTAGTATCCTCCATCATTGTAAACTTAGACAATTGTGGAAAAAAACGCTGTTCATCTAATTATAAAGAATTTGTATCAGTGTCATGAACCTGCAGGAGAGTTTTCCAGCACTTCTGTCAATATCACACAGAAAAGTGACCCTGCAAGTGTTAAAATGTTAAACTAGTCCCTGTGAAGAATCAGGATGCTACAAATATGTTTAGAAAGTTAGGAATGAGTTAGGACCAAAGCTAACGTTTAAATTTAGTGTTTTCCTCTTTCATTGTTTCTTATTAAAAAAATAAATCAAGAATAGTGTCTTTAAGATGAAATCATGATATTTGGGTATTGACACCTTGTGATGAAAGGCCAAGTTACATTGTTATATCTGCAAATGGATTCTGATCTTTAACGCTCGTGTCTGTGCTTCATTTGATTGTGTTTTGTTAAATAGATCTATTTTAGGACTAAAGTATTGTATCTGGGTCACAGGCTTCGACACTGTGGTTTTCACACATTCAGCCTTTAGCTTCTGACGCTCATTGTTACCCAGAACTGTCACGTCATCCAAACCAAAACCTTTCAAATACCAGGCAGAATAATAAAACAAAGGACTGTCTGAAATATATTAGCTTTATTGCAAAAGTAACATACAAGCTTATATTATGTGCAGTGAGGCCAACAGGCTGCATTCATGTTGGATAGGCCCAGTATTTACAAAGACATTAATCATAAAGAAGGTCAAAAAGTAACTAAAAGTGCTAATGTGTGATATCGTGATAAATATATGGCTTATTTCGATAGGGATGTTGGTTCAGAATGAGCGCAGCCTGTTGCAGATACAGTGGCAGAGTCGTCGGCTTAATCGGCCATAAGCTGCAGTTGCATTCATGGTTTTCTGATTCTCCGCAGAGACACGCGCTCCAGCTCCTGCTTCTTCTCCTCGGCTTGAGCTGCAGAGTCAAAGGAAAGCTTGTTAGAAATCCCGCCCGTATCAGCAGTCCCTCACATGAGCAAAATCAAATATCCTAATAAGAGTAAGCCGTACCTCGAGTCCATTTGCAGTAGATGCAGATTCCGATGCAGAGGATGGCGGTGTAGAGGAGGAACAGGAAGACGAAGCACAGAGTTCTGTAAAGAGGGAATTCTGTTGGCTCAGGTTCAGGAGGCGGCGGAGGAGACGTGGCCTCTTCGATCCGGGAAGTAACAGGACGTTCTAAATAAAAGACAAAGAGGTGACCGTCATGCGGTGCAACGTGAAACATCCAGTACATTCAGTCTGTGTTCACATTTAGGCCGCGCAACTCACATACGCCAAACATTCCCCATAAAAGATCCAATGAAAGAAAATAAGCTAGAAATCTGTATGAAAAATGGCACGGGACAGTGGGTTCTCGAACTTGTCACACCAGGTTCCACCTCATTAACTATTTTTGTCTGTTTAAAACATTTACTCATTTCAAACATCCCATTTCTGCAAAGGATACGTGACCAATATTTTTTCATGTTATTAACATTACTTCTAAGGTCTATTGTTGGTTAGGAGCTGAAACTAAACTCCTGTATTGGGGACATTTGGACATTTAAAGGTAATTGGACACAAACGTTATCAAAAATAGTCACACTTTCCATTTTCTAATGTTTGGTTGTAGCGCCTTTAACTTTGATCACAGCTCATTTGCATTACAGAGTTTCAATAAGCTTCTGCAATGTCAAAAGATCCAGTGTTGCATTATTTATCACCAAGATCTTGTATTGATGATTGGAGAGAGTGACCACTGTGCCAGGCCTTCTCCAGCACATTCCAAAGACTCTCAATGGGGTTTAGATCTGGACTCTGTGGCGACCGATCCATCTCACGCTCCCTGAACCGCTCTTTCACAACGTGAGTCCCATAAATCCTGGCGTTGTCAGGATCCTGGCGTTGCCATCAGGGAAGAAGAAATCCATTGATGGAATAAGCTGGTCATTCAGGAAGTTCAGGTCGTCAGCTGATCTTTAGTGTTGCTGAACCTAGACCTTCCCGACTGCAGTGACCCAAAATTAGAAGCTATAATGTATCAAATTAGTTACTTACATCCTGGCAGTGTGTGCTATGTGTATCAAATGTACATCCTCCTGTTTTAATATTTTGTTTTTGTGAATGTGTGGATGTAATCAGTGTATGCGCAAGAACGTAATGCCTGTGATCAAACTTAATGCTTTTTAATGGAAATGCTTGGCCTTGGATTTTGACTTTGAATCCCCAGTGGAAACCCTGTTATTCTAAAGTGTTGCCTCGTGTCATGGTCACGCCTCACCTGAGACAGTGAGGAGCACCTCCTCGGAGCGCCCTCTGGTGGGGTGTTTACAGCGGTACCGCCCGTGGTCGCTCAGCGTCGCTGCGGGGACGCTCATGTTCGCGGGAAACCAGTCCCCGATGAAAATCCCGTCTTTGAAGAAACTGGCTTCAAACTCGACACTGTGGTTAGTGTGAGTGGATCCTCTGTCCAGACACAGCAGAGAGAAGGCCGCCCCCTGCAGGACGGGGTGGACCGGTGCACTCAGGATCACAGGGTGCGCTGTAGAAGGACAGATAGATTTTTAAAGTGTTTTGCTGTTTTAAGATAATAAAGAATAGTTTTCTGTATAGACTTCACTTTCAGTGCTAAATAGATCCTTGGACCTGGTGTGTTCAGACGGCTCTCGTCTGCTCAGGGATCGGGGATACATGTTAGATTATAAACAAACTACAAACTATCGCCACTGCCTCGTCTCCATCCGCCATGTTTGTTTACTCTAAAGTCACGTTTGACCTCGAGAGGTTTTGCAAGATTTCCCGTCTGACCTGGGAACAGTGGTTTCGCTAGTGATAATCTCTCTCCTTCATTTTGACGGGCAGGTTTATAAAAAATCCGTCATGAGCTATTTTTATCCGTCATGAATTAATCTCACATTATAAGCATTTGTTAAAGACATTTGCATAGCCTATATATAGGCTGCATATTGTGTATGTTGGGAAAAATGTGAGATGCTGGATAAATGGAGTTAAAATAAACATCGGAACAGAGTCATGGAACACAAATTTTGCTACAGAAATGTGTATAAACCCGTGCAGCTTTTATACATTAAAGCTGTTACATGCAGCTCTAGTCTGACTGCATTTGGCAAATCCTGTTCTAGTCAGACCACGAGACGAGAGATTGGTCTTCCCCTCGTTCATGTAACTGCAGTGACCCTCACAGGTGACTGTGATGTTGACTATGCTGCTCCCCTGCTCCAGTTCCGTCTCACACCAGTAGAGGGCGCTGTCCGTGGTGTAGAGCCCCTCTATGGTGCAGGACGTCCCATTGACCGTGCCCCAGCCGTTTCACAGGAGTTGGACCGTGTGGAGGTGTTTCTCTTCACCCTCCACTGCCCCGCTGTGGAGAGGCAGGAAGGGAAGGTTATTTGTACGGCACTTTTTACAGACACAAGGAACTATTTGTCAGCTGTGATACGTTTCCACAGCCCTGTGGGGCAGACTGATGAAGAATGAATTTTCAGGAGGCGTTGCATTAAAAGTTAAATAAACTTAATACATATAAATAGATATAGATTGAAAGATATTGCCTTGTCCGGCTCCTGCCCTGGCCTGTGTGGGGTCTGAGCAGCTGAAGGTGACATGGTCGTAGCGGAAGAACCAGGATCTGTCCGGATGAACATTCAGGCGTCCAGAGCTCAGGAGCAGCACGGACACTGCAGACAGAAGGAAGAGGAAACCAGAATGAAAAACACTCTGGTTTAACCGCATACACAATAAACATTTCAATCTACAATTCACAAATTCAGCAGCTTATGGCATTGAGAAGAATCACAATTCAGATGTAAAGTTCCAAGTAATAAAGTAGGTGTTCTTGCCTAAACACAGTTCCATGAAATCAACTTTCAAATTTCACTGTGATTCTTCCATTTAATGAAAAAACAAAACAAAACAAAAAACAGTTTTTAACTCATTTCCCCTTAAGTTCATATTCCAAGTATAGGTTGATTATAGGCAATAGGCAAAAGAGTAGATCCGCCTCTCAAATACTTATAATAATAAGTAAATAAATAAATACGTTCTTACAAAGAACTAGGCCGGAGGACGTTAGCTCCATGTTGGTTCAGCGCAGTCTGAGAAAAACTTTGTTCTGACTCGATTCTAAAGCCACTTCCTGAACCACTGTCATGCCACCTGCAGTTTCATCAAACCATAGAAGCGCTGGAGCATCATCAGCTGAACGTGATGGTGCAACCTGTGATCACCGCACCGGTGTGAAGGCTTCCTGTTGGTCTAGACTGTGCACTTTGTGTTGACACATTTACTGTCCTGATCAAAAGCTTAAGAGCAGTTAAAAAATGCATTGTTGGTTCTTTAAAAGGTTCATAGAACTTTAATATGCAAACTTTTCATTTTGTTTTTGCAGCTGGTCAAAGGTTTAGGGCCACATGCCAAATCTGTGAAAAATGTCAGATTTTCACACTGTCATGATGTCCAGATGACTGAGGCAAAAAATAATAATCTTGTTTTGATTGTGTTTGGGTTGTTGAGCTGCATAAGCAGGGCCTCTCGCAGCGCCATCATTTTTGAATGTCTTAAATGTTCCTGAGGGTTATGGAAGAAAAGGCAAGTGGAAAACCCCCAAAATGTCTCCAGCACTGAGTGGGAGGATCCCATTGGCTGGAGGATCCCTGACACAAATGAAGCCGTTACTGGACTGTATTAAGTAGTACCTGAACACATATGCACATCGAGTGCCCATGGGGGACGACGGATGAACATTAGCCCAAGGCTACAATCCGGTGTGGCTTGTTTACATGCATGAGACCCATGTATGTTCATTAACATAAACATACCATTAACTGTCCCGACCAAATAAACCAACAAATAAATAAACTAAAATATATTTGGAAGGCTAATATTGAGTAACTGTGCTCCAGTAAAGTTACTATTTTATTTGAGGGTATATAAGGGTACAAAACAGCCGGGGAAGTTTAACTCGATGTTATTCTGGACTTTAAGCATTTGCAAAGTACTTTTTTGCATTCTGAATTATTGGTAAATAAGTAACAAGTTTAGCTGCATGTTTTTATTCATACGGCGCTTTTATGCATGAATGTGATGGAAATCAACGTGAAAGTACTAATTATTCAGAATATAGTACTTTTATTGGAGTTTCAAACTACATTTTAAGGCAAGTATTCAGTAGCTAAATACGATTCCAATGTATCCTTCTCCCAAACACTGACTATGATAAAGTCTCTCCCTCAGAGGGAGCTGAGTATCTTGTATCCGATCACACCCCAAAACCTGAAACATAAAAATGTTTGATCTGTGCCCAGTGAAGAACACAAACAGCACAGGAGGATGTTGGAGTTCTGCAACTGTTATAGATAAAATCCCAAAGTGAATATGGCTTGTGTCCTTGTTTCACAACAAGTTAATTCATGTGCAGCTAAAACGAGTCTGACAGGTCCAAAGATGCCAAAGCTGTGTCTTTATAGCGAGTCTGAGCTCCTTTTTATTTGGAGATTCTTTTGTCAAATATGACGGTTCAACTCGGAAACGCTCTGCAAAGGGAACCCTGTAGTTCTTTCCCATTTGCCTGGTCCTGCTGTGGTTGGAAGCGGCTCTACAAAGCGCTCTATTACTTCATCAGCTTGTTTACGTGATTTCTCTCACAAGATCTGGCAACAGCGTTTTCTACGGCATCCAGGTGCGACGGGAAAGTTCCAGAAGCATCAGGTATAATCTTGCCGGCAACACGTGTGTGGCAAGCAGAGACGGAAATATTATTATAGAAAGATGGATCTATTCCAATTGACGCCTCTTTGTCTTCTTCTGTCTTCTGTAGCAGCAGGTATGTTGGAAAAAAGTTTTACTCCAATAGAGTTTTAATTTTATTATGGCTATGTAATGTAGCTTGCATTTACAGCTAGCCTTGATAGCTTAGCATTTACAGTTTATTAAAGGTTCTATACCAGATTTTTTTAATCAAGGTGGGGTAAAATGGTTCGTCCTTTGTCCAGTGTAAAAGCAGACATTTGTGGAAAAAGCCCTTTGTGCCGGGCAGCTAATCCTGACGTTTTTTTGTCGATGGAGAACTCACGGCTCCATGCCGGTTATTACATCACTGTGACAGTGTTGCTCTGTGAAAGTTGTGAAACATGTTTATAATAAACTATTATGTGAAGACCAGGGATTAGACCGGATTGAAGATGTTACAAATGCTATAGCTATAGGAAAGTCAGGAATGAGAAAATCAGGTACAGAGCCTTTAAGTGTGCCGTGTAAAGATATGGATGTAAAAATGTTGTTGGGGGAAAACAAACGGTCCATTTTAAAGCTGAAGCTTGTCACTGATATGAATGATTGTAGATTTACCATTTGGATAGTTTTATTTGAAAATGTCATGTATTGCGTAATATGTGACATTTTCAATCCAAAAAAGTTTATTTGGTCTTGTGTTAACCTGCCGTCCCCCTGATCAGGGGGTTAGGGTTAGTTAATCCTCATCAGGGTTATGATTAGGCTTAGGAACAGCAAATGTGATGTAAGTTGTGTTTCACTCACACAGATGTTACACTTATTTTTAGAAACTAGAAGGTCTTGGCTTTCAAATGAGGTATCACACTGGCATATAGGCTGTGAGCTCTCCAGTCAATACGCTTTGAGATTGGGATATACATGATTGCTAACCCTTAACCTAAAGTGGTAACAGGTTATTGCAAAAGTTTTCTTTTAGACCCGACCAGTGTGTTTTGCATACTGTTCACTTTCTGAAATTTCCTGTGTAAATCAGGTGACAAGACAGATAACAATATGTGACCAACTCTGAGGGAGATGCAAAAAACACACTGGTCTGATCTAATGAAAACCTTTGCAATCGTGACATTTTCAACAAAAGGATTATTCTGTATAAAGGACGTCACATTCAAATGTTCAAAAGTCATTGCTTACACTTGCATTGCAAGAATAGAAACAAATATTTACCAAAAGAGTAACTAAGTAGTGAAAAGGAATGACCCAAATAATTGCAAAAAGTAAAGAAAGTTTTACTTGAGTTCTGTGAGTAACTAACTGTTTGAGTGTAAAGGTTTATGTTTCAGCAGTGACATAAATAATGAGAAAAAAATACTATTAAAAACATAAAAAGAAATGAAAAATTACATAACAAAACAGAAAATACAGTACATACCTTAGCCCAAAATGGCGGTGCACTCAGTCGCAGCGGCTCAGGACTATCCCAACACTGTTTGTTCTTTTTTTTACCCATAATATATTTATTTATTTCAGGCAATGACAAATAAAGCACTTACTTAACTCACTTTCCACACGCCAAACGGAGAAATACAGATACTTCATTTTGATATTACACAAGTAGAAGTAAAAAGTATAAAAAACTTGCAAAAGTACAATTACTTCAAAAAGTGACTTGAGTAAATGTAGCCTCGGGTTGACATGTTTCTCAAAGCGCTACAGTGTAGTCCTTATTTATTCATGGCTTTGTACAAATCAAAATAATGAACATTACCATATTAAATCATTTTGTATTATATTATTGTCTGGAAATATCAGGTTATTTGTTTTGTTTAATGTTTTGTCTTTCCTATTACTTAAACATTAAAACATAAATCAGCCCTTAATTCTCAAACAGTTACTTAATCAAGCCTTATTTTCACCAAATACTTTTCTCTGTTACTCGACTTATTGTTATTATTGGTTCTTTCTCTGATTAGAAGTATAGTAATTATTTTGGCTTCTCTACAAACCATAATAGTGTGGCCTTATTCTGTTCACAGATTCTTCAGAGACATGTAAAACCAGCAAAGTGGTCGCCAAGGTTGGAAAAAACGTTTATCTGAAGTTTGACCGCTCCGGGTGTCAACAAAGCTGCAGGCCAATGCTCACTAAGAACGGCACAGATTTTTATCGCTGGTATGGGAACGTCCGTGACCTGGTGTACAAGGGTTATCATGGAGAAGAACTGGAGCGTCTGAAGAAGCGAGTCACTGCCTCGACTCTCTCTGAAAACCCCTTGAATGTCACCTTCAGTTCAGTGGAGCCCGGGGACGAGGCCCTGTACTGCCTGATGGATGTCGGGACCTGTTTACAGTGTGTGCGTCTGGGTAAGGTCCAACACTGCAGAACAGGGTCAGAGGGGGATAAGGAGGGAGTTTGATTTGCCAGCCCAGAAATGACCCAATCAGAAGGGGAGGAAGCAGGGCTGGCCCGAGCTGATTTAGTGACCTAGGCAAGATGGGGCTTTTGTGTTTGTGTATACCAAACACCATGCAGACATGGACAAAACCTTTTTTTTTTTTTTCTTGACTTAACTGGCATTCCACACTAGTCCCTTTGGATATTGAAAGCCTAGTTCTATTTTATTAAAGTGATAGTCTGTAAGATTGCAAAGTGAGGAGAAAGTACTGTAAGAGTGAATTTTGAAAGTAAACAATCAACCAATCAAATTTGTCTTGGACTATTTACCCGCGCTACTGTACATCCAGAAATCAGTACACATAGACAACATAAATAAATATAAACATACATTCAATAAGAGTGCAATAAAAGAGTGTGGCTTTGTTTAGATTTGTTCAACAGCCTGATTGAACACTGCAAAAAGTAATTAACTAGATTAGTTTAAATGTTTTGACGAGTTAAGATTTAGTTTATTTCATTTTATTCGTTTCAGTACATTTCGCCTTCATTCAAGTAATTTTCTTTGCCAATGGAGTAAGCTATTCCTCTTGTCCCATTGGAAGTTTTACTTTCTTATTTTAAAAGAGATCCCCGGCCTAACCCCCCGGACACACCGGCCGCGTACTTTTTTACGTGCGTAAGTCCACGTTACCACAATGTTGTAGAGATGCGGTCGTGGCCACACTAAACCGAGCGTTCATGCTCTGACGCACCACGATAGTCAACATGTTGCATCTCAAATGAATATACCTTTATAAAGTATGTGGTGAAATAAAAATAATTTGTGAATTCTCAAAACCACACACATGTTAGAGTATTTTCAGGTCGGATGGGCCATTCAATGTGCCTTGGCTATTACTTGTAATTGTAAAGCAAGCTATAAAAAGATTTTATTGTCATGATACCTGTGTAGTAGATGTTGTCATACAAATATATGTAACATATTATAATTGAAGAGTTCATTTGCGAAAACAGAGAAGTGCCATTGGAAAAACTCAATGTATACTTCAACATTTCTCTTTACACAGCAGTGTTTTCATTACCAGATTTAAAAATCTAAATCATGTATGAATTTAATTTCACTTCACGATTGTGTGTCACTTAGTGTGTGTCTTTCACATGAAATTTCAATTAAATATATTTATGTTTATGGTCCATAGCGTGGTAAAATGTCGAAAAGTTAAAGGGGGGCCCACTGTAATTACTCTTGTCCCATTGGCAGTTTTACTTTCTTATTTCAAGCTACATTTACCTTAAAATCAGTCTGAAATTTCATCAAACTAACAAAGTAAATTTGGTCAGATCAGGAAAAAGTCTAAATGAGTGAAAACCGCTCAAAACAAGATACATTTCCTCAATTCAAGTCATTTAAGCCATTTTTAAATCTGTTGAGATCACACGGACTCATTTCATACTCTGAATACAGAGCATGAACCGGATCACTCAAAATCATGATGTAAATGTACAGACTGTCACTTTAATAATAATCATTCAACTCAAATCAGCTATGACAAATATGGTGTATAGGAAGAACTAAAGTGGGGAAAATCAATTGAAACCAAATTTATAAAAAAAGACCAAGGAGTTAATTCAATACCTCTGATTTAAAACATGATCATTTGAAATAAATCGATGTGTGGATATTTTGACTTGAGTTTTTAAAGTGATATTTAGGTTTTTAATTCTTATTTACTCAAATGGCTGCAGTTCAGGCTTAATGTGTAATGATCTGTCTCTGTCTGTTACAGTGGTGCAAAATGAATCTTCTTCAGCTGAAAATATAGGCAACACGAAGACAGACATGATCATCGGCATCATCGCTGCAGTTATTGGTCTGGCTCTGATCATTGGGATTGTTTACTTCCGATGGATTCGTAAAAAAAGGGCCAAGCGTACGTATTTCCTATTTTATTATCTTACACTTCACACGCAAGGCACCTGACATTTCTCACTGCAAAATCCTGCCTCCGTTCATTGTGAAATGTTTAAAAAAAAAAAAGCTTTTCTATTTAAGGGGTACTAAATGTCCACAGGTTCACTGCTAATGCCGGGACCTTTGTTTGATCACAGGGAATGGACAAGATGGAGGAGCTGATGCAGACGACCAGGTGAACAGTCCTCTTCAGGAACGTAGACTTCCAGGCCCACGTGATGTCATCAACATCTTGAAGAAAGCCTCTTCAAGATCGATTGAACTGTCTGACCTGCCCTTGCACCAAAATCTCCATTCTATTGTGCAAGTCACAGGACGAACATTCAGATGTTATTAATGTATGAATTGTATCAACATTTGTTATGTAAGTATTTAGCCTCAACTTCTAAATTGTTTTATGTTTTATAATTGTTGTTGGCATTATACACCTTGCCCAGGGACAACAGTTGAAAACTAGCTTTGCAGCGAATACTGACACATTTACGGAAATGTTCATTAATGTGAACTGTCCTTGTCAAATAAACTAATAAAAATAAATAAATAAGATGAACGCTGCGAATCCACAACTTCAGGAAGATGAAAACTTTGTGTTTGTAGAAGTGAACATGGAAACGGGCTTCCATCTAAACAAGCTAAACTCCGGTGATTGTGAATTGTATGCATGAAGTATTTTCTGTCATTCATTTTATTGATTTATGTAAGAAAATAAATAATGCAGATTGTAGATGAGGCTGCTCGAACATAACTGTATTCTGCCTCAGGGTGACTGTACATTTTAATGTTGATCTAAACACAGTTTTACTCGGCGAGCTACTTTTAAACAAACAAACTGCATCTAAAATGTGAATCATCAAGAGGATGTAGAAATGAAGGAAATGTTTGGCGAGCTGAAGAGCTGCTGGAGCTCCCTGTCTGCTGTTGTAATGTAATGTTTAATTTTTAAACCTTAGCTCAGGTTTATGGATCACTTTGATACATGGTGAGTTATATGAAGTGACATCAAGAGTATTTCATAGATTATACTTTTTAATGAAATGTATAGCATATTTAATAATAATACTTTTTTTTTTTTTACCTTTATACCTTTTGTAAAAAAAATAAAAAAGTCTCTGTACATACAACATTTATTAGCCACTTCTTTTAACTGGGACCACTAATAAAAAAAAGTTCTAATGTCTGAATGTCTTCGTCATATTTTCATTTTATTCCCCTTATTTGCTAAATGCATTTTCTGCCTGATGTTTGTCTGGTTTTCCTGGTTCTATAATGTCCCATGTATGTTCATCAATATGCACTGTCCCGACCAAATAAACAAACAAATCAACAAACAATTACATTAGTCTGGCCCCACTACAGCATAAATGATAATATCAACTGTGCTGAAGACAAAGGTGTAGCACTTGAGGGAATGTTTTATTGGCCATAAAACAAAAATAAACCGATTGTGAAACAAGGTTCAAAAACACCATTCGACCCACAAAACATCCTCGTTTTACACGCAAATCCTATGGAAAACCACAGGACGAAGGCATTGACAAAGTTGAAATGGAGCTAAATGGATCTTAAAGGCACTAGATGCAAGTTGGTCATTTTTATACTCACTACTGCCACCTCAGGTCTTACGTGTAACTGCAGGATTTTAGAGGCAGTTGTGGTGAACAGGTCTGGGCTCATTCTACACATTAGGACATGGCTGGAACATGAAGGGGGAGGAAAATACTTAGTTTTAACATTTTTAAACTCTGTATAGTCCCTTTACAGATGCTATACCTGATTTTTATTATCCTCCATTATTATTATTTTCCTTTGTCTTACAGTGAGCTGACAGACTTTCACATTTGTATATGACTCGTGTCCAAGTTTCTGAATAAAAATGCACATTGTTATATCTGCAAATGGATTCTGATCTTTAACGCTCGTGTCTGTGCTTCATTTGATTGTGTTTTGTTAAATAGATCTATTTTAGGACTAAAGTATTGTATCTGGGTCACAGGCTTTGACACTGTGGTTTTCACACCTTCAGCCTTTAGCTTCTGACGCTCATTGTTACCCAGAACTGTCACGTCATCCAAACCAAAACCTTTCAAATACCAGGCAGAATAATAAAACAAAGGACTGTCTGAAATATATTAGCTTTATTGCAAAAGTAACATACAAGCTTATATTATGTGCAGTGAGGCCAACAGGCTGCATTCATGTTGGATAGGCCCAGTATTTACAAAGACATTAATCATAAAGAAGGTCAAAAAGTAACTAAAAGTTCTAATGTGTGATATCGTGATAAATATATGGCTTATTTCGAGAGAATGATGTCCCGTGAGCTTAGCCTGTTGCAGATACAGTGGCAGAGTCGTCGGCTTAATCGGCCATAAGCAAATGCTGCAGTTGCATTCATGTTTTTCTGATTCTCCGTAGAGACACGCGCTCCAGCTCCTGCTTCTTCTCCTCGGCTTGAGCTGCAGAGTCAAAGGAAAGCTTGTTACAAATCCCGCCCGTATCAGCAGTCCCTCACATGAGCAAAATCAAATATCCTAATAAGAGTAAGGCGTACCTCGGGCCCATGTGCGGTAGATGCAGAGGCCGATGCAGAGGATGGCGGTGTAGAGGATGAACAGGAAGACGAAGATCAGGATTCTGTAGAGGGAGACACTCTTTGGCTGAGGAGGAGACGTGGTTGGGGCGATGGTGGAGGGTCGCTCTGTCGATCACAAAAGCATTTGAGTTCCACACACACACACACACACACAGTTGATCTGAGCCAGTGCCAAAATAATGGGTTCTATAAATTACAACTTATGCTGAATGAGGCGGACCGATTAGCACTGCCAAAAAAAACACTGCCAACAAAAGTGTCCTTTACCTGGATTTAACAAACTGTTCTGATCTGCTGCTGATCTGGTCTATAGGTTCATCAACACTTTGTGCTTAAAGAAGGAGCTGACTGGCATCTCAGGTTCCAGTTCGCAATTTTTCACCCCCCCATAGGATAGTTGGTACACAGTGTACGTTCATCATCCAGTCAGAGACGTATTAAGATTAGGCACCAGCCCCACTATCCTTAAGGTTAGGGTTTTGTCAGTGTATTGGTTGAATAAATGAGGTTATTGTACACAAGTTACTTTACAGTAGTGATGTACAGTCTGACAGCAGTGGGGATGAAGTATAGCTCCTTCTTGCACTGAGGGTGTCTCAGTCTGCCACTGAAAGAGCTGCTCAGCTCCTCTACAGTCCCATGCAGTGGGTGGGAAGTCCATGGATGTGAGCTTGGCTAATACCCTCCTGTCCCTCACCTGTTCAACAGAGTCCAGGGGGGCCCCAGGACAGAGCTGACCACCAACTATCCCAGGAAAAAAGCAATCGCTTCACCCGGGGCAGAGTCATCGACTACCTGGATGACTGAGAATCTACATTGTTTTAGCTGCCAAATTTTTAAAATCTCCATTATTTTATATTTGAAAATCTCCTTTTGTTGCTCATTGCGTTTCTACAGACACCATGAATTAAAAGAGGTCAAACCTTCGTGCAGCACGCTGAGCTGACTCTCCAGAGACCGGCCCTTAGACGGGCGTTCACACTTGTACATCCCCTCGTGAGCCTTGGACACACTGGAGAGCACCATTTTGCCGCCTGGAAATCTCCCCAAAAATGTATCATTTCTGAAGAAAGCGGCCTCGAAGTCTGAGGTTGGTTTGGGCTGTTCCTCCGCTCTGTAGGAGCAGCTCAGAGTCACATCCTGACCCTCCTTCACCGGGAAAAAGGGGCTCTGCAGGATCACCGGTTCTTCTGGAGGAAAACCATCAACAAATATGATTTTTTTTTTTTTTACAACACTGTGGGTGTTTCACAAGAACATTTAGTGCTCTCTGATGTGGTTTGGCGACTCATTCCCCTTCTCTCAGCATTGCTTTTGAACACCCCCCCCCCCCCCCTTGTGGTTGTGTGTGGAGCTGCAGTCTTACCTGAGACGGTGATGCGGACAGCCTCGCTCCTACACTCCTTACTCTGACACCAGTACAGGCCGGAGTCCGTGTGCCGCAGCTCGTCCACTAAGCAGGACTGTTGGCGCGGAGTCCCCCAGGGCGGAGCGCACGGCCGGGGGGAGGGCTGGAAGCTGGTGTTCCTGTAGACGGTCCAGGGTCCAGAGCCGAAGGGGCAGGCGACCGTGAACTCACCCATCGGAAAGAACTGACACCTGTCCGGAGAGAGGCTCAGGTTCCCTGCACAGAAGACTTACTCAGTTCATTTAGGCCGGGGGGGGGGTGTTACCAAACTGTTCCCATCCATGGAGGGACGTATATTGAAATGTATGCAGCGTGGTGGGCCACAGATCGGTGGCCAGTGTAGTTATAAAATGAACACATTTTGCAGAGGGTTAAGGGCTGGGATGAAACACTTTAGTAACGATCCAATACGTATCGCGATACAGTAAGTAATTATGAGAAGTAACATATTTACCTTAAAATCTGTACATAGAAAACTGCCATGTGTCAGAAGTTTATAAACCAGAGGCCATTTGACATTTATTAAAGTGTTAAGATTAAAAAGTGCATGAACACAAAATGTAACACAGTGCGGTGTATCTGTTCCTGGAAAAATAGTGCAAGATCAAATGCCTCCAAACACAGAGCAGCACATAAACAGAGGACTACTACAAACAACTCAATTCCAACCATTTTATACAATATTTCCAGAAACAAAACTTTGAGGAAAAAGCATCTGCACATTGTAAATGGAAGTGCATAAATTGCAGCCTAAAACATATAGGACTATTTTGATTAGTTTATTGTTTTTTTATTGGTTTTATTTGATCGGGACAGTGCATGTTAATGAACATACATGGGTCTCATGCATGTAAACAAGCCACACCGGATTGTAGCCTTGGGTTAATTTCCATCCGTCGTCCACCCTACGCAGACACGGGTAGAACATGCTTTTGTACTTTTTAAGATATATGGTTAATACCGGAGGTGGTCAGTAACAAAGTAAATGTATGTACTGTACTTAAGTAGAGTTTTTGAGGATCTGTGCTTGAGTCGTGCTTTTGTTGAGAACGTTTTACTTAATAGATAAATATAACACTTTGAGCAGAATTGGCATATTTTTGAAGCCACTAAAGTTATTTTTCCTAACACTTCCAAAACTGATGCTACTTTCAACATATAAGGATACTTAGGATATATGTATTTTCTATATTTCTAGAGAAACACTTTCACTTAAGCAGTAATTTGACAGAGCAACTTTTACTTATATACTTATATATTGAAGTAATATTTGACCAGTAGTAGCTGAACTTTTGCTACTACTGGTCAAATTCACTAAATCTTTAAATTGTGATGGTATTGAATCACATTGGACCCAATCTGTGACTAAAAACAATGTACATGAACATGAACTTCCTTTTTGACAATTTGTGGTAAAGCTAATCAATAAATAAATGAACAATGCTGAATCTCTAAAGTGACATGTAAAAATGTAAGGCATTGTTTAGTTCATGTTTAGTCCTTGTAAAGAAAATGCCACAAACCTTTTTGATTTGTTGGCTTCTAGTTTTTGTTGTTTTTGTTTTATTGCACGTGGTTGCATGACAATGGTTAAGTACGACAAACAGCTGAAGCACATTTCCTTTGCGGGGTAAAGATGATTAAATATATAATAAATAATAGATTTCTTACCGATCATTGCGCAGAGTATAGCTGCTGCCATCATCGTGTGAAGCTGAATGCAGTTTTAGCCACATCCTGATTTCTACAGAACAGGAAACAACACCCCACCTGTACTGACATTTAGATTTAACCAACTTTATTTATTATTAGTATTTTTTAAACGAAATACTGTACAAGGCAAGTTTATTTGTAGAGCACAATTTATACGCAAGGCAATTCAAAGTGTTTCACAGTTGCATAAAATTACAAGAAAACAGATCAAATCTTTGAAATGTAAAAAGAACTATTTTCAGTCTGAGCATTGTTGAGGTCTGTCTCACATCCTCATGAAGACTGTTCCAGATTTTAGCTGCATGAAGCTGAAACACAGCCTCACCGTGTTTAGTCCTGACTCTGGGAACCACCTCTTTACAGTATACCTTGTACTAAATTTGTAAAACTTCAATAATGGGAAAAACAAGAACTTGTATCATAAATATTGAATACTGTGAAATCCCTCTTAATTATACTAGCATTACTAGTAAGTTATTGCTTAACATCAGGTTTACAGCTTATTCCAAGTAAGGACTATGAGTTGGAATTTACTGTGCAGGAGACCCCTCCCTGAAGTTCTCAGGGCCCGAGATGGTTCATACGGCTCTAACATGTCAGAGATGGACTTTGGTGCTAAACCATGAAAAGACTTGTAACAAGCAGAGCTGTTTTAAATTCTATTCTCTGAGTGACAGGAAGCCAGTGCAGAGACCGGAGCACTGGACTAATGTGGTCGTATTTCCTTGTTCTTGTCAGGACTCGAGCAGCAGCGTTCTGGATGTACTGCAGCTCTAACAGCTCGTTTAGAAAGGCCAGTGAGCAGCCGTTACAGTAGTCTAACCTGCTGGAGACAAATGCATGGATGAGTCTCTCTAAGTCTGGTTTTGACACTATTCCTCTGATCTTAGCAATGTTCTTCAGATGGTAAAAAGCTGATGATGTTATTGCTTTGATGTGGCTGTTTAAGTTCAGGTCTGAGTCCATGATTACTCCTAGATTTACAGTGCCTTGCGAAAGTACTAATACACCTTGAACGTTTGCACATTTTGCTATGTTTACAACCATAAACGTAAAGATTTTATTTTGAATTCACACACAAGTAACAGACAACTGTTACAGACGCCCCTCCCACCGGAAAAAAAAAAGGCTATGAGGAAATGGCCTATGAGGCGCTGCTGTCCCTTGCGCGCCGAGTCCGACTATGAATTTCGCCTGAGAGTGAGACGCAACTTTCTCGTCACTTCCGACACGTCATGGGCAGGATCTAACAAGAAAGATCCTGCCCATGACGTGTCGGGAAGTGACGGCCTCCAAAAACGTGCAAAGACGATGCTCACACTACAATAACTTTGAAGCCCATTACGGTTTTCATATCAGTGCATTATTTTCCAGAGATGATGTACTGTACACGCCTGCAGCAGTAAAGCGAAGAATGAATGGATGTAGAGACATGTAGAGACTGACATTTTAGCCCATTCCTCTTTACAAAACAACTCAAGCTCTGTCAAATTAGAAGGAGAGCGTTTGTGAACAGCAGTTTCCAGGTCTTTCCACAGATTTTCAATAGGATTTAGGTCAGGACTTTGACTGGGCCATTCTAACACATTAATATGTTTGTTTTTAAACCATTCCATTGTAGATTTAGCTTTGTGTTTAGGGTCATTGTCCTGCTGGAAGGTGAAGCTCCGCCCCAGCCTCAATTCTCTTGCTGACTCCAGCAGGTTTTCCTCCAAAATGTCTCTGTATTTGGCTCCATCCATCTTCCCAACTATTCTTACAATCTTCCCAGTCCCCGCTGAGGAAAAGCAGCCCCATAGCATGATGCTCCCCCACCATATTTGACACTGGGGATGGTGCACTCAGGACGATGAGCAGTGTTAGGTTTGCTCCATACATAACGTTTTGCATTTGGGTCAAAAAGTTCAATTTTTGTCTCATCTGACCAAAGCACCTTCTTCCACATGGTAGCTGTGTCCTCCATATGACTTCTAGCAAACTTCAAACAGGATTTCTTATGGCCTCCTTTCAATAATGGCTTTCTTCTTGCCACTCGTCCATGAAGGCCAGATTTGTGTAGAGCACGACTTATACGATAACCAGCCTGGTGCCCCAGATTGTTTTTAACCCAGCGTAATCACAGGAGGAATATCTAGCTCTAGCCACTTCTAAAACATTAGGCACCGGGCATTAAAGTTGTTTTTAACGTGTCTAAAGTCCAATGCATTCCAATAGGGGAATAGCGGCCATATGGAGGTACTACAGCAATAGCGGAGCAATGGCGGCCTCCAGTGTCGTAGTCACAAAGCAGAGCAGTCAGCGGCCATTGGTAATTACGCACAGAAATACACCCCGAGAGAAAAGTGCCTCCTAATACCTGTATTTAATCATGTGTGTTAATAAATCACTTGCAGCTGAAATTGTAAATAATAAATTGCTTTTGACTCGTAGTTGTTACAATGTTCATGAATGCTCATGGAATGTTTTAGCTGTCTTTAATTAACTAGTTCAACCAGTTCTCTTTGAAAGCAGATCCAAATATTACCTGCTCTATTATTGAACAGTGTCTATTTCTTTTGTGATGATAGGATTTAATATAATATTTGCATTGATTTATTTAAAGATTTCTTTAATAGGAGGATCTTTCAGGCCTCAAACAGAGAGATAGAGCGGAGAACTCCAATAACTTCCCTGCAGGTATGTATATTATAATAATCTATAAAATTATGAACAATTATGTTTGCTCAGATGTGGTCTCTTTTTCCAGTTCTGATGTAACGTAGTGTGACGGATCATTAGAGTGACATAATGGCAGCTGTAAAACCTTACAGAGGTGGGTACAGAGTCTAAATGCACTGGGCGTGACTGCACTGATTGTTTGGGGAGTTTTATTATAAATGGATCTTTGAGATTTTTAATGCAGGTGTGTAGGGTATTTGCATTTTTCCCCTAATTTTTCTATTGAATATTTTGCATTCATAAAACAGGTGGAGTTAAATTTGTGCTGTACACACGCAGTAGGCTACTTAACATTTAAATTAAAGCTAAAGCTAACTTTAGCACCACTTAAACAGTATTTGCAGCCAAGTTTGAGTGAAAGAAATGATCTCCATTGTGTAATTGGATGAACAATATCCCTCTGTCCCTTTGTCTTTTCTGTCAGCGTAGTATTTACTCTCACGGACAATTAATGAGTAAAAAACGCAACATGCTGCGACACCTGCAGTGGCGCTTATGGCCTCTAGGGGCATGAGTTACTTAGTACTGCTTTAAGAGAGATGCCCTAAATTTACCAACGTGACACTAAGAACCCTTCCCTCATTATCATGCCACTTAGATCATATTGTCTATGTAAATACAAAGTACTGACGTAATTGTACAGTACTTTTTGTAGTAATTTTAACCCAGTCATTTTCTATTTCAAAAATTGCTCGGGTGAAAAAATATTATTTTTAAAATAATAATAAAAAACTCTTGAGAAAAACTGGCTAGTCTGTAAGTAACAACAAAACCTCAATGTGACAAATAGAAATCGTTTGAACTTTACTGTTATACCATAACTTTTTTTTTCCTTCTTTTTTTTTATATCTGAATTTCCATGATATTTTCAGGGTTTCTGCAGGGCATGAAAACGCATTAAAAGTTATTAAATTAATTATGCCATAATCAAGGCCTTAAAAGTCATTAAAAGCATCGAATTTGTTTCAAACTGGCATAAATCTAAATTTCTTAGAAAATATAAGTTTTCCTCAGAGGCAGAACCCGCCCAATGACATTGCTCAACCATTGTGTGTGTATTCGTCAAAAACACAAAAAACTATTGTCGAAAACCAATTCAGCAGCAGTTTTGACCAAAATTTGACACAATATTTTGCTCAAAAGTTTGTTTTTCAATATAAAAATTTCAATTCCTCTGTTTGAATGAATGTTTACAAATCTTACGAAAGGAATTTTGCCAGGATTTTCTGCATTTGTGGCATTAAAAATATAGGGTTTAGGCATAAAAATGCCATTTTAAAGAATTAAATTTGACTGCCACCTGTAGAAACCCTGTGTTTTGTTTTGTTTGTCCTGGTAATAAAAGTAAACTGATCACTGTTATTCTCTTAAAATAATTGTATTTGTAAATTATATCATTTGTCGAAATGTGAGAAAGGAATTAGAACTTTTTGGTCCATTTTGACTGTGATAATATTGTAAAGGATTCTGAAGAATTTCTGTGCACGAGAGTCATTCTGTTCTTAGGATTAGCTCTTCCAGAAGAACACTTTCAGCTAAGAACACATTTTGTGAAGGCCAACAATCTGCATAAGATAATGTGTTGTGAATGAGTTTATTTTACAGAGTTTATATAATTAATCTACAAAATTGTAATATATATATATACAAAAGTACATTCATAACTTTAATATATTTTGTCATTCACAGATGTTACATTTTTAAGACGCAACAGTATGCGTGGCAGACCTGACTGTAAGTACACCATTAAAATGCAAAGTTGACAATCAAGTATAGTTGTTACAAAAACAAGACAGTGACACCTTGTCATTAATAATGTTGTTTAAACAAACAGCAATAAAAGTTAAACGTTTAAAATCATGCTTAAAGTTAAACATGATTTTTTTTTAAATGCATGCAGTATGTGCATAGAAGATTATAGATAGGGGTAAGGATCTTAGCAGCAGGGTGGAGCCACAGTGGGACAGTGTGGAGAGAGGGGGGCTTCTGATCACTGAGGGGAGGAGCACAAACACTGCCAAAAACAACACAGCCCTGCCCTGTAAAACCTGTGCTCGAGTAACCCATCCAGTCTTTCTCAGGCTATGACTGCCCTGCCCTGACTGTAGCAATACTTTTTCATGATATTCTAATTATATGACGAGCACCTGTATATCAGTTAAAGGTTCTAAATTAATTGAAATGTTGTGAAATTATATTTGTTTTATTCGGAAGAAGAACACAGCATCGTGAATAGTTGTCGTGTTGAGGTAGTGGACACCCCTGGACTGTTTGACAGGTCCATGTCCAATCATGAGATCTATGAATGAAATGATCAAATGCATCAGCCTTTCAGCCCCAGGGCCACACGTCTTCCTGGTTGTGCTGGGAATCAACCGATTCACACCAGAGGAAAATGAGACACTGAACCTGATCAAGAAAGGATTTGGTTCAGATGCTCAGAAATATATCATTGTCCTTTTCACACATGGAGAAGAATTGGACAAGTACAAGATGTCTATTGATGACTTTATTAAAGATAAATGTGATGATTCATGTCAGAAACTTATCTCTGACTGTGGAAACAGATACCATGTCTTTAATAACGGTGATGAGGGTAAAAGACAACAACAAGTAAATGAACTGATCCAAAAGATATACACTCTGGTGGAGGAAAACGGCGGAAGCTGCTACAGCAACGAAATACTCAAAGAAGCTGAAGCTGCTATTCAAGAAGAGATGAAGAGATTAATGGAAGAAGAGTTAGGGTTGCCACCTATGTCTGACAAAAAACCTGGACATTTCGGCAACCCAATCAACCATTTTGCTTACAAGCAGTAACACCCTTCACACCTAACCCAAGACAAAAATGACCCTTCTACAGCGAAATTGGCCATAACCTTGTGACGGAGCTATATTGGTTTTGCTTTAAGTATTTACTTTGTGGTTAAAGTCCAGTGGTGGAAAGAGGACAGAAAATGTGTACTCACGTAAAAGTACAATTACATGACTGACATTTTACTCAATTACAAGTACAAGAGTGAAGTATTAGTAACTTCTCCCTTGAACTGGTCTAAATCGTTTATCTCTAACAAGAATTATCTTTGCACAGATTAATTAAATAATACATAAAATATCATACAACAAAAGTGAGCCTTTTGTTACATGAGGTCCAGTCCCAGTTTCAGCACAAGTTTAATATCAGACCTGGGGCAGTCTGTTTGAATAATAGACCTATTTAGATATCTCATACTATTTACCAAGCTACATTTCGACAACCACTATCCCTCAGTTAAGAATAATATAAGTCAAAGACAAACTGTCTCAAATGTTCTGTACTTGGTAGGTCTATTTAGGAAGATACTGATGTGACAGTCTCCACTGAATTGGTTAAAAAGAGCTTCCTCTGTGAAGATAATGACAGGTCAGCAAAGCCTTACCTTCAGGGGCAGATCTACACTGAGCTGGAGGCAAGTGTCCACTGTCAGCCTTCTGTCTTTGTCTTTCTAGGACCTGACCTGACAAAATATTCATCTGTATTCATGAGGTGAAAACGCGTTGTTATATTGAGATGCTAATGTTACTCACGTGGGGAGAGCTAGCTCCTGTAAACTCCTCCATATATGTTCTGTGCCTAATTACTGACGCATATGTGTCTCAGTGTTTATAAGACAGTCTCCTCGCGTTGTCGATAGTAGAGTCTCTGTATCCCCGCGGTAAAACGGAGCCACGCTGAGCCGTAGAAGGAGACACACGTGCGCACGGCCAAAGAGCGAGGGGAGGAGGCGGGGACGTGCGCCCGAGGAGCCAATGTCAGCCTCGCTCTGGCCAATCAGAGCAGGGAGCGAGCTGCTCTGTGTGGGGCGATCAGCGGAGAAGAGAGAGAGACGGCGGAGAACTGCGCTGTAGTAGTGTCCCGGGAGAATATTTTATTTCCCCGGGACAGACCATTAAAAAGAAGGACAATCAGGTAAAACCGGGACAGGTGGCAACACTAAGAAGAGTTTAAGAGAGAGAAGCAAGAAATGGAAGATAAACATATACAAGAAATGCAAGAAATACAACAGAGAATGGAAAAAGAGCGCAAGGAAACTGAAAGAGTGAGACGAGAGAAGGACAATGAACTCAGAGAAATGGAAGCTAAAATAAATCACTAACGAGAGCTCCGGCAGAAAGAACAGGAGAAAAGAGACAAGGAAGAACAAGAACGGACAGAACAAGACAGAGTTAAACGACAAGAATATGAACAAAACATTTGTCAACTTGAGCAAAACCTTCAGCGTAACTTTGATTTGAAAAGCAAAAATAAAATTCAGCAGGAGAGAGAAGCCTGGGAGGAAGAGAGGGATGAATGGTGGCAAAAACGACACAATGAAGATCTAAAGAGACGGAGAGATGAGCAGGTTAAGCTCGAGAGACTTGATCAAGAATACAAGGACAAATTAGAAAAATGGAGAAAGGAAAAGGAAGACCTACAAAGGCGCGAACAAGAGGAAAGAGAGAGAAAAGAGTTAGAGGAAAAACATGAATGGAAGCTTTGATCAAATTATATGAAGAAATGGCAAGAAGACAAGCCGAAGAATTGAATGAGATCAAAAAGAAGGTGTTTCGTGATAAAGGAAAGTGCCACATACTTTGAAGTGGATGTCTGCACTTTTTGTACAATTTACCCTAGAAACACTGCCACTATATTGTCACTTTTTCATCACTTTTGTCACTTTTCTGTCACACTTTTATCGCTCTTTTGTTGCATTTTTTACACTTTTTTCAAGAAGATTTTAGATTTGGGTAAAGCCAAACTAGAGAAAATGTGCTCGGTTCATCTGGGTTTTTAAGAGGTTCATTGTTGTGATATTGTAAATTCTAAAGATATCTTTGTGTCATATATACACAGGGGCGGATCTAGAAAAAACATCACGGGGTGGCAAGCAGGGTCAGGGATAATTTCTGGGGTGGCAACACATTTTACAATGTCGAATGTTTATAGCAGGGGTTTGCACGTTTTGCTTGATAGCAAGGCAATTTTTCCGTTAAAATAGTAGCATTGTCCATAATAATGGGGTTTCTTACTCAGGTAAAATTTAACCTTTTGTAAAAAAAAATAAATAAATACATTTAAAAAAAATCTTGGGAACCACAGGAGTTGGCACCTGGCTCCTTATTTAGCTATAAAGTTGTTATAATTCTTGTAAAAAAAAAAAAAAAAGTAAGTAAGTAAGTAGTAAGTAAGCACCAAGTAGCTTCTAGAGCAGATATGAGACATCACATTGGTTATACAGACCAAAAAAAAAACTTAAATTAATCAGGCTTTGAAGATCTGGATTGCATATAGGGGAGACCGGGTATGGCTGTAACACTTTTTGCTTCAGCACCTGTAACTCACTGATTTTTTTGAGCTAGCGTTCTCAAACTTTTATACAAAGTCCCTACATTTGTTAACTACAAATGGCACCAATTCAAACCTCTGCAAGAATATCACAGACCTCATGAGCTGATGTCAAATACATGGTGGTCCTTTCAGTGTGACCTACACTGGGATGATCACTGGATCCTGGTCTCTCAGCTTCTGCTGTGTTTTACAGTATCTGCTCAGTTTCACATGGCAGGTCACATGTGCCTTTGCCACTGATCTGACCTGCCCTTCTTTCTGACCTCATCAGATGCTTTTTTTTCTTAAACACTACCTGGCACAAATCTGTCAGTCTTTCTTTTCCACTGTTTAGGCATTCTGTAAAAGTATTAAAATCAAGTAAGTGTTATTAACTGTATATGGGGATGATTGTGTTACAACCATCCCCACCCCTGTCAGCCATTGTTCAGCTCTATTAGCATAATGGTTTGATATTAGCAGGGGAAATGTGCATCACTGAGAAACAAACATGACCTCGCCTGAGAAACTACTATTTAATCTAATGTAAGTCATTATGTGCAATAGTATAAGCACTAAACAAAATATAGTCTTGGTCAAAAAATGTACTTTCTTACCTCAAAATCATTTTTTTCTCTGTAGAATCTGCATGAACCTGTTTACAACCTTGACAATCACCATGTGGGATCAGGGAGGAAGTGGGTAAACACTGATATGATCATTTGACTCCTATAATATCCCTGAATGGTGGAATTGGTGTTACAACTCTCCTCATGTTACAACCATACCCGCTCTCCCCTACACTGATGATACTCAGCTCTAGAAGGGGTTCTGCTGGAGATCTACCTGCGCAGTGATCCCGCATCCCCAAAGGCTTTAATATAAACTCTCACGTCTCGCCTGAAGGAGAACAAAGTAAACAAAACTCACAATGTATTTTACGAGTCAAATAAAGAGTTGTTTTTTTACGGTGAAAGTACAGATACTTCATTTAACCTTAATAATGATGACAATAATACATTTTATTCATAACGCTCTTTACATTACAAAAGCTCAAAGTGCTGCCGAGTTACATTTAAAGGACCCAGAGCAAAGGCCTCTCTCTTTAGGCGCTTCTTGAATGTCTCCGCGGTCTGTAGCGCCCCCAGGTGTTCGGGCAGGACGTTCACAGCCATGGAGCCGCAGCCTGAAAAGACCTGCCCCCCCATTGTGCTCAGTTCAGTCCCGGGTGTTGTGACGTGCGTCAGGGGAGGCAAGTGAGGCTGGGCCGGTCACCAGTCATGGTAAGAAAAAAAAAAGTAATAATAATAAAAATACAAACGCTATATTTATGATGTGTATTCTTTCTGTGTTTAAGGACTGTCCTTAAGCGTTTACAAATTAATCAAATCAGCAAAATGTCGGGTGATAAAAATTGCCTATATGACGGGCATATTCACTGACAGTTTACTTTAATAAGGATTTCTTTTTACATGTAATGATGGTATTTGTGTAATGATGGTATTTGCTTTGAAAATATTTAAATGTTCATGTTTTGTTTCTCGTAATTTATGTCACTACAGAAACATGAATCAGACTTTTGTGCCTTTTAACCGTAGTTAATAAAAAAAGAAGAAAAAAATCCAGGTAGGCTACTTTATTATTCTTTATTTTGAGTACACATTTGGGCCACTCCTTTTACTTCACTTGAGTGAAATCATTTAAAAATAACTTTACTCTTGAGTAAATATTTTCTACCCACCTCTGAAGTCGAGGCAGACACACTGTCTCTGTTATCAGGTGTTTTTACGTCAAACTATTTGTTTGTCTATGCAGTAGCTTTATCCTAAATAAAGCAAATAAGGACTTTTAATTTTTTATGAGGCTATTGTAAAGCACGTGATTTCCTGTATACTGGCCAAAAGTGAAAGTACTGTGATTAGAAACCGGTTGGACAACGAGACGTGCGTACACCGCGCATACTCTCATGTAGTTAAACACTAAAATGATTTATTTTTGTGTGCTCTCGTTGATCACATTGATTCACGAAGGAGAATGCCCAGTACTGAGTGAGTATATTTTACCTACAGTTTTCAATGTTTTAATAAGGTTTTACAATCGTACCGTGTTCAGCTATTGCCTCTCTCTGAAGGACTATTTAAGCTTTTTACATGTATGTCACTTATAATAGCCTAACAATGAGTAGATGTAATAACACAACAGGAATCGGCACAGAAATACATAGTTTGGGGGAGTCTGCCGGCGTCGATAGGCTATAGTTATTTCTGACTGCATGTCCTCTAAATAAATAATAGCCTAGTGATAACAATGGAACAATTTCTCTGCTTAGCATAGATTTGTTGATAACTAATGTAAATGTAGTTGTAGATTCATATCTTATAAAAACATTGAATTGTATCGCACTGATTCATGGAGTCATGTTCCATGGACATTTCATTTCTATGCAGTGGGACGAAACTTTGATAAGTTAGTGCCTTCTTTCAATTTATTTTGTTATTTACAGCCGAAATATCTGGAGATGTTAGTCATCAGAAAACAAAAACTCTGATTTAGCAGAACTCGACACTGGAAATATATGCCAAATGTAACATGCCTTATTTCGTGGACAGAATGACTTTTGTGTCACGAAATACATATATTCATTACGAAATCACGTTACTTCGTAACGCCGTTTGTCCACGGAATACACAAATTGGTTTGCATTGTGTCCACGAAACACTGAAGAGAGCACATCGTTTCGTGGACCAAATTGACTGGTGGCCTTTTCCTTTCGTGAACATAAGGCTGAATGCACTATTCACTGTCGTAGACTAAATAAACTTTCGTCATAAAAGTATTGTGATGTGTTACAGAAATTATGATGTGTACAAAAGGGATTTATTCTCTAACTCTGCAGTTACAGAAGGCATTCCGTCCACTTCATAACTTACGAAATGCATTCAGTGACACGTGCTTTCATTCCGTGGACGAAATGCATAATGGAATACATTTCGTGAGCAGGCCCGTGCAGAGGGGGCTTGAGCCCCTGCCCCTTTTGCTCCATGCCCCTGAAGTGCCCTTTTCCCTCCATACCTTTTATTTATTTGTATTATAGTTTGTTTATCCAAAGCTTTACCACAGTCCTTACCATTGGTTTTGTCCCAATAAGCCTTATTAGCTTATATTAATAAATCAAATCCGAAATGAACCTGCCCCTTGTTAGTTCATCACCCCGCCCACCGGTCCTGTGCAGCAGAGAGGAGGAAGTCAGAGCAGAGGCCTCTCCTGCACAGAGCAACGATCTCCACACCTTGTGCTTCAGATCGCTCTTTATTTTTCCTCAGTCGGCCTCATAATCACGGACCAATGAGGTCAACAAGTCGACAGTTTTGTATGATCTAAAAAATAAACCTTGTGTCAGACGCGAGCGCCGTTTATCGCGGCTCAGCGCCGCATCCTCGCCACGTATTTTTGTCAAAATAGTTCAGCTCTATGTTCTCTTAAAACAACTGAAACTCACGCCCAGACATTCTCAATAGTTTATGTCCTTTTCTTAAGCCCCTGTTTTCAGCCACAGCCCAGTGAAGAGAGTGACATGAGGGAGACAGTCGTGAAAGTCTGTGTTTCTGTATGGGAGAGCTGAATTTAACAAGTAAATTTCTCCATTGTGAGATCAATAAAGGCTTATCTTATCTTATCTTTCTTATTGGTCTTGACTCTGGGGTCTGTTTCAGTCCTTTTGGTTGAAAAGTCTATTGAGCTTGAATTTGACATCTACATTTTCTTCATAAAAAGAGATCATGTTTGTTGCATTTGATATTGTAAGGAAAGAAGTAGGATTCCATATGTGTTTTTTGTGTGTTTGTGTCGACTATTACATAAGCTATACCTTTGCCGATGTCACAGATGTGTTTAAAACTCATTAAATCATTGTTTCTTTGTATTTAGAAAAGTATGTTCTCTGAGTAGGCTGATGATTTTGCTGAGTGTTTATTTGTGCTTTTGTGGTTTCAACAATGTTTTTATGTCTTCTGTTTCTGTTTGACAGCTAAACCATGCTCTGAAGTGGAAGGTATGATCCTTAATGAATGTAACATTGTTAGTTGTGGTCAGCCATCCTCCTTCCTCACAGCAACATGCAAATAGGTTGTGTTCACGTGACGTCACATCCTTCTAAAGAGCCCATAGTTTGAAACTGAGGTGGATGGTAACTATGGTAACTGGCGAACTGCAGGATTTTTTTTGTCTTAGTTTTTAGCTACAGTAATATCTCAGTCATTACTGGGTGAATCCACATGAATCAAAAACTGTATCAAAGTTTTCTGTAAACTACGGTCATTTTCCTCATAAAGGCGTCCACAAGTGGTGACAATATTCAAACGCATGAGCGTGATGTTGGTCAACAGAAAGGCCTCCATGCCATAAAAATAATATATAGGTTTGTGAATCCAAACACTGTCAATTTTCATTTTGGAGATTTCATACAAATTCTGTGTTTCTCCCATAGAGTTGCATTGGAACCTGCCCTCCACCTGACATTATGACATCGTCACATTCTAGAACGTGAACGCAGCCTATTCTGTGTGAAGCTTGCACGTTATCCCTGTGTCTATGGGTTTTCTCTTTAGTGTGGCGCCCTCTAGTGATATGTAACCTACTGTAATCTGCTGCCATTTTGCTTGGGTGATTTTATCTTTCTATTTTTCAGATTCGCTGCAGTTAACTTCGTGTCCTCTTTCTCTCTATGTGTAAAACTCTTTTCATCTAAGGCTTTCTGTTTACCTGGCGGCTCTATGTCTGCCTCTGGTGAGTTCTGTAAACAACATATATGCAGTGGTTCTCAACCTTCTGGAGCCGTGACCCCCGCCCAGGTCTGAAAAACAAAGGAAAAAAACTAATGGCTAAAAATAAAGTTAAGCAAATTAAGAACAAATAATAGCACTCTGGTAAAATAGCACACACATGCTACAATAATACCTGTACTATAGCAATACATGCAGTAGTTTAGTATAGTATACCGATACCTGAGCGATACTTTTCCGGTACCTATACTAAAACAATTGTCATTTAGAACCATAAAACTGAACAATAATGTTTTTGAGCTTTTTTTGAGCTGAAACAACCAAGTCACATCCTTTAGTTTTGTCCCTGGACCAACAGCATCAAAACTTTCTAAAGATATATATAATTTTTGGCACCTGCTTTTGAGACTTTTATTTTTTCAATACCTGTAGTACCTAAACTTTTTTTTCCCCCCGATACCATACTGGTATTGTTTAATGGTACCCAGCCCTATTCACCCATAACAACCTAACATTTTATATTGTTTATTCCTTTTCATACAGGTGTCAAAATAAAATGTCCCCAAGAGATCACCGAGAAAGAGGGCAGTGATCTGATTCTCCCATATGAAACCGATCCGCCCTGTAATGTGTCCAAGTCGTTTGTGGAGTGGAGACGCAACTCAGACATTGTGCATGCCAGGCGGAAAGGCAAGGATGAACCTGTTGGTCAAGACCGTGCTTTCAAAGGTCGGACTGAAACTTTCTCTGACGATATGGGCAATGGAAAGTTCTCACTGAAGATCTCCAATGTGATGAAGAAGGACGAAGGGATTTACACGGTCAATTACACAAAAACACTGTCAAAGTGCAATGTCACAGTTACAATTGGTAAGAATGTCGAGCACGTTTTTTTCTAAGCAAATACCAAATACCAACCTCATGTTGTTATTGTGTTTTTTGCTCTTATTTACAGAGAAGAAAAAGAATGAGGAGCGCACAGGAGGTAAATTCTGTTTTGCTGAATACAAAACTCTGAGTCTGAGGGGCGGCGGTGGCACAGGTGGTAGAGCGGGTCGTCTCGTGATCGGAAGGTCGTGGGTTCCGATCCCAGCTCCCACAAATGCACATTGTTGTTGTGTCCTTGGGAAAGACACTTCACCCTCCTTGCCTTCAGTGTCTGCGTACATTGGTGTATGAATGGGTGACTGGTTCCTTACTGTAAAGCGCTTTGGGCCTGACAAAGGTAGAAAAGCGCTTTATAAGTTGAGTCCATTTACCATTTACAAAACTCTGAGTCTAAATATATACTGTATATATCCCAATTTCCATTATTTCCACTATTGTCATGTTATCACTATGCTTTTTCCTCTTATTTACAGAGAAGAACGAGGATGAGGAACGCCCAGGAAACACTGGTAATAATGGTCAAATGTTTTCTGAATACAATGAGCCTAAATATTTATATCCATTAAGCTCCTTTGTGTTTTTAGTCTTGACACCTCAACCATACTTGATCATGTCAGGGCTCAAATCTGTATCTGTGCAGTTTTAGGTTTACAGTTTGTTTTATAAGCCTGTAGTCTTAACAGCTTCTCTCCTCACTTCACTGACAGTAAACTTGAAATGTGAGGTTTTCTTCTCGCTTAAAGCAGGACACCAGCATTTGACCTCATGACATCTACTTTTATCTATTGTCTCTAATGTGATGACTTTTTATTTTTCCTAGATTTAAAATGGTTGTGGTTGTTGGTGATTGGAGTCATTGTTTTGGCGCTCATAGTAGGATGCATTCTGTGGAAAAAATACTCGCCGGATACTTTTCTCCGCCCAAACCTCTTATTGGACCACCTCCGTCCTGCCCCTGGTGAGTGACAGCTGGATCTAACCAATCACAGTGAAGCAGGATAAAGCCGATCGCTTTAGTTACTTCTTAAAATAGAAATGACCTAAAATTGAGAAGTCTTTGCAAACGCCGCCTGCTTACAGATACTTTTCACAGCAATAACACAAACACTTTACTGCCAGGTTTATAATCCATAATTGAGCATGATACCCACTTTAAAAATGTTTTGTTGCTTGTAAATATCGTCCCTTTTGAATTATACGGTTGTATCTGTGTTCTGAGTTGCTCTTAGGTTTAAAGTTTTGACCACTCATATTTTATCTTTGCTCATAAAACCCTCAAAACCCATTGCTCGAGTGCACAGAAGGGGTCCTGAAACAACGGTGAATAACTGAATGTTGAGAAGTCGGTAAAACTTTATTTAGCACTCACTTATTAACAACTAACTTATTTGGTATTCATAAAGCTTATTAGTCCTTATTTTGCATGGCCTTTAAACAACTTAAGAGCTACTAATACTTTCCACATCACTTCAGAATGAGGATCATATTCTCAGCTACAGATACTTAATTAAGAGGTAATTAAACATAAATTAGGCCGATGATCATTTGTTTTCTTGCTTAAGATTTATTTTAATATATTTATTTGACATATAGGACAAAAACATTCACATAGGCAGAGGAGAAACACATGAGGTCACAAAAACAAAAGGTAGATGGAATAGGATGTTCAAACCGTTGAGTGTTTTGTGTGTGAAATATTGGGGGGGGGGGGGGTAATAGTAGAGACATTTACCATTACAATCAACCAACATTAATAGTAATAATAGGATTAATAAGAATAATAGTAACTGGATGAATAGGATGGAAATTGTTTTGATAGAAATAAACAAGCAATCATAAATTGAAAAATAAATACAATGAAAAAATTAAAAAAAAGGGGCAAAGGACCTACGTTATATATGTTATATATATTTATACATTATACTATACAGCAGTAATCATAGTAATTCAGTAGTATTCTCAATAATAATACTAAATATTTAATGTATGTATATTATAAATATGAAAAATTATTAGGGTCGAGTTTGTGAGGGAGGCAAGAAGTGCATTATATTATCCCGCCTCTGTGTCCTGTTTCCTGTCTTTTTGTGTGGGGGAGCTATAGGGTCAGGTTTAGGGTTGGGAACGACAAATATGATGCAAGATCCTACACATAGTTTTTGAAACTAGAAGGTCTAGGCTTTCAAATGAGGGATCACACTTGTATAAAGGCTGTAAGCTCTGGTCAATACACTTTGAGATTTATATATATATTTGCTAACCCTAAGCTGGCAGATGACAGGTTAACGCCTAATAAGGCCTGTATAACCATAAGCGTATTAACAGTATAATTAATGTCCAACAACGCTCTTATTTCTGAATGATAAACTGTAATTAAGAATTAATAAATGGGGAGTTGTTAGTATCTCATAAGATGTTGAATAAGGCCATTCAAAATAAGGACTAATAAATGCTTTATAAATAACAAATAAGAGCTAATTAGTCATCAATTACACTAATTAGCACTTAGTTAGCCGCTAATAAGTGAGTGCTAAAATAAAGTGTTACCCCATAGGTCTCTATGCTAATACCAGGACCTTTGTTTGAATGCAGGGAATGGACAAGAACAACCTGCAGACGACCAGGTGAACATTCCTATTCAGGACCTCGTACCTCCAGCCCCACAGAATGATGACATCAACGAGGAACGAGAGCCTCTTCAACAGGACAACGCTGCAAATCCACAACTTCAGGAAGATGGAAACTAAGGACTATTTCCAGTCACCGAGGCAGCTTTGTGTTTGTATTGGTGATGCGTTTACATGAAAAAGGGCTTCCACTAATCCTCTACGATCCTTGAACAGGTCACTCCTTAATTCTTACTGACACATATTTCCAAATTATAAAACATAAAATATCAAAGCTGAGGCTCCAAAATAAGGTTTTTAAGTCTATTTTTAAACTCCATATGCAGCACGTGTCCACTTTAATGACTATCCAATTTAATGTTTTTCATGTTTGAGACATTTTGGCACAATTTAAATAATGAACTCTACTAACTTTATCTTTTGTGTATTGTTACTACACTATTTTTGGGAAAGTACTGTATACGCACATCTCGAATATGATGCTGGTCTCGCGAGTTTGTTGTTGCTTTAATGTGAATCTGAAAAGCTCTGAAAATGATCACTATAACCACTGTAAACACTACTCCTATGCATTATTTAAACCTGTTTGAGCCCAAACTTCCTCAGGGATCAGGGATCAGTCATTAACACTAGATTTTTATCATTTCATTGAAAAATCGTGAGCTGCTGATCTCGTTTAGTTATTTTATTCGATTGTGTAAGAAAAACTATGCAGAATACCTGTGTATATAAGGCTGGACCAACAATAATCTATTCTGCTTTTTTAAATGTCAGAAATATATATTGTATTATTAAACAAAGCTTATAATTATGTTTTTTCATGTATATAATTGTGTTTATTTACATAGTCTTTATTTGCTTGCTTTACTTAGTATTTCAGTTCTAGTTTAGTTCAGATATGGTTCAGACCAGTGATGGTACTAAAGCTTTTTGTGAAACGTCCAACTTTTTCTGTACTGTTTTTAAAGGTGTGGGTATGCAGAGTGAAACTTAGGGTTGCAAGATCCATATGGAATTTGGAAATAAACATAAAGGGACTGCCTTTTGTTGCCAAAGCAACTGCCCTTTATCCATGGGTCGTTCTGTAGTGGGACTTGTATTCTGGCTGCCCGGACAGGCATCCTGTAAACCCTGCCTTTAAGAAGCTCAGGTCAATCTGTGAAAAACTGGCAACTTTAGAAAAAACAACATCTGAGCCAAGTTTTTAATACTTGTATGAACTGGGAAATAATGTATGAAATAGGTGTATTTGCATTTTCTTTTATAAGATCAACTGTGAACATAAATTGTTTTTTCTACTCTTTTCCTTTGTGTTTGTGTTTTATTGCATTAGGATGTGGGGCTGCACAATGTTGTGAAAACATAAATGCACTTTTTCTTACAGTATTGAGGCTTTTAAAATGACCTCAAAACTATTAACCTTCGAGGGAAATATGAGCAGCTAAACTAATGAAATAAGGGACATTTTAAAACCTAAAATCAACTTTTCCCCAAGTCCAGCCAGCGCACTGTGGTTTATAAATCCAAAGATCTCAAAACAAAATGAAATCACTCTTTCCACATAATTCAGTATTCAGTGTTTCTCCTCATACATTTCATAAACATTTAAACAGTTCACAAAAAAAAATTATGCCTCATAATTCTTGGTCTTGTTCTGTGGTTGGTGGTCGCTGGTCTGTGGTTTATTTGGTCGGGATAGTGCAAGTTAATGAACAAGCCACACCGGATTGTAGCCTTGGGCTAATTTTCAACCGTCGTCCCCCATGCGCACTCTGAAACACACTCTCATTCATCCTGGCCTATTGTACATGTTTTTAGTGGTAGGGGAAACCGGAGTACCCGGAGGAAACCTACGCATACACGGGGAGAACATGCAAACTCCACACAGAAAGGCCCGGTCTCTGGTGGGAATCGAACCCGGACCTTCTAGCTGTGAAGCACGAGCGCTAACCGCTGTGCCACCGTGCCGAAATCGTTCTGTATTTGCATAATTAATTTTTTCATGGGGAAAAATCAATCGTTTTCATTTTAAAGCTGAAGTTTGTCACTGATATGAATGATTGTAGATTTACCTTTCGGATAGTTTTATTGAAATTGAACATTTTCAATCCCAAAAGGTTTATTTGGTCTTGTGTTAAGCAACGTCTGCAGGAAAAAAGAAACTGAAAAAGTGACTGTGCCGCTAAAGTGTAATTCATTTTGATTAATATTTTTTGTTGCACTAATTAAATTAATTATTTGTAATTAACCGAAAAAAGTCCCGTCCCTATAGTAGAAATGAATGTACTTTGAGAATAGCACCAGGAAGTCTGGGTGAATGTAGTGAGTGAGTGAGTGGTTGGTGGTCAGAGGGGCCGATGGCGCAGACTGGTTGCCTCACTTCAGCCAGTCTACCCCAGGGCAGCTGTTTCTATAATAGTAGCTCACCACCACCGAGTCTGGAGTGAATGAATAATGCAATGTCTTTGAGAAAGAAAAGGGCTCGTTACAACCCGACTCAGCTAGGTAGAAAAGGAAGGAACAAAAACCAAGATGTAACAATGGATTAATAAAGTTGTAATTTAATAAAAGGAGTGTAAAAGGTAAATTTAACAAAGGGGTTAATGTGTTAGGGGCCAGGTGGTCAGATGCTGCACCAACAGCAAGAGAAAATATTATGTTTTTCATTTAAAATACAAAAATCAGTATCATCAGTACAAAAAAGAATAAATCTGTTTCTTCACTGAATGACAAGATGCCAATGTCTTAAAAGAATAAAAATGTGAAAAGTGGTGAATAGCACTGTACTTAAAACATAAGGAAACGGTACAAAATCAATTATTAGCCACGAGGTAGCAGGCAGGTAGTACTCAGTTATATTTACTCAAGTATTTGTATTTTGAAATAACTACTTTTTCAGAGAGCACTATTACTTCTACTTGTCTTTTTCCATTTTTCCTACACTGATGATACTCAGCTCTAGAAGGGGTTCTGCTGGAGATCTACCTGCGCACTGACCCCGCATCCCCAAAGGCTTTAATATAAACTCTCACGTCTCGCCTATAGGAGAACAAAGTAAACAAAACTCACAATGTATTTTACGAGTCAAATGAAGAGTTGTTTTTTTTACGGTGAAAGTACAGATACTTCATTTAACCTTAATAATGATGACAATAATACATTTTATTCATAACGCTCTTTACATTACAAAAGCTCAAAGTGCTGCTGAGTTACATTTAAAGGACCCAGAGCAAAGGCCTCTCTCTTTAGTCGCTTCTTGAATGTCTCCGCGGTCTGTAGCGCCCCCAGGTGTTCGGGCAGGACGTTCACAGCCATGGAGCCGCAGCCTGAAAAGACCTGCCCCCCCATTGTGCTCAGTTCAGTCCCGGGTGTTGTGACGTGCGTCAGGGGAGGCAAGTGAGGCTGGGCCGGTCACCAGTCATGGTAAGAAGAAAAAAAAGTAATAATAATAAAATAAATACAAACGCTATATTTATGATGTGTATTCTTTCTGTGTTTAAGGACTGTCCTTAAGCGGTTTATAATCCTACAAATGAATCAAATCAGCAAAATGTCGGGTGATAAAAATTGCCCATAAGATTCACTGACAGTTTACTTTAATAAGGATTTATTTTGTGTAATGATGGTATTTGCTTTGAAAATATTTAAATTTTCATGTTTTGTTTTTCATAATTTATGTCACTACAGAAACATGAATCAGACTTTTGTGCCTTTTAACCGTAGTTAATAAAAAAAGAAGAAAAAAATCCAGGTAGGCTACTTTATTATTCTTTATTTTGAGTACACATTTGGGCCACTCCTTTTACTTCACTTGAGTGAAAATATTTAAAAATAACTTTACTCTTACTTGAGTAAATATTTTCTACCCACCTCTGAAGTCGAGGCAGACACACTGTCTCTGTTATCAGGTGTTTTTTTTATGAGGCTATTGTAAAACACGCAATTTCCTGTATACTGGCCAAAAGTTAAAGTACTGTAATTACAAACCTGTTGGGAAAAACAGACGTGCGTACATCGCGCATACTAACTCATGTAGAACACTGCATGTTAAACACTAAAATGAATTATTTTTGTGTGCTCTCGTTGATCCCATTGATTCACGAAGGAGAATGCCCAGTACTGAGTGAGTATATTTTACCTACAGTTTTCAATGTTTTAATAAGGTTTTACAATCGTACCGTGTTCAGCTATTGCCTCTCTCTGAAGGACTATTTAAGCTTTTTACATGTGTGTCACTTATAATAGCCTAACAATGAGTAGATGTAATAACACAACAGGAATCGGCACAGAAATACATAGTTTGGGGGAGTCTGCCGGCGTCGATAGGCTATAGTTATTTCTGACTGCATGTCCTCTAAATAAATAATAGCCTAGTGATAACAATGAAACAATTTCTCTGCTTAGCATAGATTTGTTGATAACTAATGTAGTTGCAGATTCATATCTTATAAAAACATTGAATTATATCGCACTGATTCATGGAGTCATGTTCCTTGGACATTTCATTTCTATGCAGTGGGACGAAGCTTTGATAAGTTAGTGCCTTCTTTCAATTTTATTTTGTTATTTACAGCCGGAATATCTGGAGATGTTAGTCAATAGAAAACAAAAACTCTGATTTAGCAGAACTCGACACTGGAAATATATCGTACTTGACTCTCCTTTGGAATTTGTTGGCGCAGCTTCTTTTTGATCTTGACTGTCCTGGAGAGAGGGCAAGGTCCAAAAATCATTATCTGGATAGTGGTTTCTGGGCCCGAGGGCTCCCCTAGTGTTGGCAGTTGCTGATACAGGCAGGTTTTCTGTGGAATATGATTGATATCTCGACTGAAACCTTGCATTTGCGTTTGTCAAATGCAAACTCTAATGCGTATGAAAATAATTACAGCACTGGGTGTCTGCTGAGTTATAATTATGGCATAATTGTCTTTTTTTAAATGCTTACGCGTATATTGTCACACCCATAAGTGTTCTAATGTATTTTGCTTCTGACACTGAGTGCGTTTACAAGGGCTCAAAATTCCCGGTTATTCGCTATATTCCGGTTATGGCAGTTTTGGGGATATGGTGTTTATATGACACTGAGAAATCGGGAAACTCAAATTCCTTGTTTACATGACCAAATAAGGAAACCCGGCTTTTCGAATTTAAGCTCTGTCCATGCAGGCACATACATTACATTTTTTAGCAAAATACGGTGAAAATATGAAAAGTATAACTGTGTGGCTTATTGCGGGGCTTGTTCTTTTGAACGCCCACTTTGGGCTCAATTTGTTTGCTCGTCCTCGACATCCTGAGCTACGACAGTGACGGCAGATTGTGGATAATTCCTGACCTTTACCCGTCCTGGGTCTGTCTTTATCACTGACGCGGACCAGGGAGCTCTGGGAGAAGGTTAAAGCCGGGGCCGGTGTGAGAGAGTGGAGCTGATGGAGTCCTCCGTCCGGAGGAAAACCAGCCACCTTGAAACGGTCGCCGACACGTTTGCATGAATCAGGTCTGTTTCACACCGCACACGAATTCGTGAACAAATTCGTCTTCGAAACCCTCTCGCGTGCATTCGCAAGCTGCGCTTCAAGTCGCGTCCTGTTGTGCAAATGAGAAAGCTCTCATGTGTACAGACCGGCGCCGAGGCGGCGCGCAGGGAATCGGCGCGCGCCGCTGCCGCCTCCGCTCCTGAAACCAAAAATGGAACTCGAGCGCATTTTTTCCGCGTGTGGGCTGCGCAGCGAAGCGACTTTCAGCACCAAATGTACAAAAATCACTTTTATGAAGCAATTTCACGTCTATCCAATCGTGTACTTGGAATACATAAGGAAATATAACTTTAGGCGTATTAATAACATCATTTTCCAGGTACTACTAAATTTAGATTTTTTATTTCATATGCATAAAACACATGTTGCACTTTAAGGAGACATATCAGTTGTATTCCTATCTTATATTTAATAGTGCTGCTTTAGAATGAACCACGAGGAGTTGTTTTGAGTCCAATACTACTTCAGGCTCTTCGCCCGCGCTCCGTGGCAGTCTGAATACATGCGCTCGCCGCGAGGTAGTTCGGCTAGAAAGGGCGCTCGGCTCTGGGATCTGCGTGCGGTCTGAAACAGGCCTTACGACGCTTCTTTCCATCTTAAATATTCACTACTTTCAGTTCTTTCATGGTTAAAATATAAAACTCCGTCTCCTCTTGACTCCAGAAACAGGAGCACTTCGGACTCGCCGCCGCCATGTTTGTTTACGATTAACTGCGCATGCGCAAGAAATGGGAAGTTTATTAAAACCGGAAAATAGCGTTTACATGAAGTTATATCCCGGTTACTGACGGAAAATCCTAGCCAGAAAATCCGTGTTTCTCAAATCGGGAAACTGCTATTTTCTGTTTTTATAATCGGGAAACTGTGTTTATATGATCAAAAACAAAACCGGAATATTAAAAACTCCCGATAATAACCGGGAATTTCGAGCCCTTGTAAACGAACTCACTGAGTAGGACCAAACCACCAATGTGGATTTGATTAATGTAAATACAGATTTATGCCATTTGTGAACTGTATTGTGCCTTTTGTGATCACAAAATCTGGCATTTCTACTAGCCTGTATCATAAAATGAACTGAGTGGTGTTGTGCCCGTTATTCTAGCCTTGGTGCAAGCTGAATCTTTGGTTAGCTCAGTGTGCTAAAGCAGGGGTTCCCAAACTTTTTTTGCCGGGACCCCAAAATTGACACGTAAACATCTCGGGACCCCCATTGTATAAAGTTATTGCCTCTTACGCTACTTTAGGAAAGGAAAACATTTTATAATCAAGTTAATATGTATCTAAACAGTTTATTTTGATCAACTGAATGAATTTACAGTAAAACATGTGCTAAGAACAGTAACAGTTTTCTTTTTGTTTCATCTTGAAATCCCCCGAGGGGTCCCGACCCCCACTTTGGGAACCACTGTGCTAAAGTGTCAAATCTGTAAACAGCAGGTCGTGAGTTCGAGCCCAAGGCTTGCTAACTTTTATTGTGAGTGAGTGAGTGAGTGAGTCACATCTGTAATTGCCCTTTATGGTAGCAGAGTGAGCCGAATACTATGAGTTATGCAGGTGACAAAGAACTGCTTTTTCTTCTTTTCAGTCTTTTTTTAACATTTCCGAACGTGTTTTCTTCAGGGCCAGATCATATGCCTTCTCAATCCATGTAGATGGGTGACCCCTTTTTAGAAATCTTTTTTTCATACTGTATCATCAGCCTTGTGCATAAAGTCATCATCAGAGTGGCAGATGCGTCTTAGCCTATAAAACTGGCTAACAGGTAAGCCCTTTTTGAGTGGTGTGGGATGAAAACTTGAAGCTAATAGCAGAGTATTTCTATCCGTTTCTTTTCGGTGTAATGAAGTGATTATGGAACCATTAGATTTCATCACCAGCATGTCTAGAAAGCTGACTTGTTCAGTGCTGTATTGTGGTGTGAACACCAAACCTGGTTCAAAACCATTAAGTAAACTTACAAATTCACTGATTTCTTGTGGACTGGCTTTAAAGATACAAAAGATGTCGTCAATGTATCTGAACCATTAAAATTTTTTATAAATCAACAGATTTTTTAGTTGAACACACGTCTGTTAAAAAAATTAACATAATTAAGTGCACAAATGGTGCCCATGCTTGTACCAGATTTCTGTAAGTAGAACGTATTTTCAAAACCAAAATAATTGTATTTCATAATGAATTCAGTGAGGTTCAAAACAAGTTGATTGGGCGGGCTTGATAAATTACTACCCTGCTGAAGGTAGTGGTTTAACGCCTCTAAACCCCTTTCATGGGGAATGTTAGTATAGAGGCTTGTAATGTCCAATGTTAACAGCGGGGCATTTTCCGGTAAGTCCTTTAAGTCAGAGATCTTCTCTATGAAATCCGTAGAGTCTCTTATGTAAGACGGCAGGTTGTAAACAAATGGCTTGACAGAGGGGACCATAGAGAGCCATTTTGCGCAAAACTATCAATCAATCAATCAATCAATCAATCAATCAATCAATCAAGTTTATTTCTAAAGCGTCTTACAACAACCAAAGTTGACCAAAGCGCTGCACACAATACAAAATGCAATTTAAAAAGGAGTATAATTTCATTAAAACAGACCATTATCAATAGGACGCCCTGGAGGGTTGCTCAGTGATTTGTGTATTTTGGGAAGAGTATACAGTATATTATAGGGCATATGGGATATTTACAGTACAGGAATTCAAATTCATGGTCAGAAATCCACTTTAGAGACTTGGCTTCCTGAAGGTATGTCAACAGTTGTCTTTGGAAAGGCACTGTGGGGTCATGATCGAGCTTTTTATAAAAGCGAGTATCTGATATTTGGGAGAGAATTTCCTGCCTGTATTTTTCATAGTCTTGGATGCAAATGGCGCCGCCTTTATCAGCTGGTTTAATCGCAATGTCCTTATCATTCATTAATTCTTTTAGGGCTGTCTTTTCCTCTTTTGACCAATTTTTATTTTTATAAGTATAGCGTTTATCAACACATTTCTTAATGTCCTGTTCGACCAGTCTACAAAATGTATTTATAGATGCATTAGATGTGTTGGCACAAAACGTTCTTTTGGCTTTAAACACCGGCTGTGTGTATGTGGATGGACTAGTTTTAGAGAAACAATGAGTAATTTTATTCGTCTAAAACATTTGAAAAGGTCCACCTTTAAGCCAAATGATAAACCCTTGGATAGTAAGGACTTCTGATGATCCGACAACGGTTTTGAAGATATGTTGATTACCGTGTCTGTTGGCGTCTGCGTGTCCACGGGCGTTGTGCGGCCGGCTGTTGAGCGCCTCCCCCTCCGGGTCTTCCTCTTCCTCGTTGTGGCATTTTCTTTCGTTGCGGTAAAAAAGAATACGAAGAGTTGCTGGGTGGGATATCTGAGTTGCTATCGAAAGTGAAATCACTTTCCAGGCTGGAGTTATAGTTGCCATGGTGCGCTTTCTGTCGATGCGCGGTGGTCCTTGTCGTGCGTAAAGAGCGCTGGGCCGAAGCTCGCGGAGCCGGTGTTTCTTGTTCCTGACGGTCCCAGTATATTTCGTTTCGCAGATAATGCTCAGTGTCACGTTTGTATTTCTTCAGTTTTATACTCAGAACGTTTTCCTTGTATTTAGTGACAGTGTATTTTATGGAGCTGTCAATCGCTAGGTACGTAGCCGTGATCCTTTTCCTTCAGTGCCTTCTCTTGAGTCTCTATCTCGACTTTTACTGTTTTGGCTTCAGTGGCCTCTTGATCAATGATGAGTAGTATTAAGTCGAGAGAGCATTTTTTTAAGATGTCACTCCATTTCTTCAAAAAGTTCTCATGTTTGCAGAGTGTAGGTGCCTTTTGAATGCGTAAACCAACGAGGGATCTTTTTGTTACGCCAATATTCACTTAGCATCAAGCCCTGCATAACCAGGCGAGCTTCTTTTAGATAGAGTCTTTCCAGTTATATTTTCAGTTCATCACCTCTATATAAAATATTTTTCTATAGAGGTGTTATGTTTATAGGCTGTGTTAACTTCCTTGGTGTACATGTTGATTTGCATATATTTAGGCAGATCTTCTCTACTTTTAAGCTGTCTTATATATCCATTTCCCATATGTATTTCAGGTGCCACTAAATGTATATATGTACATATGTATATTTTATTCACTATCCTGGCTTTGTTTTTTGTGTTTGAATGTATGTTGTATACATTGTTTTGCCATAGGCCATTATGACAGCATCCTGTGATGCAGCAGGCCACACCCTATTTAAGGATGGCTTCTCATTCATAAAAAACATTTTGCCCGACGAAGGCCACTGGCTGAAACGTTGCATCAAATAAAGGAACACTGGTGTTGCAAGTATACAGTGTGCGAGAGTTTTTTCCTAGTTTTACGAAAATTAAAATAATTTGGCACAGAATTCTATGTGGTCGTTCCGATCAGAAAAGTCAATTACACCCATGCCATATTCTTCACGGTGTTGCCGTAGCGATGACCAGTTTTATTCTGATGGAAAAATGTTAATCTCCATAATTCAGCGAGAAGTGAGGAACCAAAGGTTATCCAAAGTACTTGGATAACCTTTGTGGATGTTCTGCGGCGCAGCCGCATCCCTGAGTAAAATGTAAAAATATGCTTCAGTTTGCAGATATAGTGTGATACTAATTTTTCTCTGTATAATGTCAAAAGACCCTAGGGAAAAAAGTTAAAAACAAAGGCAGTAGCAATACTGTAATTTTAGATTGAAGGAGACAAAAGGGCGCGAAGCGCCCCCTTGCTTTGGGCAGGCGGTCGGCGAGGGCCGATAATCGCCGCTTTGCGGCTATCTTTCTTATTGGTCTTGACTCTGGGGTCTGTTTCAGTCCTTTTGGTTGAAAAGTCTATTGAGCTTGAATTTGACATCTACATTTTCTTCATAAAAAGAGATCATGTTTGTTGCATTTGATATTGTAAGGAAAGAAGTAGGTTTGTGTCGACTATTACATAAGCTATACCTTTGCCGATGTCACAATTGTGTTTAAAACTCATTAAATCATTGTTTCTTTGTATTTAGAAAAGTATGTTCTCTGATGATTTTGCTCAGTGTTTATTTGTGCTTTTTTGGTTTCAAGAATGTTTTTATGTCTTCTGTTTCTGTTTGACAGCAAACCATGCTCTGAAGTGGAAGGTATGATCCTTAATGAATGTAACATTGTCAGTTGTGGTCAGCCATCCTCCTGCCTCACAGCAACATGCAAATAGGTTGTGTTCACGTGACGTCACGACCTTCTAAAGAGCCCATAGTTTGAAACTGAGGTGGATGGTAACTATAGTAACTGGCGAACTGCAGGATTTTTTTTTTTTTTTTAGTTTTTAACGAATATCTCAGACATTACTGGGTGAATCCACATGAAATAAAAACGGTATCAAAGTCCATAATTTTCTGTAAACTACGGTCATTTTCCTCATAAAGGCGTCCAAAAGTGGTGACAAGATTCAAAAGCATGAGCGTGATGTTGGTCAACGTGAACGCAGCCTATTCTGTGTGAAGCTTGCATGTTATCCCTGTGTCTATAGTGTGTTTGCCCGTGACGTCACTTTTCCGAAGTCAGACATGATGGCGATACTCACCCATACTCGCCTATCAAAACAAACAGTACCGTGAAGTTTGAAACAGCAAAATTGTTAATTATTGTCGTGTTCTTTGGTGTCACAATAGATCAGACAGTGAAACTACTTTGCAGTATTGTTTACCCAGAGTTGTGCAGAATAAGGGAGAGCAGACAGAACAATTATCTAAATAAAGGAGACGATAGATTGAAGCCTCAATCAGAATTTGGACGGGAAAAATCTGGATAACATCTGAATTTGCGCAGCTCATTTTGTAGCCGGTTTGTGGATTTTACATTTAATGAACAGGGTTAAGCCTGTGTGTAAAAAAGTTTATTTAACATTTTCAATTAGCAATGTTAATTCCAACATGACCTTTAGCTGGAGGTGGGAAATCTACCAAAACAAAATATTACACAAATTTCTAAGAGTGTTTTGTTAACTTCGTATAAAGAGCATGATATCAAATATTGATGAGAAAATTAATTCACTTACGGGAGGCAAGATTGCGAAATCGCCACTAAACAAACTGGCATCCGCTTTCGTTTCCTATGGAACTTCATCCAATTAATCCAATTTGTAAATAAAACGTTTTTGTTTTTTTGCATTCAGTCTTTCGTTGCACAACTGGCCAACTGTGTGAGAAGTTTCTGGGGTCCGATCTCGAGGGTTTATCGCGAAACCTTGCGTTTTTGTCCAAAATTGATAATCCGTCTCGTTAATTGGCATGAGCTGTATCTCCAGCATGGCGGCACATCCGGGTCTGAGCCAGATTTGTGACGTCCGTGAAAACACCCTATGGGTTTTCTCTTTAGTGTGGCGCCCTCTAGTGATCTTTAACCTACTGTAATCTGCTGCCATTTTGCTTGGGTGATTTTATCTTTCTATTTTTCAGATTCGCTGCAGTTAACTTCATGTCCTCTTTCTCTCTATGCGTAAAACTCTAAGGCTTTTCATCTAAGGCTTTCTGTTTACCGGCAGCTTGTCAGCATATCTCAGTGGCTGCAGGACAACTGTCTAACTTTAAATTATACTAAAACTGTTGCGTTTTTCTCTAAAGAGACATTCATCAAAATAAAATTAAGCAGGTTGATGAAGTTAAGTATTTAGGGGTTATTATAGACTCTGAACTGAAGTCAGAAAATTGTCTAAGTTAATCAAGTTTAAATTGTTTCTGTATTATTAGGCCTTGTGTATTGACTCAGGTGACACTAGTATATCTACCTGCTATGATTTTATCTCTTATGTCATAATGTCCATCCGTTTAGGGCCAGGCCACACAATCTGTCCTAAAGAAAGAAGAAAAAGAACAAAGTGTGAGAGAGTGAACTGTATGGATGAACTTGGGATGTGAAGTGGTCAGATATGTCTTGTCTTTTTATTGTTAGATTGTCTGATGCTGATTGTCCGTCTTTATATTTCTTTATATAACCTTGAAAAGTCTAACCAGGGCCAGGCTGCAAATTAGTCTATGGCTAAACGCCTTATGTACATCGGCCACGGAGTTGGGAATGTTTTCTTGTACTGTCCCTGTCAAATAAACAAATAAATAAATAAATAAATAAAATACCGGTACTATAGCAATACTTACAATTGTCATCTAGAACCATAAAACTGAACAATAATGTTTTTGAGCTTTTTTTGAGCTGAAACAACCAAGTCACATCCTTTAGTTTTGTCCCTGGACCAACAGCATCAAAACTTTCTAAAGATATATATCATTTTTGGCACCTGCTTTTGAGACTTTTATTTTTTCGATACCTGTAGTACCTAAACTTTTTTTTCCTCATACCATACTGGTATATTGTTTAATGGTACCCAGCCCTATTCACCCATAACAACCTAACATTTTATATTGTTTATTCCTTTTCATACAGGTGTCAAAATAGATTGTCCTCCAGAGATCACCGAGAAAGAGGGCAGTGATCTGATTCTCCCATATGAAACCCATTCGCCCTGTGATGTGTACATGAAGCCTGTGGAGTGGAGACGCAACTCAAAGATTGTACATGCCAGGCGGAAAGGCGTGGAGGATCCTGCTGGCAAAGACCCTGATTTCAAAGGTCGGACTGAAACTTTCCCTGACGACATGGGCAATGGAAACCTCTCACTGAAGATCTCCAATGTGACGAAGAAGGACGAAGGGATTTACACGATCAATTACACAGAAACACTGTCAAAGTGCAATGTCACAGTTACAATTGGTAAGAATGTCGAGCACGTTTTTTCTAAGCAAATTCCAATTTCCAACCGTTTTCATATTATCACTGTGTTTTTTTTTTCCATCTTATTTACAGAGAAGAAAGAGGAACACAAAGGCAGTAATGATGGTAAAATGTTTGCTGAATACAAAACTCTGAGCCTAAATAATATATCCATTAAGCTCCTTTGTGTTTTTAGTCTTGACACCTCAAACATACTTGATCATGTCAGGGCTCAAATCTGTATCTGTGCAGTTTTAGGTTTACAGTTTGTTTTATAAGCCTGTAGTCTTAACAGCTTCTCTCCTCACTTTGCTGACAGTAAACTTGAAATGTGAGGTTTTCTTCTCACAAAAAGCGAGGCACCAGCATTTGACCTCATGACATCTACTTTAATCCATTGTCTCTAATGTGTTGACTTTTTATTTTTCCTAGATTTAAAATGGTTGTGGTTGTTGGTGATTGGAGTCATTGTTTTGGCGCTCATAGTAGGATGCCCTCTGTGGAAAAAATACTCGCCGGATACTTTTCTCCGCCCAAACCTCTCATTGGACCACCTCCGTCGTGCCCCTGGTGAGTGACAGCTGGATCTAACCAATCACAGTGAAGCAGGATAAAGCAGATCGCTTTAGTTACTTCTTAAAATAGAAATGACCTAAAATTGAGAAGTCTTTGCAAACGCCGCCTGCTTACAGATACTTTTCACAGCAATAACACAAACACTTTTCTGCCAGGTTTATAATCCATAATTGAGCATGATACCCACTTTAAAAATGTTTGTTGCTTGTAAATATCGTCCCTTTTGAATTATACGGTTGTATCTGTGTTCTGAGTTGCTCTTAGGTTTAAAGTTTTGACCACTCATATTTTGTCTTTGCTCATAAAACCCTCAAAACCCATTGCTCGAGTGCACAGAAGGGGTCCTGAAACAACGGGGAATAACTGAATGTTGAGAAGTCGGTAACACTTTATTTAGCACTCACTTATTAACAACTAACTTATTTGGTATTCATAAAGCTTATTAGTCCTTATTTTGCATGGCCTTTAAACAACTTAAGAGCTACTAATACTTTCCACATCACTTCAGAATGAGGATCATATTCTCAGCTACAGATACTTAATTAAGAGGTAATTAAACATAAATTAGGCCGATGATCATTTGTTTTCTTGCTTAAGATTTGTCCCTGTTTATCGAGAGTTATTATTATAGTATTAACCTGTTACTTACCGTCCCCCTGATCAGGGAGCTATAGGGTTAGGTTTAGGGTTGGGAACGACAAATATGATGCAAGATCCTACACATAGTTTTAGAAACTAGAAGGTCTTGGCTTTCAAATGAGGGATCACACTTGTATAAAGGCTGTAAGCTCAGGTCAATACGCTTTGAGATTTGGATATACAGAATTGCTAACCCTAAGCTGGCAGATGACAGGTTAACGCCTAATAAGGCCTGTATAACCATAAGCGTATTAACAGTATAATTAATGTCCAACAACGCTCTCATTTCTGAATGATAAACTGTAATTAAGAATTAATAAATGGGGAGTTGTTAGTATCTCGTAAGATGTTGAATAAGGCCATTCAAAATAAGGACTAATAAATGCTTTATAAATAACAAATAAGAGCTAATTAGTCATCAATTACACTAATTAGCACTTAGTTAGCTGCTAATAAGTGAGTGCTAAAATAAAGTGTTACCCCATAGGTCTCCTGCTAATACCAGGACCTTTGTTTGAATGCAGGGAATGGACAAGAACAACCTGCAGACGACCGGGAGAACGTTCCGCCTCAGGACCTCGGACCTCCAGCCCCACAGAATGATGACATCAACGAGGAACGAGAGCCTCTTCAAAATCCACAACTTCAGGGAGATGGAAACTAAGGACTATTTCCAGTCACCGAGGCAGCTTTGTGTTTGTATTGGTGATGCGTTTACATGAAAAAGGGCTTCCACTATTCCTCTACGATTCTTGAACAGGTCATAATTCAAACATGTTCAGCCCAGTACAAGTTTCCTTTTATGAACCTTAATTATAGATGTTTTCTGTTACTAACTACTATAACTGACTTTTGCTTTGAATGGACTTTACCATACACTAAAGCCTCACATCAGCGAGCGTTTAAACTCCTTTGACCATATTTAATACAGCCCTAACGACCGGTTCAGTTTTTGACAATAGTCATTAGAACATAGGAATAGACACTGAGGAGACACTTAAGATTTCACTTGAACAATATCAATATTTGAGGAACTTTTAGGAATACTTAATTGATTTGAACCATGTTGGTTCCAAAAGTGTTTAAAGTGATTTATCTCCATCTTGTGCCTTAAAACCGTAACGTGCAGCTCAAATGCTCAAATACTATATTTTTATTGTCACCAATGCATTTTTTTCTAAATATTGCAAGAAATGATCATCGATTTTGATGTTGAAAAGCAAATTGAACTTAACGGGAATCTTTTGAGCAAAAATATGTGTACAGTTTCCTCCAAAGCTGTAGCTGAATGTGTTTTAGAGCAGTGGTTTCCTAAGGTTTTTGGCTGGAACTCGGGAGCCCCATTGTATAACCTTTATGCTACTTTAGGACAGAAAAACATTTAAAATCAAGTGAATATTTGAGTTTATTTTGAATATTTGAATGGATTTGCTCTTTTACACAAACAGATATACTTAAAACATTCACGGCCACGCAAACCCCGCTTTGGGAACCACTGTTTTAGACCATAACTTTTTTCAGCAATGTCAGTATTTTCCAAGGAATTTCTATTTAAAGTGGACATATCCTGCAAAATCTACTTTCTTTAGGTGTAAACCGTGTCTTAACGTTTCCTCGTCAAAGACAGACCTGGAGCAGTATTTCACAACATTCACACAGTGTTGAGTTAATCCTCGGACAAAGCTGTTAAATTTAGCTGTTTCTTCTTCTACAGCATCAGCGCCTCGTTCTGTACTTCCTGATTACACTCATTGTTTAAACCCGCAAACTGTTCCTCCACAAATTTAAAGCCCATAATCTCTGAAGTGTGTTTATCACGCTCCGCAGGAGCTGCTGGAAGTTTGTTATTCCTATATCTGCCAGCAGGAGGCGCCCCAGTCAAGTTCTTCATCAGCTCTTTCTCCTGCATGATCTGTTTACTATTATTTGGGAGTAATTTTAAGTAGGGCCAGCCCCGTACTGCTGTCGATAAAAGAACGGGAAGCATTAGTATGAGGTCATACGGGGTGCATACTAAAGCCAAACTGGAGAAAATGCACTCGGTTCAGGTCGGGGTAAAGAGGTTCATTGTCGTGATGTTGTAAATTCTTATTAACGGTTAATACTGAAAATATTTTAGTGTCATATACATATTTTTTTATTTTTGAAATACACATATTTTTGTATTTTTTTTCATCACAGATTGTAAAAGTTAGACGTTTTCCCCCTTTTTCTGTTTTTTTAATGTTAATGTCACATAATCTACAGGGGTGGAGCAGACAATCAAGGGACTGGACTGCAAAAGAGCATATTATGTTAAAAATGAGAAAAATCAGTATCATCATCAGAAGCCCCTTATGAGAGACCAACAGGCCCGGTTAGAACCATGAGGCCGTGCTTCTGTGGACCCACCACCTGCAGGAGGAGCCATAGGGGCTGGTGCAGCTCCAACAGCTGCCCCCACGACCCGGCAACGGACAAGTGGAAGAAGATGGATGGATGGAATTATTAGCAAAGAGGAAGCAGGTTGAGAGGCAGGTAGTACTCAGTTACATTTACTCAAGTACGAATACTTAATGTGGCATTTTAGAATAACTACTTTTTCCTTAGAGTACTATTTACTTCTACTTGAGTAATGAAGCAAACATATAATTAAATAATAAGTACATTCTTGTTTGTGTTCTTTGAAGGGGTATGCACAGTATATAAACTAAGGACTATAATACATTTGAATGAATGGACATGGACTGAGAGGAGTGATGATATTGTGTCATGATGATTGTGTATGAAGTTATGTTTATGATATGGTACTGGATGTACTCAGTTTTAAGGGTATATAGGCGTGTACTTTGCTTCTACCTGCTCCTTTTGGGCATCATACCTGTTATTTGTTTATGTCATGTCATCTGCTGAATACTCAGCTGTTAAGATTAAAATAAGATGAGTGAATGAAAGAAAGAAAGTATCTGTACTTGTTTAACCTCTTAGCCCCGCCTTAATCGAGCGCATTTTCTCCAGTTCAGTTTTACCCAAATCTAAAAGCTTTTTGAATGAAGAGTCTATAGACCAGAGTGACGCCTAATTTGAAAGCTAAGACCTACAAAGTATATATTTTTGTCCCGTCGCTGCTTTTTTAAATCACATTTTTGAAATATTTTTGTAGTATTTTTGTTGTTGTTTTTTCTTTTCTTTTTATCACTTTTTGTCCGGTTTTTGTTGCGTTTTCATATTTATAGTGTTTACGTCAGTGTCACATTTTGTCACGTTTTGTCCCTCTTTTTTGTTGCTCTTTCATCCCTCTCTAGTCGTGTTTTTGTTACTATTTTTATTGTGTCATTGTTGCTTTTCTGGCACGTTTTGTCGGTCTTTTCAAGAAGCTTTTAGATTTGGGTAAAGCCAAACTGGAGAAAATGTGCTCAGTTCAGGTGGGGATTAAGAGGTTAAACAAACTAACTCTTCATTTGGATTTGTAAAAAAGATTTATTGTGGGTTTTGTTTACTTCATTCTTCATTTCTTTTTTTCTAATGTTTTCTTTCTCATTTGTTTCTCGTAGTAACACTTTCTCCAAGTACTTTTTACTCTTTATTTTGAGTACACATTTGGGCTACTACTAATTACTTCTACTTGAGTTAAATTATTTTAAAATAAATACGTAAATATTTTCTACTCACCTCCGAAGTAAAGGCAGACAACACACTGTCATTGTTATATCAGAGGAAAAGTCATTACGTTAAACTATTTTTGTGGTCTATGCAGTAGCTTCCTGAATAAAACAATTGACCGACGTTATGTGAGGCTATACCTTTAAAGCACGTGATTAACTTTATGCGTAAAATCGAAAGCAAGTGGGAAACAACCAGACGTGCGGTAGCTTATATAGTTAAACACTAAAATGATTTGTTTTGGCGTTTTCGTCCTCTCGTTCATCGTATTGATTCCCAAAGGAGAATGCCCGGAACTGAGTGAGTTGATTTTACCTATAGTTTTCAATGTTTAAATGAGGTTTAACGATCATGCCGCGTTTATAGCTACTATCAGTTCTCCCTCCAGTGGCGTGGTCTATACGCTACAAATAGGGCAAAGATACGTATCACTCATAATGCGCAGTGTTATTTTTTTTCTTTCCGATTAGAGACCAGCCTAAACTTCACAACAAGTAGTTATTTCCTCGCCATCTCATCCCTGTCTCTCTCTTTCTCTGTACTGTATACCTAAGAATAGCTGATAATGTTAGAGGTTTATCAACGCCACCTTCCCTGTTCATCCCCGCTCTGAGAGTCCAACATGTCGATGATTTGATAAGAGTGTGTGTGGTTGGGGAGAGCAGACTTTATTCATTTAAATGTTCACTTTGGCTTCTGTTCCACAGCCTCATTTGGCAACAACCTGTGAATTACAGGCACAATCCTATAGGCCTATTGCTTGTTATTGAACTAACATTTACTACACAGTTTAGGTTTATAATCTATGTAATTGTCTGTGATACATTTAATATTATTAATAGTTAACACTGGAAGCATGTTGTACTTGACTCTCCCCTTGGTGTCTTTTTGGCTTAGCTTCTTATTGGTCTTGACTCTGGGGTCTGTTTCAGTCCTTTTGGTTGAAAAGTCTATTGAGCTTGAATTTGACATCTACATTTTCTTCATAAAAAGAGATCATGTTTGTTGCATTTGATATTGTAAGGAAAGAAGTAGGATTCCATATGTGTTTTTCTGTGTTTGTGTCGACTATTACATAAGCTATACCTTTGCTGATGTCACAGATGTGTTTAAAACTCATTAAATCATTGTTTCTTTGTATTTAGAAAAGTATGTTCTCTGATGATTTTGCTCAGTGTTTATTGCTTTTGTGGTTTCAACAATGTTTTTATGTCTTCTGTTTCTGTTTGACAGAACAATGCTCTGAAGTGAAAGGTATGATCCTTAATGAATGTAACATTGTCAGTTGTGGTCAGCCATCCTCCTGCCTCACAGCAACATGCAAATAGGTTGTGTTCACGTGACGTCACGACCTTCTAAAGAGCCCACAGTTTGAAACTGAGGTGGATGGTAACTATAGTAACTGGCGAACTGCAGGATTTTTTTGTCTTAGTTTTTAGCTAATATCTCAGTCATTACTGGGTGAATCCACATGAAACAAAAACTGTATCAAAGTTTTCTGTAAACTACGGTCATTTTCCTCATAAAGGCGTCCAAAAGTGGTGACAATATTCAAAAGCATGAGCGTGATGTTGGTCAACACAAAGGCCTCCATGCCATAAAATAATATATAGGTTTGTGAATCCAAACACTGTCAAATGCTAATGAGGTACAAAATGTGTCAATTGTCGTTTTGGAGACTTTTCTTTTTTAACAAACCCATAGAGTTGCATTGGAACCTGCCCTCCACCTGACATTATGACATCGTCACATTCTAGAACGTGAACGCAGCCTATTCTGTGTGAAGCTTGCACGTTATCCCTGTGTCTATGGGTTTCTCTTTACCTCTAGTGACCTGTAACCTACTGTAATCTGCTGCTATTCTGCTTGGGTGATTTTATCTTTCTATTTTTCAGATTCGCTGCAGTTAACTTCATGTCCTCTTTCTCTCTATGCGTAAAACTCTTTTCATCTAAGGCTTTCTGTTTACCTGGCGGCTCTATGTCTGCCTCTGGTGAGTTCTGTAAACAACATATATGCAGTGGTTCTCAACCTTCTGGAGCCGTGACCCCCGCCCAGGTCTAAACAACAAAGGAAAAAAACTAATGGCTAAAAATAAAGTTAAGCAAATTAAGAACAAATAATAGCACTCTGGTAAAATAGCACACACATGCTACAATAATACCGATACTTTTTCAGTACCTATACTAAAACAATTGTCATTTAGAACCATAAAACTGAACAATAAGTCACATCCTTTAGTTTTGTCCCTGGACCAACAGCATCAAAACTTTCTAAAGATATATATAATTTTTGGCACCTGCTTTTGATACTTTTATTTTTTCGATACCAGTAATACCTAAACTTTTTTTCCTGATACCATACTGGTATTGTTTAATGGTACCCAGCCCTATTCACCCATAACAACCTAACATTTTATATTGTTTATTCCTTTTCATACAGGTGTCAAAATAAAATGTCCCCAAGAGATCACCGAGAAAGAGGGCAGTGATCTGATTCTCCCATATGAAACCCGTCCGCCCTGTGATGTGTCCATGAAGCCTGTGGAGTGGAGACGCAACTCAAAGATTGTACATGCCAGGCGGAAAGGCGTGGAGGATACTGATGACAAAGACCCTGCTTTCAAAGATCGGACTAAAACTTTCCCTGACGACATGGGCAATGGAAACCTCTCACTGAAGATCTCCAATGTGACGAAGAAGGACGAAGGGATTTACACGGTCAATTTACATAAAACACTCCCTTTGACTGGTACAGCAAAGTGCAATGTCACAGTTACAATTGGTAAGAATGTCGAGCACGTTTTATTCTAAGCAAATACCAAATACCAACCTCATGTTGTTATTGTGTTTTTTGCTCTTATTTACAGAGAAGAAAAAGAATGTGGAGCGCACAGGAGGTAAATTCTGTTTTGCTGAATACAAAACTCTGAGTCTGAGGGGCGGCGGTGGCGCAGGTGGTAGAGCGGGTCGTCTCGTGATCGGAAGGTCGTGGGTTCCGATCCCAGCTCCCACAAATGCACATTGTTGTTGTGTCCTTGGGCAAGACACTTCACCCTCCTTGCCTCCAGTGTCTGCGTACATTGGTGTATGAATGGGTGACTGGTTCCTTACTGTAAAGCGCATTGGGCCTGACAGAGGTAGAAAAGCGCTTTATAGGTTGAGTCCATTTACCATTTACAAAACTATGAGTCTAAATATATATATACAGGGTGTTATGTCCTTATTGACTTCATGATCAGTTAAATCTGTTTTGCACACATACAGAAATGAGCTTGAAATGAACGGGACTGGCGTGTAGCCTAATTATCCCCTCGCGCTCTCTCTCTCCCTGTGCAGAGCGCTGAGAGGGGCAGAGAAGTCGCGCACAGACGCACATGCCCTGAAAAATAGACATTAAGCTCCACAAAAGCGTTGTTTGGATCACAAGCGGCAAAATGCTGCTTATTTTGTGAAAATCCGCCGCATATTTATGTCAAAACCCCGCTGTAAAGATGATAGAATGAATCGTGGCTGAACAATGAATGCGCGCACGGCGGCAATGAGTGGCAGCGACCGCCCAACCCGACCCGCGATCATAGGAGAATTTTATGACGGTCTGGGCAGCCGGCCCTGCGGGGACCGCGGGGGAACCCGTAACCCGCGCATCAGGTGCGTTAATGCCTCCAGCCATGTGTGAAATCCTGTGTGTTTTACAATAGCGACCGTTTGACAAACAGGATGAGGAACCTTTACGCCCGGTTCTGAGAAATACCAGCCGCGCGCGTTCATTGTGCATTCCATAACATTTCCAGCTCTGTCCCTCAAAAAGGAAAAACACCTGTCGCCCTGGTCACTCAAAGTTTGATCAAGAGTTTTCCAAAACGACCCAACTCCCTGAGCACACACACGCTCTGGAGAGGTCGCCCCCCCAATTCCGACGTCTATGTACAAGGCAGATCCATCCCCTCCAGAGCTGTTAAGACAAGACGCCATGAGCTCCGCTCAGTGAGTCAGATGCAGAGTCCGGGCCTGTCAATGGTCAGGGCCCTACTGAGTCCCGCTAAAGCATGCAGGACAGAGCGGTGCTCTCTCTGTTTGTACAAAAAGTCAAGCTTTTTTGTGTGCATCGCGAATTCTTAAAACATGAAAGCACTGAAGTGTTTTTGCAGAATAGAACAGATCTAACAACACTGGGTTTCAAGTTCAACCGCAATAAAGTGATTGAGTAATTATCCCCCTTCTGTTTTTTTTGACAAATCGTACCCTGTATATATAAATATATATATTTTAGCACTCACTTGTTAACAGCTGTCCCACATTGTCATGGTTTGACAAATAAAAAATGTTGAATCTAAGTGCTAATGAGGGTTAATTAGCTCTTATTTGTTATTTATAAAGCACGTATTAGTCCTTATTTTGCATGGCCTTATTCAACATCATACTTGCTACTAACTAACATCTCCCCATTTATAAATTCTTAATTACTGTTTATCAGTCAGAAATGAGAGCGTTGTTGGCAATGGCCGCTAGAGTTAGGGTTAGCAATTCTACATATCCAAATCTTAAAGCATATTGACCAGACAAGTGTGATCCCTCGTTTGAAAGCCAAGAGCTTCTAGTTTCTAAAACTATGTGTAAGATCATATTTGTCGTTTCTAACACTAATGTGTTTAAAACTCATTAAATCATTGTTTCTTTGTATTTAGAAAAGTATGTTCTCTGATGATTTTGCTCAGTGTTTATTTGTGCTTTTGTGGTTTCAACAATGTTTTTATGTCTTCTGTTTCTGTTTGACAGAACAATGCTCTGAAGTGAAAGGTATGATCCTTAATGAATGTAACATTGTCAGTTGTGGTCAGCCATCCTCCTTCCTCACAGCAACATGCAAATAGGTTGTGTTCACGTGACGTCACGACCTTCTAAAGAGCCCACAGTTTGAAACTGAGGTGGATGGTTACTATGGTAACTGGCGAACTGCAGGATTTTTTTTGTCTTAGTTTTTAGCGAATATCTCAGTCATTACTGGGTGAATCCACATGAAACAAAAACTGTATCAAAGTTTTCTGTAAACTACGGTCATTTTCCTCATAAAGGCGTCCACAAGTGGTGACAAGATTCAAAAGCATGAGCGTGATGTTGGTCAACAGAAAGGCCTCCATGCCATAAAATAATATATAGGTTTGTGAATCCAAACACTCAATTGTCGTTTTGGAGATTTCATACAAACCATAGAGTTGCATTGGAACCTGCCCTCCACCTGACACCTGACACCTGACACCTGACACCTGACCTGAACGTGAACGCAGCCTATTCTGTGTGAAGCTTGCATGTTATCCCTGTGTCTATGGGTTTTGTCTTTACCTCTAGTGATCTGTAACCTACTGTAATCTGCTGCCATTTTGCTTGGGTGATTTTATCTTTCTATTTTTCAGATTCCTCTGGTCAAGGTCAAGTTTATTTCTATGAATAAAAACTCTACACCGCTATTGCGCTCCCAAGGAATTTATTTTTAGGCACCACCAAGTAACGTTTCGGGCGTCGCTTAGCCCTTTGTCAGAAGCCCTGACGAAGGGCTAAGCAACGCCCGAAACGTTACTTGGTGGTGCCTAAAAATAAATTCCTTGGGAGCGCAATAGCGGTGTAGAGTTTTTATTCTTTGATTTCACGTACTATTTAACTCCTGCACGCTACTTAACTGACCTGGGATGTGCGTGTCTGTCTAAACCCTCTTCAAGTTTATTTCTATAGCACATTTACAACAGCCACAGCTGCCCAAAGTGCTTCACATAAAAAGGATAATAAACAAAACAAAAAATACAGGGCATAATAAAACATCAAGAACAATGAAACAGAAAAAAACAATGGAGAAACAGCTCAACTTATTGAAAAGCCTGTGCAAACAGGTGGGTTTTAAGGGAGGACTTAAAACTGCTTAGAGTCGGGGCCAAACGGATACTGAGGGGCAGACCGTTCCACAGCCGGGGGCAGCAGCGGCAAAAGCTCTGTCTCCTCTGGTTTTCATGTGTGTTTTGGGCACATCCAGAAGGAGCAGGTCAGCTGAGCGAAGTGCTCTGGACGGGGCTTGGACAGACAGCAGCTCAGACAAGTACAAAGGTGCCAAGCCATTTAACATTTAAAAAGAATCTTGAAGTGGATTCTGTGACGGACAGGGAGCCAGTGCAGACGAGGCGAGCACAGGTGTGATGTGCTCCCGTCGTCTGGTGCCGGTCAACAAACGGGCCGCTGCGTTTTGGACCATTTGCAGCCTCTTTATGGATGCTTGGTCCAAACCACAGTACAAGGCGTTGCAATAATCTAAGCAAGTGCTAATGAGGGCATGTACCGCTTTTTCAAGTTCATTTGGGGGAATGTAGGATTTGACTTTACTTAAAAGTCACATCTGGAAAAAACTGATTTGGACAACTGAACTGATTTGCTTGTCTAGTTTAAAGGAGCTGTCCAAAATGACGCCAAGATTCTTCACAGATGGACGAACATAAGGAGCTAGTGGGCCAAGCAAAGCAATATCCACAGCGTTAAAATGACCAAATAATGCAACCTCAGTTTTATTTTCATTAAGATTCAGAAAATTTTTGGACATCCAACTTTTTATGTCTTGCAGACAATTTGACAGGGTTTGGGATGAGGTTGATTTTAAAGGCAGATAAACTTGGATATCATCTGCAAAGCAATGAAAAGAAAGCTTGTGTTTTTCAAAAGTCAAACCAAGTGGCAACAAGAAAAGAGGAGGGGTCCCCGAATAGAGCCCTGTGGAACCCCACTGGAAAGTGGGGCTGAGCTCGAGGAGTGAGATCCGAGATGAACAGAGAATGTTCTGTCGCTGAGATATGAGCGAAACCAGTCTATCCACGCCTTTGATACCCACGTCCTGCTCAAGACGTGACAACAATGTTTGGTGGTCTATTGTATGAAAGGTTGCTGACAGATCTAAAAGAATTAAAAGGGCAGGGCAACCAGAGTCAACAGTTAAACCTGCTTTTAGCAGGTCGTTGAAAACTCTAAGAAGTGCAGTTTCAGTACTGTGCTTAAGGGCCTGTCACAATTGGCGCATTGACCGCAGCGACTTTGTCCCCCATTTGTTCTGCGCCAAAATTGAAATTGCCATCAGCCGCAAAGATCGCAAAGTAGACTTTTAAGAAATCGCAGTCACAGACTGGATGCGGTTGATTTGGAAAGTGTCCAAATGCAAGTGGCGCAAGGAAGAAAGCGAATGGTGAGCGTCTGGTGAGCGAGTGTTTCACGGGCCACAGACATTGATTGCGGACAGTGGTGCGGACTAGAGCGCTACAACCGGCTCGGACAATTATTTAGAACTTATTTTCGGGGTCGGACTCGGACACATCAGCGCGTTAAAACAAATCAAACTGGTGTAAAATTAAAATGGGCCTGTTTAGCTGACTTAGTGTTTGTTTTTGTGGGAAAAAAATAAAATAAACTGGGCCCAGTGCTTTTACGCACCAAAGCTCAGCAAGACCCTGAGCTCAGGCCCTGCTACCCGGAAGGGGGTCAGCCCGATGTTCCCCGGTCCGATGTTCCCCGGGTCCGATGTTCCCCCGTACCTATGTTCCCCGGGTCCGATGTTCCCCGGGTCGAGGCACATCGGACCCGGGGAACATCGGACCCTCCGAACGCCAGAGGGCCCGGTGTTCCCCGGCTGCGGGTCTCGCTCATAGACATGTTATTGCTGCGCATCTTCATGCGCCCGACAATTAAAGTCCTGCTGTAAACTCTTCTAACCGATAGGCCTATAGGCAGTAAACGCTCGCCTCTCACCGCTCTTTCTTCTCTCTTCACCGCCTGGCACAGCACGGCCCGGTACGCGCGGATAATGGAGCAACAAGCGGCTTGATTTCGCTCATAACTCGCCTACTGATAACTTTATAACATATTATAAGCCTTGTAGATCTCGCATTGTAATAGCCTGCAACATGTTTGTACAACCTCAGAATAAGAACGTGTTGCAGTTCAGACAAGAAAAGTAAAATTAGCTACAGCAAACTCACCCACAACCATAGATTTCCCTCCGTTTGTTTGACTGGTTCGTTGTTGTAGCTCGATCGTGCTTAAATCCATGTTTTTCTGATTGTCCGTGCAGCCCCAGCATACTCCATCACGCGGTGTGCGGAGAGCCAAGTGCAGCGGCTCGTGCCATACCGCTCCTAACTCTAAGCTCTAAGCTCTAAGTTTTATCTGATGTCTGCACTCCAGCCTTATGCACATTAAATTAGGGATCTTTTTAGAACACATGCATTGCGTCCTCACTTCTTTCCCAGTGCCGCCACCTGTCATGCGCTCATTACGCACTGTGCTTCAGCCATCAGATGCTCCGAGAGGCACCACTGAGGCCACTGTGATTGAATGACGTTGAACAGTATTTGCGCTGCTGTTTTATTAATGCAGCTGACAAAAAAACGATCCATAGATATTAAATGAGAAACGATGAGGAAGAGGAGAAAAGGAAAACTGCTAACATGGCCAGTGATCGGGGCAATTACGCAGCACCGCGGGTGGACCTGTGAACACCCACTTTTGTCCTTAGCCCACCCGACGGTCCTTATATCATTCACTTCACTGCCTCTCCCAGGACAGAGACATCTGCAGGGTCTGCACCGTTGTCTGCAGGACGCACATCTGGCTGTCTCTGTGCAGATTGTTGCATCGTGCGCTCTGTTCCTAAAACTTGTGTCCCCGACCTGTCATCCCTTCTTGCATCCTCTCTTTCATCAGCCCCTTTTTCAAATCAATTGACCTTATTTATTTGTATTATTCTTATTTATTTTGTGAATTTTAATACGCTTTCACAAGACAGAGAGTTGCATTTGTCCCACTGTTAAGTGTACAGAAGAGAGAAAGAGAGAGGAGAGAATGTGCCGCGGTCCCGCTGTAGCGCGCTGCGATCAAAGGGCTGCGCTCCACATTTATAGAAAGGCCTTCTGTTTTTTCAATGTAGTAATTTTGTTTTCAGATTGAAAACAAAATAAAAATTGTAATTGATTTTCGATTATTATTCTGCTGGACTGAGTCAGTGCAAATGGAGAACTAACTAAAACGAATTAAAAGAAAATTGAAACGAAAATAATGAATTATCTTCAAAATATATGATGTTGCAAAAAGGCGTCTTGACCAACTGATAAAAAGGTTCAAACCTAATGTGTGTTTTTACAAAGGAACAATGCACATCTCAGGAAACGAATATGCTGAAGTAAAAGGCACTGGACTAAAATACTGGGACTAAATTGGCAAACGAAAAATGATGTATTCGCGTTTGACCTGAGTGATCTGATGGAGCTATTGGAAGAAACCAAAAACACTAAACGAGGCAAGAGACTGCGCCAATCGTTTATCCTTTTGGCTTTTTATCGCCTTTCAAACGTGGATTTAAATGCTTCTTTTATGAAATGCTGAGGCGTTGGAAATACGACGAAGACTTGTAACCTTGTAACTTGTTGGAGAAAGATCTCACGCAAAACATCCAAGGACTTTCAAATCGGAGGTCGTTTAAACAAACGAAGTTTACTTGGAGAGGATGCTCTACCTGTGATGAGCTGACCAGAGTCAGGCTCACCGGCGGGGTCTGTTGTAGCTTCTCATTCTCAGCTGCGCAAAGCGAGCGCACCTTAGGGCTCCATTATGCGTAAAAGCACGATGCTCTAAGCAAAATCGCGTGTTTCAAAAATTATGCAGCAATAGTTTCAATCGTCTTCATTTTATTCAGTCAGAGATGTCAAATAGCAGATGCCTGGGGGAGAGCGAGGGGAGAGCTGGATAACGTGCCCAAAGTTAGCCATTGACACAAGCTGCGATCAGCTGAAATATAACACACAGAGAGCGAGAGGGAAAAAGGAAAGTAAATAGGCTAGTTGGTATTTCCTCTCTATAGGTATTCACAAAAGTTGGCACGGATCATATCCCGTCTTTCGTGGTTGAAGAAATGCGAGCATCAAAGGGCACACACGGGGAACAGCGGAACTTGTCTCATTGTTGAAGTCCCGATGTTCCCCGGATCCGATGTTCCCCACTTCTATTGGCGGGGAACATCGGGACTTTTTAATATGCGAGGTACCGATGTTCCCCGGGTCCGATGTTCCCCCGCCAATAGAAGTGGGAGAACATCGGACCCGGGGAACATCGGACCCGGGGAACATCGGTACGCACCCCCGCGGAAGTGACCAGCTTCTGTCTGACTTAAGGCAGGGAGCGCTCTGTGGAGCTCGCTGAATTCTTAGACACGAAGTGAACGTGACAGTCCAGTACTGTCTGAAATGGTTAACTCTGTGGGTCGGGTACCCGCAAAAGTTGCTGAAACGGGCGGATTTTAGTTTGCGGGTGGGTAGTGATAACACACGGACGGCTCGGCGGATAGCTGCTACCTGCACAATATTTAATCTATATCACTATGGTGTCTACAGACCTAACCACACAGCTTGTGCTGTTGCTTCTAAGATATGAATGAAAACGGTTTCCTGATTCTTTGTACTTTGGTGACAGTATAGTTTTACGAGCGTACATTTCTCTGACACTTGAGGCAAATCTCGCCTCTTTCCTCTCTCCCTCTCCTGGATATTATTTCAATATATGTGGGTTTGGAGTGTGTAGTAGCCTACCTGTCTGTCCAGCGATCATGTCATGATAAAATCCCCTTAAAAACATGTGTGTAATCCAGTGCGTCCTTTATTTTGATCGCGCCCGTGTTTCCATATGATTCCTCTGATCCGAATGCCTGGGCTCGGGAAAGGCATTTCAAACCGCTGCTGCTTGACATGAAGATTCCCTCTTTCCAGACAGTGTCTCTGTTTCACTTGTGTCTATATGATGTAGTGGGAGTGGTTATGATGTTCCAAATTCAGATGATCAATACATTTTTCGCGAATCTGTGTTTTTACTCCTCCGGCCTCCTCGCGCCGCTCTGAACAGCGGGTGCGCATTGCCGCTGATTCCCACAGCTCCAATGCACCTGCCACCACGCACACTCATCACCCGCACATGTGCGCGCACTTACATTGACAATACACAGGAATCAACCGCACCGATGTATTACCAGTTTAAGCATTCAACCCTCATTAGCGTCACGTTGTTTCGTTCAGATGAAAAAATAAATTGCTTCAATATAATGATTTTAATTTGTGTGATTTATCGCGGGCACGGGTGGGTAACGGGTAGAATGTTAACAGGTCCGGGCAGGTGCGGATTTAAATCTTCATATAATCACGGGTTTACAGGCGGGTAGGTGCTGTAGCGGGTGGGTGCGGGTCCACAGCGGGTTTACGAGCACCCCCATACCCTCCCCCTCCAAGGGCCGGGCTCTGACAGAAAAAAACAGCCCGATCCGCGCTCTAGACCAAACGGGGGAAGAGGAAACAGCGTCTAGCCTCTACGAGACTGATCCCGGCGCTCACCAGTCTCTCACCATCTGCGTGACTGAGACGATTTATCTTTCACCATTCTCGCGAGAAATAGGAAATAGGAACTTTGGCCTACATCATTCTTAAAAACAAAGAAAAAATTAAATGGCTGAAAATAAAGTTCATCAAATTAAGAACAAATAATGGCACTCTGGTAAAATAACACACATATGCTACAATAAAATATTATATAATATGCTAATAAAAATATACATATCTTATCTACAAGATTCGGCGACCCCCCCCCCCCCCCCCCCATATTGTCTCGTGACCCCCTTGGGGTCCCGATCCCCAGGTTGAGAACCACTGGATGGTTTCCGGTTTCTGCAACCTTCAGACTTTCTTTTCATTGTATGTATAAACTGTGCTCCACAAACGAAACTTGCCTTGTTTTACTCAAATTGTGATCTGATCAAAATGTTTATCTGTTATGAATATTATGCCATATCTTCCATGTGGAAAGGCTGGGTAACGATAACTTTTAACTTTTTAAACAAGTTCTCCTAAACAGGCTTCAGACTTGTTCAACAGGCAGCTTGTCAAACTGTCTGACTTTAAATTATACTAAAACTATTGCGTTTTTCCCTAAAGAGACATTCATCAGATGGACTTAAAATCAATATTGACAAAATAAAATTAAGCAGGTTGATGAAGTTAAGTATTTAGGGGTTATTATAGACTCTGAACTGAAGTCAGAAAATTGTCTAAGTCCATCAAGTTTAAATTGTTTCTGTATTATTAGGCCTTGTGTATAGACTCAGGCGGCACTAGTACATGTATATCTACCTGCTATGATTTTATCTCTTATGTCATAATGTTCATTCGTTTAGGGCCAGGCCACACAATCTGTCCTAAAGAAAGAAGAAAAAGAACAAAGTGTGAGAGAGTGAACTGTATGGATGGACTTGGGATGTGAAGTGGTCAGATATGTCTTGTCTTTTTATTGTTGGATTGTCTGATGCTGATTGTCCGTCTTTATATTTCTTTATATAACCTTGAAAAGTCAAACCAGGGCCAGGCTGCAAATTAGTCTATGGCTAAACGCCTTATGTACATCGGCCACGGAGTTGGGAATGTTTTCTTGTACTGTCCCTGTCAAATAAACAAATAAATAAATAAAATACCGGTACTATAGCAATACTTGCAGTAGTTTAGTATAGTATACCGATACCTGAGCAATACCTTTTGGTACCTATACTAAAACAATTGTTATCTAGAACCATAAAACTGAACAATAATGTTTAAAAAAAAAGGATGAATGATGAATGCTTTTGATACTTTTATTTTTTCGATACCAGTAGTACCTAAACTTTTTTTTTTTTTTTTCGATACCATACTGGTATTGTTTAATGGTACCCAGCCGCCCTATAGAGTGTTTGCCCGTGACGTCACTTTTCCGAAGTCAGACATGATGGCGATACTCACCCATGTACTCGCCTATCAAAACAAACAGTACCGCCAAGTTTGAAACAGCAAAATGGTTAATTATTGTCGGGTTCTTGGCTGTCACAATACATCAGACAGTGAAACTACTTTGCTCTACTACCGTTTACCCAGAGTTGTGCAGAATAAGGGAGAGCAGACAGAACAATTATCTAAGTAAATTATTATATTCTATAGTGCAGTGTTTTTCACTCACTGTGCCGTGGCACACTAGTGTGCCGTGAGATATTGTCTGGTGTGCCATCGGAACAAATGAATTTGTATTATTTTGTCTGTGCCGTCTAGAGATCGGCATCATGTAATACTCTTCCATATCAGTAGGTGGCGCATGTTGCTAATTTTCTTTGAGACAAGAGAATTAGTGATGCATGGATGAGACAGGTGGCAGTGACACTGGCTAGTGAGATTAGGCTACAGAGTTTTCTTTTTTCTTTTTTACATTTTCTGCTGCCTCTTGGATAAACTGTGCCTTGGTTCAAAAGAGGTTGAAAAACATTGCTATAGTGAACTGAAGATAAATGCATTTTACAAAGCAAGTTCTTCTTGTGTAATGCGAGATTGTAAAAGCTGTTTTACTTTTTATGCAGAGACTGGGTTGGTTTTGATACATATGTGGGGTCACAGTTTTGGACTGGGGGGGGGGAGCATGTGCTGGGGGGCTTTAAGGAAATAAGTTTGGGAACCACTGACCTGATAATAATGGATCGAGCCAGGTTTAAATTAATATTTATATTTCTCTGAAAATATTATTTATCATTTATGATCTAAAATGCACCAGAATGCAGGAGGGGGAGGGTTCTTCAGAAAACTCTGTTGATCTGCAGATTGTGAGGTGTGGTTTGATAAATAAAGCTGGATTATACAAGACAAAGTGAGATAATTAAATGTGGCACATAAAATAAATGATGTAGCAAACTAAGTCACTAAATACATTTGTAATTGTTGAGTTACATAGAAAATTATTTTGTACATCATCTCGTTCTCTTTTTTCTGACTTTCTTTTCTTTCTTTTCGATGTTATAGATCATACTGGGGCTATAGTCGGCGGAGTAGTTGGAGCGATAGCATTGGCAGTATTGGCAGGAGTACTGGTTTACCTCTACAAGAAAAACAAATTCCCTTGTCAAAAAGGTAAGTCAGAGTTTAAAAGAGCCAGTTATTATGAAATAAACGTGACTGAATCATTACGTTAAGACACTAAAGTTAGAGCTCTGAATTAATGGAATTTTTAAATAGTTTTACATTTTGAATATAAAAGCAGGATTTCTACAGGAGGCACCAAGTCCAATTTAATGCTTTCCATTTTCATGCCATAACACAATATTTTAAATGCCGCGAATGCAAAGAAATCTCAGCACATTTCATTTTGTTTGATTTGTAAACATTCAGTCAAACATCAGAATAAGTGTATCCAGTGTATCCCAACCAGGGGTATGGGGGGCGGTACTCGAGGCCCGAGCAGGGGGTACTTGGAATTGTTTCAAATTGAAAAAAAGGGAAACTGAACAGAATTTTGATCAGAAAAGCTATATTTTGCAGTTCAGTTTTGGGAGAATTGTTGGCGTCTTTTTATTTACAAATAGTGATTGGTTTCTAAATAACACTGTTCAGGAAGGGAATACACAGACTGAAAGGTCCAAGGGCTCCACAAAACAATAAGGGTTGGGAACCACTGTTTTAGGCCATAGTTTTTGTGTTTTGGACAAATGTAGGCAGTAAAATGTCGGCTCTCAGTCGTACAGGAGTTGTCCATCTTCATTGACGGTTCTTGAGTTATCTTCTCTGTAGTTGAAGTGTAGGAAGTTTCACTTCTCATCCGAAAGGCTTCGTCAGCAACACTCAACAGTCGCTCTCTCATTGGCCGGTCTCCGACATTAGCAGCTCCAACCATGACGTCGCCTCCACAAGACGACACCAGTTTAAACAAATCCAAACTAACCCAAACCTAAAGAACCTTTTTTTTTTTTTTTTTTTTATTTCGAGCTAAGGCACAAAAGCCAAGAAAAAACAGAAAAATATATATACACAATAAAAGAAAAAACAAAAAAGAAAAATAATATACATTCTAGCTCGAAAAGGAGTGGGAAGAAGACAAGCTTATTGACTCCCACCCCTGTTCATAAACTTAAATAACAATAAATAACAACAGTGCATATTTCTTACCATCTTACAAGACAACTATCAACCGAGTTGGTTACATATCAACAGATGCCATACTGCATTATACCAGGTCAACATTCACAGTATCTCACACGCTACAACCAGTGTATTATTTCTGTTTCCCATACCGAATTCATTACCATGTTGGCATTATCGTTATTCATCATCACCATTACAACCCATATAGCGTTACTCTGTATCAAAGTGTTTGATGATACATAACATACTCCACATTTATTCATGAAAGGTACAGTAATCTCAGACCGACTGATGCTCATGATAACAAGAATAATCTTAATGATGTGTGTTACAAGGGATTTGGGGCTTTTCTTTTTTTCTTTTTTTTTTTCTTTTCTGTGACTGGACCTGCTGCCAGAGGGGAGCAGCCCCCGAGCAACCGGACCATCCTTTGTTAAGTGTCCTATACTATGCATTAAAAGAGACACATTTTAGGAGTCTGCTGCCAGAAGAGGGTTTCCTCGAGCTGCCGGCCCCCACATGTCTGCCCTATACTATGGGTTATGTTGAATGTGGAGTACATAGATATGTGCATGTTTTACTTCTAAGAATTTAATTCCTTTATATTACCATCAGCATCAATAGCAATACCGCTGTCTGAATCGATTAAGTTTGATTCTCAGAATAATCTATAGATTGTTAGGTATTAATCCTAGACTATTACATTTAAAGTTTAAAGTTAAAATAGTGATGATAACAACACAACAGCAATAGCAATAACAATGGCAATAACAACTGCAATAGTATAATAGTAACAACCACAATATACTTCATTATTAGTTAGATCTGACCTTTAAAGTACACAGCACTTTGTGACACCCATTAGCAATCAAGTACCCATTTCCTCCTTTTGGTACAATGAACATACCATTTTTTTACATCTTGATTTGAAATGATGAATATTAGGACATTGTTTAAATTCTGCCCCCAATTTGTTCCAGAGTTTAACTCCACATACAGACACACACATACTTTTCCTAGTGGAAGACACTGCTTGAACCTTAAAGTTATCACACCCCCTCAGGTTATATCCCCCTTCTGTGCGTGCAAAAAGCATTTGTATCCTTGCAGGTAGCACATTTTTGTTGGCTTTAAACAGAAGTTGGGCAGTAGATAAATCAACTAAATCATGCATTTTTAACAGTTTAGACTGCAGAAATAATATATTAGTGTGATCACAATATCCTACTTTATGTATAATTCTTACCGCACGTTTTTGGAGTATAACAAGGGGGTGTAATGAGCTTTTATAGTTATTGCCCCAAACTTCTACACAGTAGTTTAGATATGGCAAAACTAATGAACTATATAACAAAAATAATGCATTGTAATTTAAGAAAAACTTGGCTTTATTAATGATTGAGATACTTTTGGAGACTTTACCTTGTATGTGTCTTATGTGTGGTTTCCAGCTTAATTTACTGTCAATGATGACTCCTAAGAATTTAATTTCTGATACTGTATCTAAAACTACACCATCTATAATTACTGGGTCTGGTTTTCCATTATAATTACCGAAAAACATTACTTTTGTTTTATTTAGGTTGAGAGACAATTTGTTAATGTCCATCCATGTTTTTAATTTCCTTAATTCACAGTTTACGTTAGTTACTAAATTACTATAATTGTCATTAGAATAGAAAATGTTTGTGTCATCTGCGAAAATCACTAATTTTAATAATTTAGACACATTAAAAATGTCATTAATATATAAATTGAACAACTTTGGGCCTAATACAGATCCCTGTGGGACCCCACAACCAATGTCCAAATATCCTGATGTAAACTCCCCCATCTTCACATACTGTTGTCTCCCAGTTAAATAGCTTTGAATCCAGCTCAAAGCCACTCCCCTTATGCCATATCTGTCTAATTTTTTTAATAATATAGAATGATTTAGTGTATCAAATGCTTTTTTCAAGTCAATGAATATTCCAGCTGCATGTTTCTTGCCCTCTAAGCTATTAGTAATCTCTTCTATTGCATCGATGATGGCCATTGAAGTTGACCTTGCTGCTCGAAACCCGTACTGACCTTCATTAATTAGTTTATGCTTATCTATGAAATTATCCATTCTACTGTTATAAAGTTTCTCTAAGATTTTGGAAAACTGGGAGAGCAGAGAGACAGGTCTGTAGTTAGTGAAGATGTGTTTGTTCCCATTTTTATGTATAGGTATAACTTTTGCAATTTTCATTTTATTTGGAAATGTTCCTGTTTGAAACGATAAGTTGCATATGTAGGTTAATGGTTTCACTATACTTTATATAATTTGTTTAACCAGTTTCATATCTATATCAAAACAGTCTGTAGACGATTTGTTACCGACATCTATTATTTCTGTTTCAGTTACTCCAGGCAAAAACATCGTTTTTGAATTAATGTCTATCAATGACTCCATTTCGTTGCTACTACACTCCCGAATCTCTGCTGCCAGATCCGGTCCAACATTTACAAAAAAACTATTAAAATTTTCCACAATATCATTCATATTATGATTGTCATTGATCCCATCAGTGAAATAGTTTGGATATGAATTATTTTTTGCATTACCCTTGATTATAGTGTTTAGTATTCCCCATACCCCTTTCATGTTGTTCTTGTTTTATACAACAGATCGGCATAATATAGTTTCTTAGTATTCCTTAATATATTGGTCAGTTTATTTTTATATATTTTATATCTGCTTTCAGATTCATCTGTTCTTAGTCTAATGAACTGTTTATATAAATTGTTTTTCTTCTTACAAGCATTTTGTAAACCCTTGGTTAGCCACGGACATTTTGTCATTTTACTGTTTTTACTGAATTGCCGAATTGGACAGTTTTTATTGTATGCTACACTAAAAATTCCATGAAAGTATCATAAGCACTATCTACATCATTCTTGTTATATACCTCGTTCCAATCTTGTTTTGTTAAGTCCCTATAGAGTGAGTAAATTGAGTCCTCAGTTTTTACGCGTTTAAAAAATATTTTTGAGGTGATTTTTGATCTAACTCATTATCATCATACACCGTGAATACGGGCAGATGATCCGTTATATCACAAATCATTAGACCGCTGACATTTGTGAACTGCATATTATTAGTAAAGATGTTGTCAATGAGGGTAGCACTGTGTGTTGTTATTCTACTAGGTCTTGTGATAGTCGGGTATAAACTCATACTGTACATCCTATTAATATACTCATCAGTTGTCTTATGTTTATTTGGATTTATCAAATCGATGTTGTAATCCCCACAGATAAATAATACCTTGTTACTCAATTCTGAGAATGTTTTTTCCGCCCAATTTGTAAATATTTTCCACGCATGAGCCTGGTGACCTGTATAAACAACTAACTATTATGTTTTCTTTTTTTCATTGATAATTTCTATTGATAAGCATTCAAGCAAGTTGTTTATTGATGCTGTCATTTTTTCTAATATTTTGAATTTAAATTTCTTGAGGACATATATAGCAACTCCTCCTCCCCCTTTATTGGTTCTGTTTACGTAGTTTAACGTATAATTGTTTAACTCAAAAACAATGCCTTTATCCTCATTAAACCATGTTTCTGATATTGCAATGATACTAAATGGTTGCTCAAACTGTTGTAAGTATTCTTTGATTGCGTCAAAATTCGCGTACATGCTTCTACTATTGAAATGGATAATTGAGAATTTCCCTTCTGTTTTAACAGAGATGTTAAATTCATTCTCAGTATAGTATTTGCAATTAATTGCGTTAGATGTTAAGAACAGGTTATCTGGGTCTAACTGATCTTCCAAGTCCAGTGCATTATGTTCGGTGTACTCTGAAGCTTTCAGCTCCAAGAGCTCGCAGTCCAAAATCCTATGTTGTAATAATCCCAGGTCACTGCCGTCAGCAGCATATGAAGTATGATTGGACGTCATTGTATGAGTATATGCATTACAGGACATGTGAAATTATGTGCTTTTACATACCAAAATCCATACGTTTTTCCCGGTGTTTAAGCTTTCTTTGGTGTACTGGTGCGCGGACGTACAATGAGTTTGTCATGTCGCAAAAAGGCTATGTCCCCTCGTTCCCTGGCAGCTCTCAGCTCCGGCATCAGCTCTTTTCGTTTCCTTTTGATGGTGTCCGTGTAATCCTGGTTTATGTAGATTTTGGTCCCTTTGAGATGTTTGGCTCGCTGCAGTATTTCTTCCCGATCATTCCAACGCAGTAGTTTGGCGATGATGGGTCTCGGCCAGTCTCTCCCGCCGTCGGGTTTGCCTACGCGGTGAGCTCTCTCGACCTCCACCGGATGTTGTAGATGTAGCTTCTCCTTTAGTAGATGTTTGATTTTTCCTCTGCGTCGGCCCAGGTCTCCCCAGGCGACTCCAACACTCCCTCAAAGACCAGGTTATTTCTGCGGCTCTGTCCCTCCAGATACTCCAGTTTGTCCGTGATGATGTGCAGATTTTTGCATACTTTGTAGAAATCGTTATGTATTGTGTCCGTGCGCTCAGTGAGATTTCTTTTCTCTTCTTTTAGAGTGTCCACCTCACCTTGCGTGAACTGCAGGCTTGTTTTTAGTTCTTGTATGTCCTTTAACTGTAAATCCAACCGGGTGTTTGTTGATTCATGATAATTTTAATGAATCCTTTAAAGTTCTCCTGCTGTTGTTGTATTATTTCCCTGAACATATCCCTCTGCTGCTCCATGAGTTCCGTGACTCGACTGAGGCCCACATAGTCCTCCTCAGTTGCGGACCCTGCCTGCCGGGGATTCGGCATTTGCTTTGCAAACCCAGTTGACAAAAGTTTACAGCTTTTTTAGAGCTAGCGCTAGCGCAGCTAACGATGCCACAGCCTCGTTAACGATGCCTTTATAAATAACAAATAAGAGCTAATTAGGGTAAGAGATTATCCATTTAAGGGCTGTTTGAGAAAAACCATGAGATTTGAGTTTGTCAATTAAAATACAATGGTCAATGACCAGGGAATAACTTTTGATTGTTTCCAAAGGTCTGGGAATGTTCCATTGGAGATAGATTGATTAAAAATGTGATAAATTGGTTTGACAAGCATATTGGAAGCAACTTTAATTATTTTTCCATCAAGGTTGTCAATCCCAGGTGACATGTCCTCTGAGAGACCATGTAGCATCTCCTCAACAGTCTTGATCCACTGTCTCCAGATTGATCTGGATCCACTGTCTCCAGATTGAAGTGGCACGCTTTACCAAGCATCAAATCATTGATCATTTTACAACAATTGTCTGTTGAGTTCATCTGGGACCTCAGAATATTTACTTTATTTGTGAAGAAATTATTAAAATAATTAGCGACATCTGCTGGCCTGGTGATGAATTTCCCCTCACATTCCACAAACCTAGGAGTTGACTTCTTCATTTTACACATCAGAACATTCAAGGTCTTCCACAGTTTTTTATTGTCGCTGGTAGCTTCGCAGATTCTCTGTTTGAAGTAATCTCTCTTTTTTCTATAGTTCAGTTTTGACACTTTGTTTCTTAGCTTACAATACATATTCCGGTCTGCATAAATTCCTGTTTTTTGAGCAGCAACTTTGGCCTTGTCCCTCTGAAGCATTAAAGATCTTAAATCACTTTAAGATCTTACTTTTGACGGTTCTTTTCCTGAGCGGGGCATGCTTATTGACCACTTCCATTAATTTGTCCATAAACATATTTAAAGCAATATTTACATCTTGCTGTTCACAAACATCTGTCCATTGCAACTGGTTAATATATGTTAGAATAAATCCGGATTAAATCTTTGAAAAGATCTTCTTTAGAGAATCCTATCCCCTGATTTAGGCATTTTAGTTTTTCCCGATACAGCAATCAAATTATGATCACTACAACCAATAGCAATTGATACTGCTTGTGAACAGAGCTCAGGTGCATTCGTAAATATGAGATCTATACAGGTAGACGTCTTCACACTGTCCCTATTAATCGAGATTCTTGTGGGCTGATTGACAACTTGAGATAGATGACAGATACTGGTCATGAAAGACAATTTATTATACATTGGGCAACTTTTGGAAAACCAATCTATATTAAAGTCACCCAAAATAAAAACATCTTTGCCCTCATCACAGACGGTGTCAATATTTTCACATAATTCATCTAAGTAGCATGCGTCAGAATTTGGAGGCCTATAACAACAGCCGATTAATATAGGTTTAGTGTATGGGATATGAATCTGTACCCATAAAATTTCAATGGCCGAGTTCATGAGGTCCTCTCTTAACACAGCTATAAAATCTTCTTGAATATACAGAGCGACACCCCCTCCATGTCTGTTCCTGTCTCTTCTGTACTTATATCCACCAACCGTTAAAGATGAATTAAAAAAAGTCTTGTCCAAATGCGTTTCTGGCAGTGCAAAAATGTAAACACTTTAGCAATTATTTTGGCAGATACTACTTATTTCCTCCACCTTATTCCTTAGGCTGCGTATATTGAGGTGGGCTAAAATCAGACCCTTCTTCGAAAAGTTCAGAAGTGGGCCAGTTTTACCATTGAAACTTCTGTCTATGATTCAAAGTCAGTTAAAACCTATTGACTCATCAACCCCTAAGTGACAAGATGATGAACGAAGTTATACAGGTGGGGGTCGGCAGCTCGAGGAAACCCTCTTCTGGCCGCAGACTCCTAAAAATGTGTCTCTTTTAATGCATAGTATAGGACACTTAACAAAGGATGATCCGGTTGCTCGGGGCTGTTCCCCTCTGGCAGCAGGTCCAGACACAGAAAAGAGAAAAAAAACCGAAAAAAAAAAAAACCTGAATCCCTTGTAACACACATCATTAAGATTATTCTTATCATGAGCATCAATCGGTTTGCGATTACTGTACCTTTCATGAATAAATGTGGAGTATTTTATGTATCATCAAACACTTTGATACAGAGTAATGTTATATGCAGTGTTAATTTCGTCGACTAAAATGTTTCATCATAATTGTAGTCAGTCATATTTTTGTGACTAAAATTGGACTAAAACTAAATTTGTTTGTTAAGTTAAGTTGTTCGTGAGACTAAAACTGGACTAAAATATCCAGATATTTTTAAAAATGAACGTGAAAATTAAAAGAGACTAAAATGAGACTAAAATGAGACTAAAATGAGACTAAAATCATGATGATTTTAGTCTCTTTTCATTTTCATGTTCATTTTTAAAAATATCTGGATATTTTAGTCCAGTTTTAGTCTCATGAACAACTTAACTTAACAAACAAATTTAGTTTTAGTCCAATTTTAGTCACAAAAATATTACTGACTACAATTATGATGAAACAATTTAGTCGACGAAATTAACACTGGTTATATGGGTTGTAATGGTGATGATGAACAACGGTAATGCCAACATGGTAATGAATTCGGTATGGGAAACACTGGTTGTAGCGTGTGAGATACTGTGAATGTTGACCTGGTATAATGCAGTATGGCATCTGTTGAAATGTAACCAACTCGGTGATAGTTGTCTTGTAAGATGGTAAGAAATATGCAGTGTTGTTAGTTATTGTTATTTAAGTTTATGAACAGGGGTGGGAGTCAATAAGCTTGTCTTCTTCCCACTCCTTTTCGAGCTAGAATGTATATTATTTTTCTTTTTCTTTTTCTTTTATTGTGTATACATCTCGTGTTTGATTTCTTTTGGCCAAATGACAAGTTTATCATACCTCAATGTGGCTTTGTCTCCCCTTTCCCTCGCAGCAAATATGCAAATGTTATGATTAAAGAACTCAAAACAATCCACTTTTTTGTAGTGCAAATACATAGGATTGATTCATTCATTAATTGAGTTGGGGGTTTACAATCAGGATTATACTCTCTAAACTTGAAAGTCAGCTTTCATTTAGTTTTAAAACTGTTGTTCTTCTAATGACTTATGCTTCACTTTCATCACAGTGGAGTATGGACAGAGAGACAGGAGACAGGATTCCTACATAATGATATTCAAAATCAGGTTCTGTACAAAAGAAGACATAGATATATAGAATATATACATTTTAAACTTGTATTGATGATTTATACGAATAGCCTAGCAAACACTTCAGAATTATGCCAGCCACCCTATAGCAGGTGTCCCCAACCTTTTCTGCTGGGGGAGTGGGGCGGTGGACTATTGAGGAACACGTGCGTGATGAGACTATGAGTCACATTTTTAGAGCATGGAGCGCAGCCCTTTGATCGCAGCGCGCTTTAGCGGGACTATGGCACATTTTCTCTTCTCTCAGGACAGTTCAGTTCACAGGGAGATAAGGAAAGTAAGGACAACATAAGGACGAATAATTGCTTTATAAATAACAAATAAGAGCTAATTAGCACTTAGTTAGCTGCTAATAAGTGAGTGCTATAATACAGTGTTATCCCATAGGTCTACTGCTAATACCAGGACCTTTGTTTGAACGCAGGGAATGGACAAGGTGGACAAGGTGGACAAGGTGGACAAGATGGACAAGGTGGACAAGGTGGACAAGATAGACAAGGTGGACAAGATGGACAAGGTGGACAAGGTGGACAAGATGGACAAGGTGGACAAGATAGACAAGGTGGACAAGGTGGACAAGATAGACAAGGTGGACAAGGTGGACAAGATAGACAAGGTGGACAAGGTGGACAAGATGGACAAGGTGGACAAGGTGGACAAGATGGACAAGGTGGACAAGGTGGACAAGATGACAAGGTGGACAAGGTGGACAAGGTGGACAAGATGGACAAGGTGGACAAGGTGGACAAGATGGACAAGGTGGACAAGATGGACAAGGTGGACAAGATAGACAAGGTGGACAAGATGAACAAGATGAACAAGATGGACAAGATGAACAAGATTCAGACGACCAGCTTTACGATCCTCTTCTGAACCCCAGACCTCCAGCCCCATTGAATGATCACCTCAACGGGGAACGAGAGCCTCTTCAAAAGTACAACACTGAAAATGGACAACCTCAGGAAGATGGAAACTAATAATGGCTATTCCCAGTTTTGTGTTTGTATTGATGACATGTTTACAAATCCTTCCACGATCCTTGAAAAGGTCATATACAACAATACATGTCTCTTTTTATGACCCTTAGTCATAGATTTTTTCTATAGCTAAACACTATAACTGACAAACACTCGACAGGCATCTCGTGCCAACAGCTGCCTTTGTCATACACTAAAGCGAGCGTTTAAACTCCTTTGACCAGATTTAATGCAAACATAACAACCTGTTCAGTTTTTGACAATAGTCATTAGTACATAGGAATAGACACCGAGCGGCCAGACAGAGATTTCACTTGAACAATATCAATTACTCCTTACTGCTTTTAGGAATCCTTTGTTTATTCGATCCATGTTGGTGCTAAAAGTGCTGAAAGTGATGTATCTCCGTCATGTGCCTTAAACCCGTAAAGTGCAGCTCAAATGTAATATTTTTTAATGCAAATATATTTTTACTGCCACCAATTCAGTTATTTCTGAATATTGCAAGAAATTATTGTCGATTTTGATGTTCAAAGGCAAATTGAACTTAACGGGAAACTCATGTACAGTTTCACCCAAAGCTGTAGCTGAATGTGTTTTAGATCAGTGGTTCCCAAACTTTGCTCACACGCCGTATCCAACCTGGAAGTTATTATTAAAGAAAATGAATCCTGTAGCTGCCAGCAGGAGGAGCCCCAGGCAAGATCTTCACCAGCTCTTTTCATTGTTACTACTTAATTCATACAGAGACATATTTTCAAATTATAAAACATACAATGTCAAAGCTGAAGCTCCAAAATAATGTTAATGTTTATTTTTAAACTCCATATGCAGGACGTGTCCACTTTAATGACAATCCAATTGAATGTATTTTTATGACATTTGAGACATGTTGGCACAATTTAAATAATGAACCTTTAGTGTACTGTTACTAACTACATGTACAACACAAGTACAAAGTAATGTATACACACATCTCGAATATGAGGCTGGTCTAATGTGAATCTGAAAAGCTCTGAAAATGATCACTGTGACTTCTGTAACCTGTTTTGAGCCCAAACTTTGCAACACTTAATAGGAAAGTCCAAATCAGTGATCCGTCATTAACACTAGATGTTTATGATTTCATTATAAAATCGTTAGCTGCTCCTATATATGCATAATATATATGATGCTGGGCCCAAACAATAATCTAGTCTTTTTTTTAAATGTCAGAAATAATATATTGTGGTACTATGGTCCACTATGGTCTGCTACTGCCCACAGAGAGGCCGTCCTGAGGGATTATTTATAATATAACTTAATGATACTGTTACACACATCTTTCCTCACAAAGAGGTAGAAGAGTGAGCAGGAATTGTGCTTTTCGGAAAAATCTAAGACCGTTTTAAAACTGAGACGCACCTCCAATGAGGTCTCAGTAAACTTGAGGGTTTTCTTGGGGATCCTGAGGCATTGTTAGGCCACAGGTAGATGCAGCCCCTCCTCCTAATGGGACGCTCAGGGAAGACTTTCCCAGGGAGGGACCAGGAGACATTGGAATCAGGTGCCTGAGTCATTTAAGCTGCTCCTCTCGACGGTGCTACTCTGAGCTCCTCTTCCTCAGGAAACTCTGACCCTTTGTATCTTCAATCTTGTCCTTTTTATCATGACCCAAATCTCCTGACCACACGGGAGGGTTCAAGTTGATTTATTTATCATATTCGTCATGTACAAGGTACCAAAAGCAATGAAGAGTTCTGCCCTGGTACTCTCTCTGCTGAACAAGAAAACTAAGCTATATATAAAAACATTTCAGACAAAAGCATTTCAGTAGTGAACTAAAAACCTCAGCTCTCTTTTAGGCTGATAAAAACTGTCAAGAAAGTAAGTATCGAAAGCAGGTACCAAAAAGAAAGATCTTGGATTTTAGATCCAGGTTTTGATGCTGTTGGAGGGATGGCTTTAAAGGAAGTCACTTGGTCTATATTATCTATCTTATCTTGGTTGTTTCAGCTCAAATAAATGACGCACGACCCCAACCCCCAACCCCCCTTTCTGCCCATTTGTTCCCCCCAATGTTTGCCCCAATTTTTTCACCATTTATTAAGTTTTTCAAATGTTTTCCTCTTATTTTTTTATGACTATCGTTCAGGTATTGGTATCGAAAACCAAATATCGTTAAAGTACTGGTGTCGTAAAAAAACTGTACTGGTGCCCAGCCTCGTGACTCAATGTGACTGATTTGACTGTGCTGTGAGGTTCCCGTACCAGGCGCTCATGCCATACCTGACCTGTTTAGAGTTGAAGTTATTATAAATGTGATCTTTTACAGATTTGTGTCAGACCTGATCCAGCAGTCAGCTAAATTTGGTGCCATTTACCCGTGCATATGAAAACTGAAAGTATTTTATCTGCACTCTTGCCTTTTACTGTCATTGATTAACTTTATGTTGATGTTTTATTGATTGATTTGATCTGTTTTCTTGTAATTTTATGCAACTGTGAAGCACTTTGAATTGCCTTGTGTATGAATTGTGCTCTACAAATAAACCTGCCTTGCCTTGCATTGTGTGTTGTCGTTTTTTCCACGTTCTTTTCATCTCATTTTTGTCGCTTTTGTATTGTGTTTTCATCACATCACCCAGAAAAGTGACCCTGCAAGTGTTAAAATGTGCCTATAAACTTGTCCCTGTGAAGAATCAGGATGCTACAAATACGTTTAGAAAGTTAAGAATGATAGGACTAAAACTAACATTTTATGTTATAATTTTGTGTTTTCCACTTTCACTGTTTCTTATATATATATAAAACATCAGGTATAGGGCCTTTAAGATGAGAATACCTCATTTGCAATCATGTTAAGTAAGGGATAATGTATAGAACGCCGGTCATTAGTTCGCCCTGAAGGTACTTATTTTCCCGATAATGACCAACTGTACACACACAAATAAACTTCATACACTTTTATGAAATGTTTGAAAGGTTTATTTAATGATTTCCGCGGCAAATAGTTCCCAAAAGTTTGCGCGTTGCTTGGCAACGTTTGTTGATTCCAGGCAGTGTGGCGAGGCTAGTAGCAGGACGGCTAGCTACTTATTGCTAGCCTAGCTACTTAGTTGAAGGTGCAGTTGGAGAGGAGGAATGGTGGTGAGTCTCTGGGTAAGTTGAAAGTCGGACTCCCGTTAACTTCACGAGCGATTCCCCCAACTTCTCTCGCAGGGACGGGGACAGAGATAGTGTCCGCTACTACTACTGCGGAGTGATATGAAAGACCTGTATTACAAGCACAAACTCCGTTGCCATTGTGTGACGGCCTGTGCCATTGGGGTGGAGGGGGACCCTGTGTCTGTGGTTGCTCCTCCCTCTGCTCTCCTCTGCAGGTGCGTGTGCAGCTCCGGATTGGCCAGCTGTCGGGTCCGGCCCTTTAAGGATGTCCAAGCTGCACCTGTGGAGGCGGCTCGGTTTTCCTTCTGTCTGCGCCTTTGCGGCAGTGCCTCTGTTCGTACTCTGTACATATCATATGCTGCTCCATACTGTCCCGTCCTGTCGTTGTGTCAAGAGAGTGAGCCAGTCTTGACAATTGGCAGCGGTCATTATTTTTTTCAGAGGTCTTCTATCAAAAAATAATGACCGGTAGAACGTTGAGAAATCACATTCAAATCAATGGAGCGTTCTACTTGCATTGTGAAGGGCCGTATAATAAAACACCTTAAGGACTTTCGGTTGTTTCGTTGCCAGTGTCTTTTGGATTTTATGGTGTTGGCATTAAAAGAGCAGAATCTCTTTGATGCCTTACAGAGCCTTTAGAGTGGAACAAGTAGCAAACCTGAGCCCACGTATCTGCAACAGCACAACTCTATAATCTCACTGTTATGAAGGACTTTATTTCATGACATTTGGATATTGACACCTTGTGATGAAAGTAAGTAAGTGCTTTATTGTCATTGTACAAGTGTACAACGAAATAGTGTTCAGGTGTTAGTCCTGAGCTGCTGCTGCTGAGCCGCGCTGCCACTGTGTGTCAACCTGACCCGCATGACTGCAGCACTCGGAAGAAACCTGGCTGGCTGCCCTCGGTCTCCTCTGATCCTCCTGGGTTTGTCCCTGTTTCAGAGCATGGTGTCCTGCACTGGCTCCGCTCCCTCCGCTTCACAACAGTCTTTCACCATCTCCTCGTTTGTCCCTTTTTGTTCCCTGTATCTCCTCTTGTGACGCCTCCGCTGTGCTGCAGCTGTGGGGGCTCTTGGTGCCTCTTCTGTGTCTTTAAAAAGCTGCTTTCTTCAGGACCATTTTGGACTCAAAGTAAACAAATCCACCAAACCTCCACAAAAACACGGCAAAGACGTACAAAAGTATCCAGAAAAACAATGTGGAACAGAAACCACAAATGCAGTTCGCAGAAAAAGGCAAAAAACTCAGCTGCACAAGGAGAGAGCGAGGTCGCTTCCTGTTTTCACGTTGCCATGACAACACACACATGAAAGGCCAAGTTATTTTTTTTCTTTGTCTTACAGTGAGCTGACAGACGTTCACATTTGTATATGACACGTGTCCAAGTTTCTGAATAAAAATGCACATTGTTATATCTGCAAATGGATTCTGATCTTTAACGCTCGTGTCTGTGCTTCATTTGATTGTGTTTTGTTAAATAGATCTATTTTAGGACTAAAGTATTGTATCTGAGTCACAGGCTTCGAAACTGTGGTTTTCACACGTTCAGCCTTTAGCTTCTGACGCTCATTGTTACCTAGAACTGTCACGTCATCTGAAACCAAAACCTTCCCTCTACCAGGCAGAATAATAAAACAAGAGACTGTCTGAAATATATTAGCTTTATTGCAAAAGTAACATACAAGCTTATATTATGTGCAGTGAGGCCAACAGGCTGCATTCATGTTGGATAGGCCCAGTATTTACAAAGACATTCATCATAAAGAAGGTCAAAAAGTAACTAAAAGTGCTAATGTGTGATATCGTGATAAATATATGGCTTATTTCGATAGAGATGTTGGTTCAGAATGAGCTTATTCTGTTGCAGAAACAGTGGCAGAGTCGTCGGCTTAATCGTCCATAAGCTGCAGTTGCATTCATGTTTTTCTGATTCTCCGCAGAGACACGCGCTCCAGCTCCTGCTTCTTCTCCTCGGCTTGAGCTGCAGAGTCAAAGGAAAGCTTGTTACAAATCCCGCCCGTATCAGCAGTCCCTCACATGAGCAAAATCAAATATCCTAATAAGAGTAAGGCGTACCTCGGGCCCATGTGCGGTAGATGCAGATTCCGATGCAGAGGATGGCGGTGTAGAGGATGAACAGGAAGACGAAGATCAGGATTCTGTAGAGGGAGATACTCTTTGGCTGAGGAGGAGACGTGGTTGGGGCGATGGTGGAGGGTCGCTCTGTCGATCACAAAAGCATTTGGTTTCACACACAGAGGGATGTCCTAAATACACGGCTAAATTTAAGTTTTACAAATAATCTGAAAAGAAGAATAGAACTATACGCCATGAGTCTTTTCGGGAGCATGTTAGGTTTATATTACACTCATCAGGATTGATTTAGTCGCTACAGCACACCCCTAGTGGTTAGTTTACACAATACATGGGAAATACAGTAAGCAGAGAAAAAGCTTTTTTGAGGGCATTTTGAGTTGTTTCATATTTTTGAAATAAGTTAAAAAAGAAGTCAAACCTTTAGAAAGCACAATAAGCTGACTCTCCAGAGACTGCTCCTTAGACGGGAGGTGCTCACACTTGTACATCCCCTCGTGAGCTTTGGACACAGGGGAGAGCAACATTTTGCCGCCAGGAAATCTCCCCTGAAATGTATCATTTCTGAAGAAGGCGGCCTCGAAGTCGGACGTTGGTTTGTGGTGTTCCTCCGCTTTGTAGGAGCAGCTCAGAGTCACATCCTGACCCTCCTTCACCGGGAAAAACGGGCTCTCCAGGATCACCGTTTTTTCTGGAAAATATCAACAAGTCAGAAATGTAAAATGCATCGGTAGTTTAACCCAATGGCCGGTGGCTGCTCTGCTTTGTGACAGCGACACTAGGGGCCACCATTGCTGTAGTACCTCCATATAGCCACTAGTCACCCATTGGAAAGCATTGCACTTTAGACACATTAAAACAACTTTAAAGCCTGGTTTCTAATTTTCCTAAACTTTCTACAGATAGATATTCCTCCTGTGATGACGCTGGGTTAGTTACAATTAAAGAAACCAGGCTGGTTTTCGTAAAGGTACATTTTAGAAATCTCTTACTAATGAGGGCCGGACTCTGATTGGCAGGCCGTTAGCATTAGAGCTAATGGCGCGGCTACGACTGAACTACATGCCCCGCGAGCGACATTTTTTTTCCTAGGATGGGAAAGGCCACATTTGGGAACAACCCTAGTTTAAACTGATCCAAACTACCCGTAGACCTAAACCTAACCCTAACCTTAAAAACACTCAAATTAATGGAAAAAGCCCTTTCCCATCCTAGGAAAAAAACATTTAGCGCCCTGCGAGGGCCGAGTCTACCGTGAAGATCCCGCCCTTATGCCCTTTTTAGGAACATGCCCGTCACAGCAGGGTGGGAGGAGTCTGTAAATCCGCCATGATTTTGAACGTAATCATTGTGGCAAACGGGGAGGAGTGAGGAGGAGCTGTCTATTCTTTGGAGTGAGTTTTTGTGACTGTACAGCCAGGCAATCACAGATCTAAAATAAAACATTATATAAGACGTGTTTGTGAAGGTTCAAATAGGAGACGATATATTACTTATATATTATGTAAGGGATAATGTATAGAACGCCAGTCATTATCGGGAAAATAAGTTTAATTGTTTCGCCCTGAAGGTAATTTGGTCTGTGTTAAAAAAGCCGCTCTGAAGTGTAAATGAAGTGTACATTATCAGTGTTTATTATACGGCCCTTCACAATGCAAGTAGAACGCTCCATTGATTTGAATGTGATTTCCCAACGTTCTACCGGTCATTATTTTTTGATAGAAGACCTCTGAAAAAAATAATGACCGCTGCCTATGGCAACGGAGTTCGTGCTTGTAATACAGGTCTTTCATATCACTCCGCGAGTAGTAGTAGCGGACAGGCGGACACTATCTCTGTCCCCGTCCCTGCGAGAGAAGTTGAGGGAATCACTCGTGAAGTTAACGGGAGTCCGACGTTCAACTTACTCAGAGATTCACCACCATTCCTCCTCTCCAACTGCACCTTCAACTAAGTAGCTAGGCTAGCAATAAGTAGCTAGCTGTGCTGCTACTAGCCTCGCCACACTGCCTGGAATCAACAAACGTTGCCAAGCAACGCGCAAACTTTTGGGAACTATTTGCCGCGGAAATCATTAAATAAACCTTTCTGTCTTCATAAAAGTGTATGAAGTTTATTTGTGTGTGTACAGTTGGCAAACAGCCGTATAATAAGCGGGATAATGTATAGAACGCCGGTCATTATCGGTAAAAGTACCTTCAGGGCGAACTGGACCCCTCCGCTGCGCGTCGGGATCCAGTTCGCCCTGTCGGTACTTATTTTACCGATAATGACCGGCGTTCTATACATTATCCCTTACTTATAATACAGCCCTTCACAATGCAAGTAGAACGCTCCATTGATTTGAATGTGATTTCCCAACATTCTACCGGTCATTATTTTTTGATAGAAGACCTCTGAAAAAAATAATGACCGCTGCCTATGGCAACGGAGTTCGTGCTAGTAATACAGGTCTTTCATATCACTCCGCGAGTAGTAGTAGCGGACAGGCGGACACTATCTCTGTCCCCGTCCATAAGAGAGAAGTTGGGGGAATCGCTTGTGTAGTTAACGGGAGTCCGACTTTCAACTTACCCAGAGATTCACCACCATTCCTCCTCTCCAACTAACCTTAAACTAAGTAGCAAGGCTAGCAATAAGTAGTTAGCCGTGCTGCTACTAGCCTCGCCACACTGCCTGGAATCAACAAACGTTGCCAAGCAACGCGCAAACTTTTGGGAACTATTTGCCGCGGAAATCATTAAATAAATCTTTCTGCCTTCATAAAAGTGTATGAAGTTTATTTGTGTGTACAGTCGGCAAATAGCCGTATAATAAGCGGGATAATGTATAGAATGCCGGTCATTATCGGGAAAATAAGTACCGACAGGGCGAACTGGGGGTCTTGTAAGGTCTTGTTTCGCCCTTACATGATTGATAATGTAATTGCAATAGGATAAAGTTATTATTATCATTCTGTCATGTAATGTCTTTAGACGCTATATTGTAAATGTTGTATTGATTTTGGGGTGGGGCTTATAAGCTCTTGCTTCAGCCCACTCCTTTTGAGCAGAATGTTTACTGCTCAAATAAACTAATAAACTAAACTAAACTAAACTAAACTGAACTGTACATCTAAGTACAGTATACAATCTGTACATAGTGTCTTTGTAGAGCTTGTGTTTGTGTGTGTGTGTGTGTGTGTGTGTAGGTGTGTGTGTGTGTGTGTGTGTGTGTGTGTGTGTGTGTGTGTGTGTGTGTGTGTGTGTGTGTGCGTGTGTGTGTGTGTGTGTGTGTGTGTTTTGTGCGTAAAATGAACGTGCCAGGGAGTCTGCAGATTGTGTACAATATGATCTGAATAGGTTTTGACTATAAGTCCTCAGCCAATTCTATTTTAATTAATTATAGAGCACCACCACAGCACCTCCTAATGGTGACACAGGGAGGTGCTGTGGTCCCTGTGTCACCACACTAATAACTGTACATCCAAGTATATATATATATATATATATATATATATATATATATATATATATATATATATATATATATACAGTGAGGAAAATAAGTATTTGAACACCCTGCTATTTTGCAAGTTCTCCCACTTAGAAGTCATGGAGGGGTCTGAAATTGTCATCGTAGGTGCATGTCCACTGTGAGAGACATAATCTAAAAAAAAAATCCAGAAATCGCAATGTATGATTTTTTAACTATTTATTTGTATGATACAGCTGCAAATAAGTATTTGAACGCCTGTCTATCAGCTAGAATTCTGACCCTCAAAGACCTGTTAGTCTGCCTTTAAAATGTCCACCTCCACTCCATTTATTATCCTACATTTAGATGCACCTGTTTGAGGTCTTTAGCTGCATAAAGACACCTGTCCACCCCATACAATCAGTAAGAATCCAACTACTAACATGGCCAAGACCAAAGAGCTGTCCAAAGACACTAGAGACAAAATTGTACACCTCCACAAGGTTGGAAAGGGCTACGGGGAAATTGCCAAGCAGCTTGGTGAAAAAAGGTCCACTGTTGGAGCAATCATTAGAAAATGGAAGAAGCTAAACATGACTGTCAATCTCCCTCGGACTGGGGCTCCATGCAAGATCTCACCTCGTGGGGTCTCAATGATCCTAAGAAAGGTGAGAAATCAGCCCAGAACTACACGGGGGAGCTGGTCAATGACCTGAAAAGAGCTGGGACCACCGTTTCCAAGGTTACTGTTGGTAATACACTAAGACGTCATGGTTTGAAATCATGCATGGCACGGAAGGTTCCCCTGCTTAAACCAGCACATGTCAAGGCCCGTCTTAAGTTTGCCAATGACCATTTGGATGATCCAGAGGAGTCATGGGAGAAAGTCATGTGGTCAGATGAGGCCAAAATGGAACGTTTTGGTCATAATGCCACTAAACATGTTTGGAGGAAGAAGAATGATGAGTACCATCCCAAGAACACCATCCCTACTGTGAAGCATGGGGTGGTAGCATCATGCTTTGGGGGTGTTTTTCTGCACATGGGACAGGGCGACTGCACTGTATTAAGGAGAGGATGACCGGGGCCATGTATTGCCAGATTTTGGGGAACAACCTCCTTCCCTCAGTTAGAGCATTGAAGATGGGTCGAGGCTGGGTCTTCCAACATGACAATGACCCGAAGCACACAGCCAGGATAACCAAGGAGTGGCTCTGTAAGAAGCATATCAAGGTTCTGGCGTGGCCTAGCCAGTCTCCAGACCTAAACCCAATAGAGAATCTTTGGAGGGAGCTCAAACTCCGTGTTTCTCAGCGACAGCCCAGAAACCTGACTGATCTAGAGAAGATCTGTGTGGAGGAGTGGGCCAAAATCCCTCCTGCAGTGTGTGCAAACCTGGTGAAAAACTACAGGAAACGTTTGACCTCTGTAATTGCAAACAAAGGCTATTGTACCAAATATTAACATTGATTTTCTCAGGTGTTCAAATACTTATTTGCAGCTGTATCATACAAATAAATAGTTAAAAAATCATACGTTGTGATTTCTGGATTTTTTTTTTAGATTATGTCTCTCACAGTGGACATGCACCTACGATGACAATTTCAGACCCCTCCATGATTTCTAAGTGGGAGAACTTGCAAAATAGCAGGGTGTTCAAATACTTATTTTCCTCACTGTATATATATATATATATATATATAGTCTTTGTAGAGCTTGTGTGTATGTGTTTTATTATTATTATTATTATTATTTTTTTTATTTTTTTGCGTAACATGAACGTGCCACAATATGATCTGAATAGGTTTTGAATATAAGTCCTCAGCCAATTCTATTTCAGCTAAAGGTTGAGTTCTCACCTGAGACAGTGATGTTGGCAGCGGTGGTGCACTCCTCCTTGTCCTTGTCCTGGCACCAGTAGCTCCCAGTGTAACTGCTCTGTGTGGGACCCACTCTGCAGCCTGTGGCCTGAGGTTTACCCCAGGGAGGTGCACACAAGCGGGGGCTGGGCTTGGAGCTGGTGCTCCTGTAAACACTCCAGCCGGGGGGGCAGGTGACCCAGAAGCCATCGTTGATGAAAAACTGTGATCTGTTGGTGGAGAGGCTCAGGACGGCTGTGAAGAACCACATCAAATAGATCAATGTCTGACGTGTACTAACAGGTATAAACTTTATTGTCCCAGTGAGAAATGTGAGACTTAAAACTCCTGTTTGTCTTTTCAGACAAAATCTGTACATAACTTGCACCTACAGACACCACATTTTCCAGTTTTGCAACATCATTTTCAAATTGGAAATTGGATCAAATTTCTTGCCTTATTTCTTGAGGTTTGGACCAAAAAACGTGGCAACATTTTAACTTTTTTTCCCAAACTAAATGTATAGAAGACACATATTCATAATAACAAATAAATTCATACATTTAAACCTGGCTTTAACCATTATGTAGATTTTTTTTGCCACGAATCAAGGCAGTTTTGTTCATTTTTGCAGATAAAATGCCTCATTTCCAAATGAAAATATCAAATGAATTTCTTTTTTTAACTCATGTGCATTGTCTTAATAGAGTAACTGCAGTCTTGTGATCTTTGCATTTGACCATTCAAACTGCATTATGTGATTGTGGTCAAGTGTGCAGCCCTGAGTTTTGAAATAAAACTAAACTAAATAAAAGTAGAATCAAAAAACAACTTAAATAATTTAAGTTGATTTTAAGCGTAATCTAAAGGGTTCTGTACTAAATTAGATATTGTGAGAAAGGCTACTTTGGGTAAAAGATGTCTGTGTAAGTTCTCAGTCATACAGGAGTTGTCCATCTTCAATGAAGGTACTTGAGTCATCTTCTGTACTCGGTAGTTGAAGTCTCCAAACGTTTCGCCTCTCATCCAAAAGGCTTCATTAGTGGCTACTTTGGGTAAATTAATAAAGATATAAAGTCATATTTCTTACCTGTCACTGCGCAGACTAACGCGGCTGCCATCGCTGAGTGAATCTGCAGAGTTAGTTTAGCCACATCCTCATTTCTATAGAAATGATCAGGAAATGCGCACACCCCCATAAACCCACATCAAACCAGAACAGAACAAAACAACCTGAAACATGCAACTATATCCGTATTTAAACTGATCTGAGGGCCACACTTTGGGCACGTCTGATTTGAGCAATTCAAGTAATTGTTATTTTCTGTCTTTGTGTTGAGAAGTTTTGGCTTTTAACTGTTCGGAGTGGACTCTGTGCAACTTGTACTTCACTCAACTATAATAATAATAATAATAATAATAAGTATAAGGCTTCTAGGGCCGGGACATTTTTTGGTTAATTACAATTAATTAATTACATAAGGTTTACTGCAACTAAAAATATTAATTGTAATTAAAGCCACACTGCATTAGAATTTTACCCTATAAATAGAATTAGAATATGAGCATTTGTTTTATGACAGATACAGATACAGTATTCTAGTCATTTAAAAATACTTGCACAAACAAACATGAGCTTTTGCTGTGAGCGGCTCAGCTCTCCTAAAACATGACCAGCTCGTCTCCATGGAGATGTGACTAAAGTCAGCAGAATTTGAGATTTAAACAGGTTAAATCCTCATCCAGATCCATTCTTTGTTTACCCACTGCAGTGATAATCATTAGGGGCATGTTTTGTACTGATGGAAACAGTAAAGTCCAAAATGTTACGCAGTGTATACACAGCCTTGCACAGACTTTATGCCCTGTAAGCCTGAGGAGCACCTGATTTTGTAAGTTTACAAGATTTCTACTTTAGCCTACACTGACTCTGTTGATCCAGTGCAGCTCTTTTCTTACTCAAACTTTACTTTGATTCATTTTGTAAACTTTTTAATGCAGACGTTGCTTAGGGCCGATGTAAAGCCAAAAACTATTGGACTGTCCAACTTGTTTGTTCACACGGTTAAGCCGACATTAACTTGTTTGAAAAGATCACTCTCCAAAATAAATCAAACTGCTGATGTCTTTGAAGTGTTTGAAATGATCACACAGGCCTCACACCAAAATCACTTCAAATGGAGGAAAATACAAAGAAGCATCGAAAATAAACCTCTACCCAGAAATGAATGATGGTTAAATGTGATCAATTCATCACAAAGGCCCCCGAGTCCCACCACTAATTTCTACTAAACCAGTATCTTGCCTACCAGAGGATGAGTTGAATACATTGAAGTAACTTTGCGTACTAAAGTAGTTTTATCACACAGTACTGTACATGTATTTGAGTAATATTGCGTCGAAATGACAATATCTTCACTTGAGGAAAGTCTTTGGTTGCTCTTCCCACCGTGACGGAATCTGTCATTGTACATATTGTATCTTATCATCAAGTGTTACGGCTGTTTTCACAGCTAAAGGTCACAGGTTCGATTCCTACCTGGATGGGGCCTTAGTTTGCATGTTCTCCCCGTCTCTCCTCTACCACTAAAAACATGTACAATAGGTGAATCCTCCATTCATTTTTTTTTTATTGGTTTATTTGGTCGGGACAGTGCATGTTAATGAACATACATGGGTCTCATGCATGTAAACAAGCCACACCGGATTGTAGCCTTGGGCTAATTTCCATCCGTCGTCCCCCATGCGCACTCTCTAACACACTCTCATTCATCCTGGCCTATTGTACATGTTTTTAGTGGTAGGGGAAACCGGAGTACCCGGAGGAAACCTACGCAGACACGGGGAGAACATGCAAACTCCACACAGAAAGGCCCCGTCCATGGTGGGAATCGAACCCAGGACCTTCTAGCTGTGAAGCACAAGCACTAACCGCTGTGCTACTGTGCCGCAGGTGATTGTGACCATCAGCCTGACTCCACATCTGGAGACGGGCGCTGAACTCCCGCTCCTCACGGGTCGAAGGATGGGTCAAATGCAGGGGACACATTTCCTAGTACAGTTGTGTATGATGACAAATATATCCTTCTCTTTTATAAGACAATATTCTTTGTAAATATCTGAATTTTATAGTATTCACAAATTATACCAGCACTAAAACATAAATCAGACTTTTAAAACACTCAGGACTTTTACATTTTCACATGAGCAATCACTTTACTATAATGACTACTTTTAACTTTTACTAGAGTAAAACTAAACTAAAGCAATGTTACTCTAACTGTAGTTGGTAAATGTTAAGCTTTTCTCTTCCCACTTCTCTGCGTCTTCAAACTGCAGGTTCATACAATAACCACTAGATGGCAGTCTCCGCTTGTACTTCATAAATCTCATTTCATATCTCTTCAAAGTGAGGAAACGCGCGATTTATCATCGTCACAATATATTTTAAATATGAGCAACTTTTCTTTCTTTTTTTTAGGGACATATCACTTTATTAAATCCATCCTACTTTACTCTCTGTTGTTCAAAACCAATTGTCTTGCATTGTAATCTGAGCTGCGCCGTCAGTTGCGCAGTATTAAATGAAGGAAAAGTGAAAGTATTTGTGTTAAGTTACACGTCGCCATAACCAAGCTGACCACAGACAGAGGCAGACAGAGGCTCCAATAACGCGACAATGTGGTGTTTATTGCTCCCCTTGTTCCTCGCGGCGGCATTTTTCTTCCAAACTGTATCCGCGCAGGGTAAGTGTCTTATCAAACTCTTGATAATGCGTTTGCGGGGAGAGTGAGAGTGGACACAGGGTGTGGGTGAAATGGAGAGAGGTAGCCGTGATCAAAAACGACTCAAGCGTAAAGGAGGTCGATTCATGTTGAAAGTTTATTCACTTTGGTTTAATGAGTCCTTTAATGAGTCCTGTAGGGCTGGTGGGCCAATAGCACTTCAATATACCCATAATGAAGCTCGTGTTTTAAGCACGTGATCATTTGGACCTATACCTGTTATACCTGTTCAACCAGTGGCGGAGCTAGGGGGTGGCTTTAGGGGCTCAAGCCTCGAATGTTTTTTCAAAAGCCCCGGATCTTTTTTGGACAGGTTTTTTTTAATTTTTATTTATTTTTTTCACGCTGTAAAAACATTAATATCCGTTCAATATGAGAACAACGAAGCGAAAGCGGCAACGTAACGCCGTAATTATTACCCTTCCCTGAACTTCTCTTGTTTGTCTGTCAGTCGGACCTTAGCCGCGCGCGCACGCGTGTGTGTGTGTGTGTGTTGATCCCAGCCGCGCGCGCCATGTCTGGAGCGGTAGCAGGGCTCGCCTCGCAGACGCAGCGGCAGAGAGCAGAGGAGAGACGGAGGAGAGGAGGTCTGCACAATGATCATGATCTCATCAGATTCTGAAATCGTAGGTAGTGGTGGCCACGCGTCATTTGTGTGTAATCAATCATAAACCTGTCACGAACGGTAACTGCGTGCCCCAAAAGCTACGATGGCTAACTTTCCCCTCGTAACTAGTGTTTACATTCACTAGCATTAGCATTAGTATCCTCATGCTGCGATCATAAGGTGCCACTACTTGTGTTTCGTTCTTGAGAAAAGTAATTAGCCTTGTTTTATGGACAATATGTGGAAACGTATGGGGCTTCATTTATCTATTGTAATTAATTACAATCTTGCTTAGTTTTATAACATAATGCATATTTTTAGTGACTTACCACCATGGACATCAGGTGCTTTTTCAAAACATGACAGGAAGGCAACCCAGGTGAGAGAACAACAAAGTACAGTTTCATATATTTATAATACTACAGTATATGTCATAACTTTGGGTTTTTAATAATTGCTCTGGTGGATTTATAGCACAGAGAGGGAGAGATGGAAGGGAGAGGGACAGCACAGACATGGAACAATTGTCCTCAGGTAAGGTAAGAACATAGTTGAGAATGATACTGATAATAATATTACCCATATGCATTATTGAAGAAATTAGGCATTTTTTTAAACAAGGATTACAATATACTGTATATAATATAACTGTAAGAACTTTTTTAACTGAAACATAATATTTTACAATATGTATGTGATTCTGAATGATGTTTGCTCATTAGCACAAAGAGGGAGAGATGACACAGAGAGGGACAGAGACCAGAATGAGGACAGTGCAGAAATGGAGCAAGAAACGGGTAAGAAATAGTCAGACACGACCTGCCTGTTCAGTGTTTGTTTTTAGTTTGGATTGCTAACATGATACAGTACAATGCAAAAAGTGCCTGTAACTTCAATAGCCCTGCAGTTTGTTCAGTAATAGTGCAAAAAGTGGGTTCAATTGTGAAAAGGGAAAGTGTCTATAAATTGGAAGTAAAAGTATCTGGTGCAAGACTAGACTTGACTGGTGTAGTCTTGGTTGGTTTTAGACTTTATTTTGTCTGTCTTAGTTTTGGAGTAAGTATGTGCAACTTTAGCTTAGTCCATGTTCATATGAGCCATTTGTCCAGCCATTTGCTTTTTTATTGATGGTTCTGATTCTATTCTGAATTAATCCTGGTTTAGTCTTGATTTATAACTGGCTTGATCTAATACTGTCCTGAGTGAGTCCTGGTTAGTCCTGAGTGAGTCCTGGTTTAGTCCTGGTTAATAACTGGCTTGATCTAATACTGTCCTGAGTGAGTCCTGGTTTAGCCCTGGTTAATAACTGGCTTGATCTAATACTGTCCTGAGTGAGTCCTGGTTTAGCCCTGGTTAATAACTGGCTTGATCTAATACTGTCCTGAGTAGGGATGGGTATCGTTAAGGATTTATCGATACTACTACTCTTATCGATACTCCTTATCGATCCGGTACTTTAACGGTACTCTTATCGGTACTTTAACAGAAAAATATACTGTATATAGGTAGATTGAGACTACCGTATACGTAGGCATTAATCCTTGGTCTATATTATTTATTTATTACTCTACATTTCATTTCCACTTTGCGCATACACTTAATATATGGGAGTTAAAATACTTCACTTACGTCGCTTTAAAAAGAAAAAATCATTATTATTGTCTAGTAAATCAAGGCTGTTGGTTAGATTTGGCTGTAGCTCCAAATGTGCAGTAAAATAATGAACTGTTTTCAGCCTCTCAGCTTGTGTCCAGTGGGGTCGACACCGGCTCGTGCTGACGTGCATGTGTGAGCGCGCACGCATGTGCACGTACATGCCACTGTGTACGCCGTTTGTGGAAAAATAGACTCCACCCGAAACTCTTTAGTTTGGGTATTTGTGAAAGAAGAAAAGTGCGAGTGGCTCGTCTGTCTGTTCAATACGAAGTCGTTACGTTTCGCTTTTTTTTTACCGCGGGTTAGCGGCAGCAGCTCGTAACACCGCGTGTCTTTCCCGCGCGCACCTGTCTCGCTGCACACGGCTGTGGAGGGGAGACGGGGCCGTGGCAGAGCGCAGGGGGGACACCCTGCACTTTCGTGTGGGGTAGCGGGGATGAACAGATCCGATGCATCGAACGCATCCTTGAGGGCGGAGTGATTATTTGTGCGCAGCAGCCCCGTTAAGAAGACCGTTAAGGCTGGAGCTTATCGGTCCGGGTGGACCGACCCACGTGGCCCCGGGGCCGTTATGATACCGGGGTTCGGTACCCATCCCTAGTCCTGAGTGAGTCCTGGTTTAGCCCTGGTTAATAACTGGCTTGATCTAATACTGTCCTGAGTGAGTCCTGGTTGAAAAAAAAAATCCTTGTAATGAATTTCTGTTATTTTTCCTTTAGACTTAAGACTTTAGATTTACAGTAAATAAAGCAATAGATAAATAAATATAATAAATTAGTAAAAGTATTACCAGCTTAAAATTGTTTTAAAATGGTGTATTTTAAGAGTAAAGCAATAATAATGTAGCCTATGTTTTAATTGTTATCATTGTATAATAGGAGATTAAAATAGAATATGCTCATCTAAAATACACTAAATTGCACTAAATTACATCTGTGAACAGTGTTGGGTGTAACGTGTTACAAAGAAACGCGTTACACTAACGAAACTACTTTCTCAGAGAAAAAAGTAGAGTAACGCGTTAGCTACCGTCAATTTAGTAACGTAATGCCGTTTATTTTTCAATCCGCCGCAACGTTACTTTTTGTTTACTATGGGCAGATGTCACCGTGACAGTCATCTGCTGGGCGCTTGCGCACACGACTCGCGCCGCGCGCGAGTTCTCACTCCGCATGAGAGACAGTCAGAGGCTGGCCGCAGGTGGTGGCGGCAAAAAGACGACGAGCGACAATGCCTTGACGTTGGCAAAATTTAAGGTCCGATGGATAGGGGCAGCGGTGCGGAGAGAAGCGGCGCGTGCGCTCATCGCGGAGTGTCGCACTTTACCCCAAGAGCCAGCTGAGAATAAAAAGAGAAGTTGCCGCTCACAGCAGCGCTATTGAGACTGACTTTTTTTCTTTTGGTGAGGAGGAGGACGACGCAACGTCCTTTAGCGTAGACGCTGAGGTACTGGAATATATGAGATCAGGCTCAGAGTTGGAGATCCTAAACCAATTCCCCCGAGTGAGAGCGGTGTTTATGAAGTACAACACTGCAACACCGTCCAGTGCACCGGTGGAAAGGCTGTTCAGCCTGGGAGGTATCGTTTTTACCCCAAGAAGAAACAGACTCTCAGACAAACGTTTTGAAAGACTGCTCCTGATGAGATACAATCGCACATTTTGTGCTGATGTGGAATAGCTCAAGCCTGCCTGTGCCCAATAGCTTTTTCTATCTGGTAAACTGAAGAAAGGCCAGCATATTCAGTGAACATAGCCTTTTAATTCTGAGATGTTTTTGATTGATTTTATTGTTTCTAAAATGTATTTGCCTCCAGTATTATTCCATTTTATTTTCACAAGCCATAGATATCAAGCCATTTTGAAGGTATTATTTTTTCTGTTACATGAGGCATGTAACATTTTATTTTGAGAAAGGTTTTAAGGTTTATCCTGAGGTTTTCAGGATATGTTTAAACCTGCAACCCAATGTGTACTTATACTCTATTGCATTTTTTAAAATTTTTTTATTAATAGTTTGTAAAGTTTTTATATATATATATATATATATATATATATATATATATATTAGAAAGAAGAAAAGACAAAAAACAAAAACACAATCTACATATACACATACATAAATACACATACATGCACATATATATATATATACACATACATACATACACACATATATACATATGCATACATACACATACACATCTACATGCACATCCATCCATCCACATTCATCCAGGGGAGGGGAGGGGAGGGGGGGGGGGGGGTTGATTTACATTACAGTTTGTTGCATTTTTGATAATAAAGAGCACGAAAGAAATATCTGTTATGTCCTTAATAGTAGAACTTACATAACACATTTAGGAACATAGTCGAGCAACATAAAAGTAACACAAAAGTAACGTAAAAGTAATGAGTAACGTAATAAGTTACTTTCTTTAGAGAGTAACTAAGTAAAGTAACAGGTTACTTTTTAAAAGAAGTAACGAGTAATGAGAAAAGTTACTTTTTAAAAGTAACTTTCCCAACACTGTCTGTGAAATTCAAAATTTCCTGGGGGTGGACCCTCAGACCCCCCACATGAATATAATTTCACCTTATTACTTCTAAACCCCTGGCTGCGGACCTGCTTGCATAGACTTTTAAAAAGAAATACAATTATTAGTCCATATTATTATTTATGAGGCTACAGTCCTTCAGGACCTATTATAAAAGTGCTCATTATTATTATTAATTTTATAGTATTTTCCTGTTTACAAAATATATGCACTGCACGACCCAAAATGCTTTATGGGCTAAGCCCCTGATGATTGGAGTGTCTAGCTCCGCCCCTGTGTTCAACACTTCCTGTTTTTCTTCATTTAACCAGGGATGGGTAGAGTCGCCATAATATTTCTAATAAATACTAGCAAAAGTTAAAAAAAAAAAAAAAGTACTTTACTTGAGGACTGAGTAAAAAAAAGCGTGAAAGTTTGATTAATGTTTCAGTTGTGATATACAGTATGAGAAACAAAATTTCCAGGAAAATCCCATAAAAACATAAAAAGGATTCATTATGAAGGATCAAGTAACAAAATACATATATTTTACATTTTTACTGACAGATTTACTCAGTGAATCTTGCTTTTTTTTTTTTACTCAAGTAAGAAACAAATACTTCCTTTTAAGGTGAAATACTTTATACTTTATAGTATGTTTCTTAATATTACTCAAGTAGAAGTAAAAAGTACTGTATGAAAAAAACGACTTGCAAAAGGACTGTTACTTTAAAGGTCGGCTGGTGGGCATGTTCTCCCTGTGTCTGCGTAGGTTTCCTCCGGGTACTCCGGTTTACCCGACCACTAAAAACATGTACAATAGGTTCCCCTATGGGGCCAGGACTCCCTTGAAAAAGAGATTCTTAATCTCAGTTGGACTTTCCTGGTTAAATAAAAGGTCAATACATTATTTATTTATTTTTTACAGTTGTGATAAATTATGGTGGTAACAAGTAATATTTTCTTGACATTGGAGATGAACCTGATATAATACATTTGCTGATCTTCCATCCACACATTATTGTTCTGTTTTCTGGCTCTAGATGAGAAATATTTTAGTATACTGTAGATATTGGACATAGTAGGCGATTGTTAAAGTACTGGTATTAAAAAAATGCAACAGTACCCAGCCCTACTATAAAATTATTTTTAATCATAGTCTGAGATTAATATGCTGACACGGGTCACGGCTTCTCATGAAACTTTGAAGGTGAGTCCCACAGCTACAGCAGTAGAGAACGACTGGATTATACTAGATTAGTAATGTTTCTAAAGTGGTCAGTCGGGACCTTAAGTGGGTTGCTGGTTTTGACTTTGTTTGGTAAATTCTCGAGCCAACGTGAGAATTGCTGTATTATATTATTAAACAGACTGAAACGTAACCTGGCAACAGCCAGATTGATATTACAGAGCCAATAACATTCTGACTTGAATCAGGTCTCTCTTGTAAATGAGACATTGAGGGACAAACCTGTATAAATAAAGGATAAATAAATAATCGTTCGGGGAGAGGTCTTACGTTACGTTTGGAGCAACATTTGCTGCTGATTGGATCAAGAAGAACCGCAAATCCATTCAATGTTTAGTTTTGAACAAGGTTCTGTGTGTTTGTGTTATGTGCTGCAGCACCTTGTGTATTTTTGTGATCGCCGCGTTGTTAAATAGTGTGTTTTTACCAGAACCAATTTTGTTCAGTTCCGAACGGTGAAGGAACTGACGGTTCAAGATGGATTCTCATGTGTTTGTAAACTCACAAATACCGCGAGAATTCAGCTGGCTGGCGAGACTAACTGAAACAGGGACTTATTAAAGCTCGGGTACCTGACATTGTTGTTGTCGAGTAAATTTATTTTTGTCACCTCAGAGTATGTTGCAAAAAACAGACCTTGTTGGATTGTCTTCACCTAAATATTTATTGAGTGAAGGAAGATAAAAATAGAACCTAAATTAGTACAATTTATTTTGGTAAAGCAAAAGCAAATCAATCAATCAGGGAGGCCAGAAAAGGAAATAAATAAACATAGAAGGGGAAGGGAATCTTATTTGTATAGCGCTTTATATATGACACTAGTCACTAGGGCTGAACGATTAATTGCATTTGCAATTTTATCGCGATATGACACAACGCGATTTCGTAATCGCAGGGCACGCGATTTTGGAAGTGAATGAAGCAGCAAGATATGGCAGCAAAGTCCGCTCCGCCGCGTGCTTTGTTTACGTCTCAGTCTAGTTAAGATGCGCGGTAGATTGTGGATGTACAGTGAAAATATCAGCGTTTATCATGCAGCCACCGTGAAGGACTATTACTTTCTTCTCCGCTAGCACTCCATTAGCCGCAGCGCTCACCACGCCATTCTCTCGCTGCTACTGTACTACACGCTCTGATGATCACAGAAACTCCCTCACCTCCGGATTCTTACGTCTCTGCCTCCACAGGTGAGCCTGTGCTGCTTGTAAAGAGTAAAGAGTCGTTTGTGGCTCAGTTTAGGAGGCTTATGTTTGGGAATGTTGTGGATAAAGAACTTATCTCAAAAGCATAATGACGGTTCATGACCGTAAAGTATTGAGAATGAGGAGTCACGTGCCGAGTTGGGGTGATTTGGGGGGGCTCTGAGCCTGTTGGACATATTGGCTGCGGATTGGGGGCACGCCCCCAGAATTTCACGCATTCCTCATATTCCTTTCCACTTTAAATTTTGCGCATTTACGTTTCGGCGAGACAGAGACGGATCTACGAATACGACAACGAAAAGACAGAAAGTAAAGCAATGCAAAGAGATAAGGCGAAAGAAAAGAGACCTTACAGGAACAAGCTCATACCAAGCGCAAAACAGCGGTATTTGGAGAAGCTTGCGGACATTCAAAACATCAACACACGAGCTCCCTGCAGCGCAGACCTGGACCATTTACCTCCATGCACATACATGGACATAGTAAACTACCTTGTATTTGGTGTAAGTTACTACACGATGCTGGAGTTTAAAAGCCACAAGTCTTTGGAAAGTTACGAGACTTTCTGCTGTGGCTGGGTGCAGGACTTGGCTCTACAAGCCTCCAGCTGGTGAAAACAGCGTTGTACTGGCAAAAGTAACTTTCCTCACATGCGTTTTAGTGTGTTGTCATTACATTGCATTTAGCAAATGACTAAGTAATAAAGTGCGTGTTTCATAAACACTTCATTGTTACGAGATGTTCAATGTACACAAACGTTTCCGACATGTTTTGACAGGTCAGACTTGCGCTCCTTGATGCTGCCCACATGGAAAAAACCTATATAAACATATATGTTTTGATATAGGTTTTGATATAGGTTTTGAATATATGTGACATATATAAAATTGGCCGTTTTCCTATATGTCATGTACATATATGTGTGCATATATGCGCACATATATGCGCACATATATGCACACATATAAGTACGCTTATATGCACACATATATGCACATATATGCACACATATATGTACGCATATATGCACATATATATGCACATATATGCACACATATATGCACATATATGCACATGACATATAGGAAAACGGCCAATTTTATATATGTCACATAAATATGTGTACATATATGCACATATATATATATATATACATTTTTTTGTAAAATTATTAAAATCCATAGTTACTAGGCAACATAAATAAAAGCCCAACATGTACAAATTTACATTATTTATTTACAATCAAATAGTACAAGAACAAAAATAAGAAAAAACTGAATAGAAAAAACAATATCTAAAATGGTAGTGTTTTAACCAAGATTAGTTAAAAACACTACCATTTTTAAGATTGGTTGTTTTAACCAATAGATCGGTTAGACACCAACCAGATTGGTTAAATTTAACCAAACAAATGGAACCATTAATATTGGTTAATACTTCTGTGATTTTAATTCTAGTACCCATATCAAATAATGTACCAACCAAGGTTATACCTCCAGTGCTGTTTGTCTTCCGACTGCAATTCAACAATAGTACACATATGTAAAACAATTTATAAGTGTAGTTAGGGTTGTTTGTTGGTTATAACACAAAAGGCAGTATCACAAACAGTTGTTTCAATAGACTCGTCATAGTTTGGCTTTAAGCAGTCAAAACAACCTCTGAACAATTTAAAGCAAACATCTTACATGTATGCAGTGACAATAAAATGCATTATTACTTGATTTGTCAATCTGGATGCTCATTGGTTGAAACGCTATCACGTAAAACATTGTATAAAGATTACATTAACCCGGAGGTGAATGTCACTTCTGCACCACTGGAAGTGCATATTGATCGAGCTTTTATGCACTTCTGCAAAAATATGTTATTGTTTTAGTGTCTGAATACGAGAGAGTCCAGAATCTGGTCAAAACCTAAACTTGTGGAAAAGTTAATGCAAACATGTTGCCTGTATCCGACTTTTGGACTGTTTTTGGTACTTATTGCCACAGCATAAACTCCAATGCCACAATGTGACTTAAACAATCTCAACAACTTCCACAGTTCATTTACATATCAGGCAATCCCCTTTTTTTGTTTGTTTTTTTCAAAATTGCTTTGATAAGTCCCAGGAGTTCTTTCACCCTTGCAGTCAACACATCATATGGTGTGGTGATGCCATACACACCCTTCTGTAGGAATGTCCGAAGCAGGGAGTCCAGCAGGTAGATTACCTCCTCATAGAGGAGGCATTAGTCCTTGGCTGCCATCACTGTCTCCAATACTTGGGGCTGGCAGGTGACCCCTCTCCACCTGTTTCGTTTGATTGGCAAAGGTCTGTCCCATGCTGGAATGAGAATAGAAGCAAACAATGTTTATTGCAAACAATTATTTAAGCATGCTAGCTCTAATCTCCCTGAAAGTATAAATCAGGACTTTTCAGTAAGGACACTAATGTTGTGTTTCTATTAAGCCCAGTGCCAGGTCAACCCTGATACAGACATGCCAACACAAACATGGTGAAAAAGGTTCCATTCAGGTTCTGTACAACAGAAAATATACTGTCTTCTATAATAATGGATTTAAATTAAAACTAGCAACACATCAACATCAGTAAAAATTATCAACCACCAAGTTTAAAACAATGCCATAACATTATTAAATGGATAGAGTAATACTCGCATAGTATTATTTGTCATTATACAACTGTACAACAAAATTAAACATACCAGATGTAGAATTAGTCCTAAGCCGCTGCGTGGAAACCTGGCGGGCTGCCTTCAGTCTCCTTTGATCCTCTGAAACGGTAGCGCCTCCTGGGTTTGTCCCTATTACAGAGCGTTGTGTCCCGCAGTGGTCAGCTCCTCCACCTCCTCCATCCTCTTCCTCCTGCGCAGCTCCCTCCACGCCACCTCTCGCTCCTTCTCCTCTGACACCATTCTTCACCTGAGGGTCACAATATTTCTGTTTAATGTAAAAGTAAAATGTAAGAGGAATGGCACAACACAGCCACGCCATGAAAACATATTAACTTGCATCAAAAGTTATTCAATTTCCTGATCGTGTAAACGCGCCCATGACTCCTAGCTTTTCATGTTCTTATTTCATTCAAAAGTGACATCATACAATCACAACAAATCCGCCAAGCCAATACAGTATGAAATGAATGAAACGGAGCAGAGAAGAACATGTCTTATAATATCTGCCCCTTTAGTTACTTCACACTTTACATTTCATACTGTTGTCTTTTCTTTCACTACTGCTGCTCTTTTTTTTGTACATTCACAATGCAGATACAACGGATGCTCATGACCAAATATACAAAAAGAAAAAGTGGATCAAAATAAGAATTGCATATAATCTTACTAACAGGAGTAAAGTTACAAATAGTACAATTGGTTCAGGAGGCACACCCTTGATTTAATTCACTGTCATCTGATATGAAAAATTATAATTTTAACTATAACACTAAAACAAAAATCAACACTCAGGCTTATAGAGAACCTGCACCTTTCTACATCTGTTATATATCAACATTACAATTTTTTTAGCGGGCCTATAAGACTTCTATAATGATTCAAATGTGTCTAAAAACGTTCAGAACAGAAGCTGCTGTAATCGGCACTGTTAAAAACAAAACAAAAATGTAAGTATTCATGCATACTATTAACTAGCATAACAAGACAAAGATAGACAGTGTTGTGTTCAAAGCTCTAAGTTGTACCTGCATCTCTCTGCTCTGACCGCAGTCACACGGGTTCTCCTCCATTGTTTAGCCACATAACGTTAGCTCCTGTCGCCTTTTCCTCTACCACAAGCAGCGCTGATATCGCCGCTATGCTATTCTGGCTGAAATCGCGGGTGGCTCGTGACTACAAAGACGTGAGAATAGTACTACACTTAATAGACTCACCGTTCAAAGTTGTGTCCAGGACCAGATACGCCGGTGTCTTTCTCCTGTCTCCGCCTTCCGCCTGTTTGAATTCTTCTTCGTTTCTGACAATGGGACTAAACAGCGCCAATTTTAGGTGGTGGCCAAAAATATACAGTCTATGGGCCAAACTCATTTCTGACATTTTTTAGCCATTAAAATTGACTCAAATAAGTGTTAATGTTTTTCAGGGACACATAACAAATTCATTCTAGATTTATTTTATTATTATTATATGCATTTTATTCAATAAATCAATTTATATTGAGTTTTTAATATCTTCTATTTTCCATTTTGATTTTTATTCTATTTTCAAAAACTATTTTCTTTATTTATAAGTAGACCCGACAGAACTCCATGTTCATGTTCCTTGGGACCAAGCTGGGTTTCTATCCTGGTCCAGCATTCTTGCAGAGCCATAGGCAAAAATCATAGATTTGCATGCTCTATATCACTAAAGTCTTGTTCTGACTGTGATCGACATATTCTTTTTTTTTTTTTTTTTCTTCAAACTAATTGAAAAACAAGCAATTCATTGAACTTATAAATGTGTTAACGTTTTGGGAAACACGTACTAACATAGTTCTATTTTAGTCTTGTTTTGGTCCTGATGTAGTCTTTTTTTAAAGTCTTCTTTTGACACAATTTGCTGAAAAACAATGTGTGTTTAATTAGAATGGAACATATCGTGTTGAAATGGTTTAGTGAAATATTGCAATAATATAATTATCACAATATTGTACAATTTTACATAATTTGTTTAAGTTAGTTTTAGTTATTGCTTTGATAATAGAAAATATGAGCTAGAAATCATGTATGACAGTTGTTAAAGTGAGATAGGAGCTACAAAATGACTAGATCCTGCCATGAGCAACATAGGAGACATATCTTGTATGTACATATAGGGCTTATATGTGGATATAAAGAAGCAATACAGGAGACCTATGTAGCCTATGCACATATATGCACCTCAATTTTGCCTATATGTGGCATACATACGCATATATATATTATCATATATGTGCATATATGCTGTATATATGCACATATATGCACCTCAATTTTGCCTATATGTGGCATATATACGCATATATATTATCATATATGTGCATATATGCTGTATATATGCAGCATATGTGTGCATATATGCTGCATATAGGATTGATATATGCGCATATATCCTCATATAGGTTCTTTCCATGTGGGTGTGTCCATTTCTGTAACATAAAAACTGTATCCCATTGTTCCTACGTTTTCCATGTCTATCGTGTGAGGTATTGGAGCAGTTTTTTAACGCAGCAGTGACTTCCAGGCGGTAAAACAGTGCGGAATAGCAAGAACCTCCGCTACTACGGCGTTAACAACACACGTAAACGATGTGTATTGCCGCCGGAGCGCAGCCAATATGGCAGACAGGGGGGGATCGGCGGGGGGGCTCTGTGCCGTGACGACAACTCCTCATTCTCAATCCGCGGAGGCCATGTGCCATGTGCCTCTATTTACCTTTGCATCTACCGCATATGCGCTCCGTAGGTACAGACGCTAGATATAAACACTAAACTGCTGTATGAAAAGTTTTGGAAACTACGATCCGAGGCAGGACTCCGTGTCCTGTCTTATTTTGCTGAGTAAATGCAATGCGCTGTTTAAGCTGAAATGTCACTAAATGGCTGCGAGTCAAAGAGACGTGTCTGTGTTTGGCACCTCATGTCTCCTTGCGTCACTGTGCTTCTTTCTTCATATTGTCCAAAGTTACATCCCAAAACCAAAATGCTGCTCCTAATTCCACTGTGTTTTGGCGTGTGCTCCATCTGGCCTCTCCGTCCGTGTCCATCAATAACGCGCTCTGAAGCAACTACGAGTTGCAGCTCAGACCGGGATTTGATTGGCCGAAATAATAAATAATCAATAGTTTATTTTGTATTAATTGGGAGTTTGATTTCCTAAAACTTTTCCAACTTGTTAAAGCAGGCGTTTGTTCTTACTTTTCCTGCACCTTAGTATGGGTGATGTTATACTGACTGGCTCAGTGAATTTTATCTTTTTTTTTTTTAATATATATATATATATAATGTATCTTTTATTTATAGACTGTACTGTTAAGTTCAGACAGTTTTTAAGAAGTGCAGTCCACATATTCACACATTTTGAATAGGTAAAACAACAATTTTGTTGCAATTTTCACTTCAAATTAATCTAATATTGTTTATTATGAATCAGACTGATTTATTGCTTGTGTTAGGTGAAAAATACATGATAAGAGGATCTTGCAACAATAATCGCATATTTAATCGCAATCGCAATATTGAAGAAAAAAATCGCAATTAGATTATTTTCCAAAATCGTTCAGCCCTACTAGTCACACCCAAAGCGCTTCACACATGAAAGGGAGGGGGGTTCATTCACTCCATGCTGATGGTGGTAAGCTACATTTGTAGCCACAGTTTCCCCTGGGGCAGACTGACAGAAGCCAGGCTGCACACATCTGCGCCAACGGTCCCTCCGACCACCACCAACCACTCACACATAGGCATTGGGTGAAGTGTCTTGCCCAAGGACACAACTGCTTAGAAGTAAGCGACAGGTTTTTTTATTTTTTTATTTTATTTTAGTTTTTATACTCTTGCAAACACATATCATTACAATATGATGTCAGGGTCCAAGTCAGCAGTCAGCAGCATTATAAAGTATGGAATACACAAAAACAGCAGTATTATAAAGTATGGAATACACAAAAACAGCAGCATTATAAAGTATGGAATACACAAAAACAGCAGCATTATAAAGTATGGAATACACAAAAACAGCAGCATTATAAAGTATGAAATACACAAAAACAGCAGTATTATAAAGCAAAGCTTGAATGAAAAGCAGAGGTTCTGTGTTCTCACTGAGGGAAGCTTCAATGTTCTGAGGTCACATTATGGTATTGTTTCTTACATGACTTTAAATTTAACCTTTATTTAAGCAGGAAGTCCCTTGAGATAAATCTATTTTCTGAGGGAGACTTGGCCGGTGACATGTTGACATGACATGATCCATAGATCCACTGTTTTAACTTTTTATGTCTGTGGGTCAGGCCAAGTGAGGCAGGGACCACATTAGGATTTTGAATTTTCCAGAGGCCAGGCCTGTCACGGTGTAGAGCATATTCATTCATTCATTCATTTTCTTCCACTTGTCCGTTGCCGGGTCGTGGGGACAGCCGTTGGAGCTGCTCAGGTCACATAGCACCGGCCCCCATGGCTCCTTCTGTAGGTGGTGGGTCCACAGAAGGACGGCCTCACGGTTCAAACCGGGCCTGTTGGTCTCTCCTAGGGGGCTACCAGTGTACGCAGACACTGGAGGCAATGTGGGTGAAGTGTCTTGCCCAAGGACACAACGACAACGACACCTTCAGGAGGCGGGATTCGAACCCCCGACCTTCCGATCATGAGACGACCCGCTCTACCATCTGCGCCACTGTCGCCATATAACAAGTATAATTCTCAATAATAGATTGTACTGGTCTAAACACACACAAGAAAGCAACAAAACAGCAGCAGTTACACACTACCAATTTCTTTATGTCACAGAAAACATTTGTGTCTCACTCGAGACAGAGCACGTTTGACCCTGGGACATAGTCTCCCCCTCTGGCCTCAAAGCTTAGTTACTGGTGCCCGGCTCACCCGGCTTGAAAAACACACGTTGTTTAAAGTGGCACGCCCAACACAGCAGTCGATGGTTAAACCGTGCACTGTACACAGAAAGACTTGACAAAAATGTTTGGGACGACAGATGGAAATGAGCCTTTTTCATTCATGCAAATCATTAGAAGTTATTGGAACGTTCACTCTGTTTATTTGTTTTCAGAAACAAAGACCACAGTGAAACCACCTGGTGACCCGCCTGAAGCAAAACTTTGAGCCTCGTGTGACTTTTGTTGTTTTTTGGTTTAGAAAGCGGAAAACAAGAAAAAATGTTTTGTACACTGTGCCTTTTCTTATGCACCTGTTCCAGAACGAGAGGTGTGCGAAGTAAAGTGGGTCAGGCCAAGTGAGGCAGGGACCACGTTAGGATTTTGAATTTGCCACAGTCCAGAGACTAACTGAAACAGGGACTTATTAAAGCTCGGGTACCTGACATTTTTGTTGTCGAGTAAATTTATTTTTGTCACCTCAGAGCAGTGTTAATTTCGTCGACTAAAATATTTAGTCTTAATTTTAGTCAAAGTGATATTTTTGACGACTAAAATTGGACTAAAACTAAATTAAAAGTTTTTCATGAGACTAAAACGATGACTAAAATGTCCAGATATTTTAGTCGACTAAAATAAGACTAAATAAAAATGAAAAGGAGAGACTAAAATCATCCAAACTTCTATTGACCGTCTGAAAGAGCCTCAGATCATGTAAATTCACTGCAAAGGTGCAGCTCTGAGCTTTGTTCATGTGGAGCAGCTCCATGAAGCAGAGGAGCTGATTATTATGATTATAATGAATATTATAAATGCAAAGTCGACTAAATTTGTCTTAAATTTAGTCGACTAAATTTACTTGCAATTTTAGTCGACTAAAACTAGACTAAAATTGAATTACATTTTCGTCAAAAGAGTAAAACTAAAACTAAATTAAAATATGTTGTCAAAATTAACACTGCCTCAGAGTATGTTGGGGGTGGTCCCCCCGCTTCACTTTGCCACCACTCTAAGCTGGGCTTGAAACGTGCTAGAAATTAGTTTGGGCAAAAACTAAAAATGTAAATGTTTGAACAGGAAAACTCAGCTTTAAGTTGAAATAATATTTTGTTTTTAGAGCAGCCCTGTACCTATTCATGGTTTTAGACAAAGATTAGTGGTTATGGCGTTTGTGCGGTAAAGAACAAAAAATAATATGTTAACGCTCATTATCTCTGTAAAAAGACAAACTTGTGGTACTGGGGTTTCAAGTGTTACTCTGTCGGGATCATCAACAATTTTAGACTTTATTCAGTTTAATTAGAGATAGATCTATTTATGCAGTGATAATATAATGCTTCCAAGACATGGTATACACTCAATTTAGACATAATTTAGCCCAGTTTAGGTCTATTATAGGCTCTTTTTAGACCTGGTGTGGGTCTGATTTTATCTTGCTCTGAACCTGGTGGTACTTTGTGCAAAAGGTTTGAGAACCACTGGCTTAACCTTTTCAATTGTAAATGATCTAAGCTTTCAAACGAGGTATAACACGTCCAGGTTTGACATCAGCTCAGCTTTGTTTGATATTTATCCCAGTTAATTTGGAGAATATTGATATGTAAATATTGACATGAATATATTTCTCTCCACAGATTTTAATGTGATATGTGACCCTCTGCTTGTGGAGACTTCTGTGGGCAGAGACGTTAACTTGACCTGCTACGTAAAGCCTCCAAAGGACTTGTCTCATGAAACTGTAAAGCTGACTGTAAAAGTCCAATGGCAACGGGACAACGAAACAATACAAGTGCATTTGAGATCGATTGGTGTGGATGACGATGAGTGTCAACACGACCATTTCAAAGGCAGAACTAAACTCCACGAGGAAGGTTTGAGCGGCGGAAACATCTCACTCACAATATTTAACATCTCTGCAAAAGACGAGGGGAACTACACTTGCTTAGTGACGATCTGGATCGGCACAAAAAACATTCAGGAATTGGCACTGTCAAACTTGTTGGTAAGAGATGCAAGTTTTTTATTTATCAGAATAAGCTGGACTTTGACTCAGAACCTGAACCTCCTGATGTAACGTCACCAAAATGTTTGCTTGCAATGGAATGGAATAACCAGACATTCGAGCAGAGAGAACAGAGGACATGCTAGAAGTTTATTAAAAGGCTTCAATAATCATTACAGGAAAAAAGGCTTTAAATAAATAGAAACTCTTTTTGAGTCTACATCTTGGACTAACTCAGAATTAGTGATGGATTACATTCATTTACATTCATTGCAAAGGTAACCATGTAATACAGTTGCTTTTCACACTAAATGTGACATTTACGCAGTAGCGCAGCAACAACAAAAATAATAATAATAATAATAATGGAAAAAAAACATAATACAAATGTTGGTTGTTAAAATCACGCACATTATAATGGTTGCAATAATAACCAATATGTATATTAAAAACAATAAACACATAATGGTAAATAAATTAAAATGGAACAAAAGTATGGAGAACAATTGTAATGTAATAATTGTGTTCTGCCCCAAGAACCCCCGAACTTCAGGTGTAATGACTATAAAACCTCCCAGTTTCCCAGTTTTAGCTTAAGGTTTTATACTCTCACAAACACATATCATTACAATATGATGTCAGGGTCCAAGTTTGCTGCAGTCGGGCTGTGTTAGCTTTGCCAAACATATTTAATAATAATCGTGACTGTAGATGTTGACGTCCCAATCTGGACACATGCAGGACACGTAACAGCAGTGGACAGGACATGATACCCTGAGCTGATGACCCTCCACACACCCTTTCCTTTTTAAGACTCCAATTTACATCATACAGTCCTGATGCTCAACAATTATTGTGACTATTATGATTAAACCATGTTTTTTCTTCACAGTGAACCCTGAGTCCTCAGGCGGCGAAAAGAGAGTTTCCACAGGTATGGAATACACAAAAACAGCAGCATTATAAAGTATGGAATACACAAAAACAGCAGCATTATAAAGTATGAAATACACAAAACAGCAGTATTATAAAGTATGAATACACAAAAACAGCAGCATTATAAAGTATGAAATACACAAAACAGCAGTATTATAAAGTAATGGAATACACAAAACAGCAGTATTTAAAGTATAAAAAAAACAAGTATTATAAAGTATGAAATACACAAAACAGCAGTATAAATATGAAATACACAAAACAGCAGTATTATAAAGTATGAATACACAAAACAGCAGTATTATAAAGTATGAAATACACAAAAAAGAATTATAAAGTATGAAAAAAAACAGCAGTATTAAAAGTATGAATACACAAACAGCAGTATATAAAGTATGAAATACACAAAACAGCAGATTATAAAGTATGAAAATACACAAAAACAGCAGTATTATAAAGTATGAAATACACAAAAACAGCAGTATTATAAGTATGGAATACACAAAACAGCAGTATTATAAAGTATGAAATACACAAAACAGCAGTATTATAAAGTATGGAATACACAAAAACAGCAGCATTATAAAGTATGGAAATACACAAAACAGCAGTATTATAAAGTATGAATACACAAAACAGCAGTATTATAAAGTATGAAATACACAAAAACAGCAGCATTATAAAGTATGAAATACACAAAAACAGCAGCATTATAAAGTATGGAATACACAAAAACAGCAGCATTATAAAGTATGAAATACACAAAAACAGCAGCATTATAAAGTATGAAATACACAAAAACAGCAGTATTATAAAGTATGGAATACACAAAACAGCAGTATTATAAAGTATGAAATACACAAAAACAGCAGTATTATAAAGTATGAAATACACAAAAACAGCAGTATTATAAAGTAATGGAAATACACAAAACAGCAGCATTATAAAGTATGAAATACACAAAAACAGCAGTATTATAAAGTATGAAATAACAAAACAGCAGTATTATAAAGTATGGAATACACAAAACAGCAGTATTATAAAGTATGAAATACACAAAAAACAGCAGCATTATAAAGTATGAAATACACAAAACAGCAGTATTATAAAGTATGGAATACACAAAACAGCAGTATTATAAAGTATGAAATACACAAAAACAGCAGTATTATAAGTATGAAATACACAAAACAGCAGTATTATAAAGTATGAAATACACAAAACAGCAGTATTATAAAGTATGAAATACACAAAAACGCAGTATTATAAAGTATGAAATACACAAAACAGCAATTATAAGTATGAAAAAAAAAAGCAGATTATAAGTATGAAATACACAAAACAGCAGTATTATAAAGTATGAAATACACAAAAACAGCAGTATTATAAAGTATGAATACAAAAACAGCAGTATTATAAAGTATGGAATACACAAAAACAGCAGCATTATAAAGTAATGGAAATACACAAACAGCAGTATTATAAAGTATGAATACACAAAACAGCAGCATTATAAAGTATGGAATACACAAAAACAGCAGCATTATAAAGTATGGAAAATACACAAAACGCAGCCAGTATTTAAAGTATGAAAACACAAAACAGCAGTATTATAAAGTAGTTGAATACAAAAAACATCGCAGTATTTATAAAGTATGCGAATCACAAAACAGCAGTTATAAAGATGATACACAAGAAACGAGCAGTATTATAAAGATGGGAATGACACAAAAAGCCAGAATGAAAGTATGAAAGTACACGAAAACGCAGTATTATAAAATGAAATACAAGAAACAGAGCTTAAGTATTGGAGTACACAAAAGCAGCGCCGCTTATTAAAGTATCGAAAGTACACAAAAACAGCAGCGCTTATAAAGTTTATGAAATCACAAACAGCAGTATTATAAAGTATGAACATACACAAAACGCAGCATATAAAGTATGGAATACACAAAAACAGAGCATTATAAAGTCATGAAATACACAAAACAGCCTCAGTATTATAAGTATGAAATAACCACAAAAACGAGCAGGCATTTAAAGTAGTGAAATACACACAAAACAGCAGCATTATAATAGTATGAAATTACCAGCAAAAACAAGCAGTATTAGTAAAGTATGAAATACACAAAAAACAGCAGCATTATAAAGTATGATTACCACAAAACGCAGCTTTTATAAAGTATGAAATACACAAAACGCAGTATTATAAGTATGAAATACACAAAACAGCCATATTATAAAGTATGAATACCACATAAACAAGCAGTATTAAAGTATGGATACACAAAAACAAGCAGTATTTAAGTATGAATACACAAAAAGAGCAGTTATAAAGTATGAAATACCAAACAAGCAGCTTATAAGGTATGAAAAACACAAAACAGCAGTTATAAAGTATGGAATACAACAAAACGCAGTATTAGCTAAGTATGAAATACAAAAACAGCAGCATTATAAAGTATGGACATACACAAAACAGCAGATGTATAAAGTATAAATCACAAACAGCCAGTATTATTTTAAAGTATGAAATACACAAAACAGAGTATTATAAGTATGAAATACACAAAAACAGCATATTAGTGTAAAGTTATGAAAACAAAACAGCAGTATTTAAAGTATGAAATACACAAAACAGCGGCATATATAAAGTATGAAATACACATAAAACACAGTATTAAAAGTATGAATACCAACAGCAGTTATTATATAAGTATCTGAAATAACAAAAACAGCCAGTATAAAAGTATTGAAATACACAAAAGCAGCATTATCAAAAGTGATGAAAATACACAAACAGCAGCATTTAAAGTATGGAATACACAAAAACAGCAGTATTTAAGTATGGAAAATACACAAAACCAAGCGTTTATAAAAAGTATGGAAGACACAAAAACAGCAGCATTATAAAGTATGAAATACACAAAAACAGGCAGCATTATAAAGTATGGAATACACAAAAACAGCATGGGTATTATAAAGTATGAAATACACAAAAGACAGCAGCTTATAAAGTATGAATACACAAAAACGCCGCATAAAAGTATGAAATCACAAAAACAGCAGCATTATAAAGTATGGAGATCACAAAAACCGCAGCATATAAGTATGATACACAAAAACGGAGCAGTCTTATAAAGTATGGAATACACAAAAAAGCAGCATTTATAAGTATGGAATACACGAAAAACAGCAGTAATTATAAAGTATGAATACACAAAAAACGTGCATTATAAATATGAAATACACAAAAAACAGCAGTTATATAATATATGGAATTACACAGAAAAACAGCACATTATAAAGTATGGAATACACAAAAACGCAGTATTATAGTATGAAATACACAAAACAGCAAGCATTATAATAAAGCATGGAATACACAAAAACGCAGCATTATAAAGTATGAATACACAAAAACAGCAGCATTAATAAAGTATGGAATCAACAAAAACAGCGCATTATGTAAGTATGGAATACACCAAACAGCGATTATAAAGTTATGCAAATACACAAAAGAACAGCAGCATTATTAAAGTATGGAATACACAAACAGCAGGCATTAAAAAAGCTATGAAATACACAGAAAACAGCACAGCATTTAAGTTGAATACACAAAAACGAATGGCAGCATACTTAAGTATGAATACACAAAAAAGGCTTATTAAAGTATGAAATAGCACAAACAGCAGTATATTTAAAGTATGAAATACCACAAAAACATCAGTATTATAAAGTATGGAATACACAAAACAGCGATTTAAAGTATGGAATACAGCAAAAACAGCAGTTAGAAAGTATGAATACACAAAACAGCGCATTATAAAGTTGGAATACACTAAAACAGCAGTATATAAAGTATGGAATACACAAAAACAGGCAGCATTATAAAGTATGAAATACACAAAACAGCAGCATTATAAAGTATGAATACACAAAAAACGCAGTATTTAAAGTATGAATACACAAAAAAAAGGCGTATTATAAAGTGAATTACACAAAAGCAGGTTATAAAGTATGAAATACACAAACAGCAGCATTAATTAAGTCATTGGAATGAGCACAAAACAGCCAGCATATAAATATGGATACACCCAAAAAGCAGTATTATAAGTTATGGATACAAAACAAAAACAGCGCATTATTTAAAGTATGAATACACAAAACAGCAGCTTATGAAATACTGGAAATACCAAAAACACAGTTATTATAAAGTATGAATACACAAAAACAGCGGCTTATAAAGTATGAGAATACACAAAAACCAGCAGCATTATAAAGTATGAATACCAAAGACAGCAGCTTATAAAGTATGGATACACAAAAACAGCAGTCATTATAAAGTATGGAATACACAAAACCAGCCGAAGACAAATTATAGGTATTGGAATACACCGAAAAACAGCAGTATTATAAGTATGAATACACAAAAACGCGTATTATAAAGTCTGAAATACACAAACAGCAGAATAGTGATGAATTACCAAAAACAGCATTAAGAAGTATGAAATACACAAAAAACGAGCGGCATATAAAGTATGAATACACAAAACAGCAGCATTATAATAGGAATACACAAAAAAAAACAGCAGTGTATAAGTATGGAAATACCAAAACACAGTATTATAAAGTATGAAATAACAAAAAAAACAGCAGGCGATTATAAGTATGAAAACACAAAACGGCGCATTATAAAGTATGAAAACACAAAAACAGCGAGGGTATTATGAAGTGATGAAAATACACAACAAAGCAGCAGTATTTAAAAGTATGTTGAATACACAAACAGCAGGCATTATAAGTAGTGAAATACACCAAAAACGCAGCATTATAAAGTATGGAATACACAAAAAACAGCAGGTATTATAAATATGAAATACAAAACAAGCAGAGCTGATTAATAAGTTGAATACCGCACAAACAGCGGTATTATAGAAGTACTGAAAATACACAAAACAAAGCAGTATTATAAAGTGATGAAATACACAAAAACGCAGATTATAAGTATGAATAACACAAAAACAGCGATATGAGGTGAATACACAAAAACAGCGTATTATTTGAAAGTATGAAATACACAAAAACAGCGGCATTAGTAAAGTATGAAACACAAACAGCATATTATTGAGAATACACAAAAACAGCAGCATTATATAAAGTATGAAAATACACAAAACAGCAGCATTATAAAGTATGAAATACACAAAAACAGCAGTATTATAAAGTATGAAATACACAAAAACAGCAGCATTATAAAGTATGAATAACAAACAGCAATTATAAAGTATGAATACACCAAAAAACAGCAGTATTATAAAGTATGAAATACACAAAACAGCAGCATTATAAAGTATGAAATACACAAAAACAGCAGCATTATAAAGTATGAAATACACAAAAACAGCAGTATTATAAAGTATGAAATACACAAAAACAGCAGTATTATAAAGTATGAAATACACAAAAACAGCAGCATTATAAAGTATGAAATACACAAAAACAGCAGTATTATAAAGTATGAATACACAAAAACAGCAGATTATAAAGTATGAAAAAAAAAAAAAAACACAAGCATATATAAAGTATGAAATACACAAAAACAGCAGTATTATAAAGTATGAAATACACAAAAACAGCAGCATTATAAAGTATGAAATACACAAAAACAGCAGTATATAAAGTATGAAATACACAAAAAAGCATTATAAGTATGAATACCAAAAACAGCAGATTATAAAGTATGAAATACACAAAAACAGCAGTATTATAAAGTATGAATACACAAAAACAGCAGCATTATAAAGTATGAAATACACAAAAACAGCAGCATATAAAGTATGAAATACACAAAACAGCAGTATTATAAAGTATGAAATACACAAAAACAGCAGATTATAAAGTATGAATACAAAAACAGCAGTATTATAGTATTATAAAGTATGAAATACACAAAAACAGCAGATTATAAAGTATGAATACACAAAAACAGCAGCATTATAAGTATGGAATAACAAACGCAGTATTTAAAGTATTGTGCACAAAAACGATGCAGGCATTTAAAGTATGGAAACACAAAAACGACAGCATTTAAAGTATGGATACACAAAAAGCAGCATTATGAAAGTATGGAATGACAATAAAACAGCAGTAATTTAAAGTATGAAAACACACAAAACAGCAGCATTATAAAGTATGGAATACACAAACATCGTATATAGTATGAAACACAAAAACAGCAGTATTATAAAGTATGGATACACAACGTGCTTATAAAGTATGTACAGATACAGCAAAAACCGGCCGGCATTATAAAGTTTATGGGATACACAAAACAGCAAGGCGATTATAAATATGAATCACAAAAACAGCCAGCATTATAAAGTATAGAAAACACAAACAGCAGCATTATAACAGTATGGAAACGACAAACAGTGTAGTATAAAGTATGGAATACACAAAAACGCTTATGAGTATAATACACAGAACAGCAGTATTATAATAAGTATGGATACACAAACAGTAGCATTATAAGGTATGGATACACAAAAACAGCAGCATTATAAAGTATGAAATACACAGAAAAACAGCAGCTGTATAACGTATGAATACACAAAACAGCAGTATTATAAAGTATGAAACTAACAAAACGAGCAGATTGATAAGGTTATGGAATACACAAAGAACGAGCAGCATTATAGAAGTATGAGATACACAAACAGACTTTAAGTATGGAATACACAAACAAGCAGCGATTATAAGTATGGAATACACAAAAACAGCAGCATTAATTATAAAGTATGAAATACAACCAAAAAAAAAAAAACAAGCAGCATTATAAGTATGGAATACACAAAAACACAGCAGTATAATAACAGTTAATGGAAATACACAAAAAACAGCACAATAAAAAAAAACCAGCAGCATTATAAAAGTATGGAATACAAAAACAGCAGCATTAAAATATGAATACACAAAACAGCAGCATTATAAAGTATGGAATACACAAAAACAGCAGCATTATAAAGTATGAATACACAAAAACAGCAGCATTATAAAGTATGAAATACACAAAAACAGCAGCATTATAAAGTATGAAATACACAAAAACAGCAGCATTATAAAGTATGAAATACACAAAAACAGCAGCATTATAAAGTATGAAATACACAAAAACAGCAGTCATTATAAGTATGGAATACACAAAAACAGCAGCATTATAAAGTATGAATACACAAAACAGCAGATTATAAAAGTAATGGAATACCACCAAAAAGAACGCAGCAATTACTAAGTATGGATACACGAAACAGTAGCATGTATAAGATGAAATACCAAAAACAGAGATTATAAAGTATGGATACACTAAAACAGCAGTTTATAAAGTATGAAGTACAACAATACAGCAGATTATATATGAAATACACAAAACAGCAGCATATAAGTATGAAATAACAAACAACAGCGTATGTATAATATGAAATACACAGAAACGAGCAGCATTATTAGTGAATACACAAAACAGCAGCATTTATAAAGTATTGATAAAGCAAAACAGCAGATTATAAAGTAATGGAATACACAAAACGGCAGCATTATAAAGATGAAATACACTAACGGCAGATTATAAAGTATGAATAACAAACAGCAGTATTATAAAGTATGGAATACACAGAAAAAAACACGAGCGCTTATTAAAGTATGAATACACAAAAACGCGTTAGTAAAGTATGAAGACACAAAAACAGCAGTGTTATAAAGTATGAATACAGCAACAAACAGCAGGTTTAAAGTATGAGAATACCAAAACAGCGCATTATAAACGTATGTGAAAATACACAAAAACAGCAAGATAGTAAAGTATGAAATACACGAAAAACAGTATTATAAAGTATGAAATACACAAAAACAGCCGAGATTATAAAGAATGGAATACACTAAAGACAGCGCATTATAAGTATGAAATTCACAAAAACAAAGCAGCCGATTATAAAGTATGGAAGTACACAAAAACAGCGAGTATTATTAAGTATGGAATACACAAAACCAGCAGGATTGATAAAGTATGAATACACAAAAAACAGCGATTATAAAGTATGATAGCACAAAAACAGCAGTTTATAACAGTATGAAATACACAAAAACAGCAGCATTATTAAAGTAGGGAATAGCACAAAAACGGCAGCATTATATCTCTCTCCTGTGTACAACAAAAACAGCAGTATTATAAAGTATGAATACACAAAACAGAGCATTTAAAGTATGAATACACAAAAACAGCAGTATTATAAAGTATGGAATACACAAAACAGCAGCATTATAAAGTATGAAATACACAAAACAGCAGTTTATAAAGTATGGAATACACAAAAACAGCAGCATTATTAAAGTATGAAATACACAAAAACAGCAGATTATAAAGTATGAATACACAAAAAAGCAGATATAAAGTATGAATACACAAAACAGCAGTATTATAAAGTATGGAATACACAAAAACAGCAGCATTATAAAGTATGAAATACACAAAAACAGCAGCATTATAAAGTATGAAATACACAAAAACAGCAGCATTATAAAGTATGAATACACAAAAACAGCAGCATTATAAAGTATGGAATACACAAAAAACAGCAGCATTATAAAGTATGAAATACACAAAAACAGCAGTATTATAAAGTATGGAATACACAAAAACAGCAGCATTATAAAGTATGAAATACACAAAAACAGCAGCATTATAAAGTATGGAATACACAAAAACAGCAGTATTATAAAGTATGAAATACACAAAAACAGCAGCATTATAAAGTATGGAATACACAAAAAACAGCGCATTATAAAGTATGAATACACAAAACAGCAGCATTATAAAGTATGAAATACACAAAAACAGCAGTATTATAAAGTATGGAATACACAAAACAGCAGCATTATAAAGTATGAAATACAAAAGTAGAAATACACAAAAACAGCAGCATTATAAAGTATGGAATACACAAAACAGCAGCATTATTAAAGTATGGAATACACAAAAACAGCAGCATTATAAAGTATGGGAATACACAAAACAGCAGCATTATAAAGTATGGAATACACAAAAACAGCAGCATTATAAAGTATGGAATACACAAAAACAGCCAGTATTATAAAGTATGGAATACACAAAAACAGCAGTATTATAAAGTAAAGCTTGAATGAAAAGCAGAGGTTCTGTGTTCTCACTGAGGGAAGCTGCAATGTTCTGAGGTCACATTATGGTATTGTTTCTTACATGACTTTAAATTCAACCTTTATTTAAGCAGGAAGTCCCTTGAGATAAATCTATTTTCTGAGGGAGACTTGGCCGGTGACATGTTTGACATGACATGATACATAGATCCACTGTTTAACTTTTATGTTTGTGGGTCAGGCCAAGTGACGCAGGGACCACATTAGGATTTTGAATTTGCCAGAGGCCAGGCCTGTCGTGGTTTAGAGCATATAACAAGTATAATTCTCAATAATAGATGTACTGGTCTAAACACACACAAGAAAGCAACAAAACAGCAGCAGTTACACACTACCAATTTCTTTATGTCACAGAAAACATTTGTGTCTCACTCGAGACAGAGCACGTTTGACCCTGGGACATAGTCTCCCCCTCTGGCCTCAAAGCTTCGTTACTGGTGCCCGGCTCACCCGGCTTGAAAACACACGTTGTTTTAAAGTGACACGCCCAACACAGCACTGACATTTGCATCAGTCGATGGTTAAACCGTGCACTGTACAGAGAAAGACTTGACAAAAATGTTTGGGACGACAGATGGAAATGAGCCTTTTTCATTCATGCAAATCATTAGAAGTTATTGGAACGTTCACTCTGTTTATTTGTTTTCAGAAACAAAGAGCACAGTGAAACCACCTGGTGACCTGCCTGAAGCAAAACTTTGAGCCTCGTGTGACTTTTGTTGTTTTTTTGGTTTAGAAAGCGGAAAACAAGAAAAAATGTTTTGTACACTGTGCTTCTCTTACACACCTGTTCCAGAACGAGAGGTGTGCGAAGTAAAGTGAAATCCACAAATAATAAAAAAAGAAATAGACAAATAACCTAAAATTCCCAATAATTAAGTAATGAGAGAGAGAGAAAAGTGATCATGAAAAAAGTGACGGAGTTTTACTCAAAGGGTTGCATTAGAACCTGATCAAGTCAATGTTAAATCGAGACGCTGCAGGTGAATGGTTCAGGTCAGGTGATTATATTATTTGAGCAAATTAAATGGTAAAAAAAATCATCAAATATGACCGAGAAAGGACTACAAGTGCATTAAACACTTATTGTTTGAAATAAATGCTCATTGGTAAATATTTTAATGTTTTGATCAACATAAAAGTGTATCTCCAAAACGCTTTTGCAATCTCGCATTATATCACAGCACTACGTATTTGTGTAGGTTATTTCCAATTGCAAATATATATTTAAATAACACCCAAGAGTGCACACACTGCAGTGCACACAACAGAGCTAGAGTATTTCAGAAGTTCTCCGACATACAGTATTTCTCTTCAGAATAACTTTCACTAAAGCTTTTTCTTACCTTGTGTTGTGTTCATGGGACGAGTCCATTACAAATCCCAAAACATTGCTCTGGCGTCGTCATGTTCAGGTTCAGTGTTGAGGGTAATGTATTACAAAAGTAACAAGTTACATAAATATATTACTTTTTTCAGTAACTGAGGAATATAACATATTACACAAAATACAGTGAAATATTAGTTATTACACTTTAAGTAACAAGTTACAAATGCATTAAATGGATTGTTTTGATGTACGAACAAAAAATGCCAAACTACAACAAAATACAAGAAAAACCCAAAAAACCCAAAGACAATCCTTCACTTTTGCTCAGTAGCTTTATTTTATATTTTGACAAAATTAACTGGAAAGTAATTCAGTATAACTCAGCTACATTTTTGAAACAGTAATCTTTAATACAAACATATTACTTTTCAAATCTGTAACTACTTATATATAGAATATATAACATTTTAAAGTAACTATTGCCTTACTGTCTGTGACATGAGAACCTGCTGCCCGGTCCTGACGGGCTTGTATCCGGTGAAGGCGTGTGCTCCTGGGTCTGGCTTTGAGCCACAGCTCGCTGGAGGCTGGAACGGCCGATTCCCAATTCCTCTGCAAAAGTTCTTGTGAAAATGATGCCAAGTTCCATTTAAGGATAAAAAGAAAATCAACATTTATTGATAAAATGTTTGATTAGACGCACTAAGAGGACAAAAACATTATCAGCCGTATGATCGACACTCGTGCCCAATCACACGTTCCAAATGTGGACGTCCCTAAGGAGGCGGTTAGAACATGTAAACCTGCACTTCTGATTGGCTCTTTTTACAATTCTATTATGAAATGTTAATATTAGGCCCATTTCTTACTCTTTTTTTTAAAGCTTATTATTGTAATCTTGTTACAAATGATTAAATTATTATATTCTATAGTGCAGTGTTTTTCAATCACTGTGCATATTGTCTGGTGTGCCATCGGAACAAATGAATTTGTATTATTTTGTCTGTGCCGTCTAGAGATCGGCATCATGTAATACTCTTCCATATCAGTAGGTGGCTGTATGTAGCTAATTTTCTTTGAGACAAGAGAATTAGTGATGCATGGATGAGACAGGTGGCAGTGACAGTGTGACTAGTGAGATTAGGCTACAGAGTTTTCTTTTTTCTTTTTTACATTTTCTGCTGCCTCTTGGAAAAACTGTGCCTTGGTTCAAAAGAGGTTGAAAAACACTGCTATAGTGAACTGAAGATAAATGCATTTTACAAAGCAAGTTCTTGTGTAATGCGAGATTGTAAAAGCTGTTTTACTTTTTATGCAGAGACTGGGTTGGTTTTGATACATATGTGGGGTCACAGTTTTGGACTGGGGGGTGTGACCCGACTAAAGCATGTGCTGGGGGGCTTTAAGGAAATAAGTTTGGGAACCACTGACCTGATAATAATGGATCGAGTCAGGTTTAAATTAATATTTATATTTCTCTGAAAATATTATTTATCATTTATGATCTAAAATGCACCAGAATGCAGGAGGGGGAGGGTTCTTCAGAAAAGTGCCCCCACACTAACTTATCATGCTTAATCGTCATTGTTGGCCCTGTTTCTGTGTTATACTGCTGTATCGTGTTAATCGTATTTGTTTGTGTATATACTGCTGTAGTGTTTAACTGAGACTGTGGTCAATCTGTTGATCTGCAGATTGTGAGGTGTGGTTTGATAAATAAAGCAGGATTATACAAGACAAAGTGAGATAATCAAATGTGGCACATAAAATAAATGATGTAGCAAACTAAGTCACTAAATACATTTGTAATTGTTGAGTTACATAGAAAATTATTTTGTACATCATCTCGTTCTCTTTTTTCTGACTTTCTTTTCTTTCTTTTCGATGTTATAGATAATAATGCGGCTATAGTCGGCGGAGTAGTTGGACCACTGATAGCATTGGCAGTATTGGCAGGAGTATTGGCAGGAGTACTCTACAAGAAAAATCTATTCCCTTTTCAAAAAGGTAAGTCAGAGTTTAAAAGAGCCAGTTATTGTGAAATAAACGTGACTGAATCATTACGTTAAGACACTAAAGTTAGAGCGCTGAATTAATGGTATGTATAAATAGTTTTACATTTTGAATATAAAAGCAGGATTTCTACAGGAGGCACCAAGTCCAATATAATGCTTTCCATTTTCATGCCTTAACACTACATTTTAAATGCCGCGAATGCAAAAAAATCTCAGCACATTTCATTTTGTTTGATTTGTAAACATTCAGTCAAACATCAGAATAAGTGTATCCAGTGTATCCCACCAGGGGCATGGGGGCGGTACTCGAGGCCCGAGCAGGGGGTACTTGGAATTGTTTCAAATTGAAAAAAAGGGGAAATTGAACAGAATTTGATCAGAAAAGCTATATTTTGCAGTTCAGTTTTGGGATAATTGTTGGCGTCTTTTTACTTACAAATAGTGATTGGTTTCTAATAACACTGTTCAGGAAGGGAATACACAGACTGAAAGGTCCAAGGGCTCCACAAAACAAAAAAGTCATGAACCACTGTTTTAGGCCATAGTTGTGTTTTTGACAAATGTAGGCAGTAAAATGTCGGCTCTCAGTCGTACAGGAGTTGTCCATCTTCATTGACGGTTCTTGAGTTATCGTCTCTGTAGTTGAAGTGTAGGACGTTTCACTTCTCATCCGAAAGGCTTCGTCAGCAACACTCAACAGTCGCTCTCTCATTGGCCGGTCTCCGACATTAGCAGTGGAGCTAATGAGTCACCAGTTTAAACAAATCCAAACTAACCCAAACCTTAAGGACAGTGACGTTTACTAAAGGCGTCTTTCAGGCGTGAGCACGAATCTGTCCAATCAGGGGTCGATATGCAAATATGGCCTTTCCCAGAAAAAAAGAAAGAAAAGTATCCTGGACAGTTTAGAAATATTTGTTTATGACTAAATTTGTCATAAATATTATACCAATTTCCTTTTATTTTACTCCATTTAAACCTGATGACACTAATTACTTTACAAAACCACTGCCACCACAAATAATCCAAATGACATCAGTTATTATAATATTATTGGCATTATATTAGATTTGATACAGTTTGCACTCAACTATTTTATTACATCATGTAAAGCTGGCTAAAGTTATCACGTTAGGCTCCTAAAGTCTCTTTTCGATATTAGATTAGATTTGTTTCCATGACCTTTACTGATATTATGTTTCAACAAAAATATGTATAGAAGAAAACTATGGCAGAATATGTTAGTTGTGTTTATTATGTGTTATTGTCTAATTGTTTATGATTGTTTTGAAACACAGATCACCAACAAGTTCCCACCAATGAGCCTCAGGTCGATGGGAATGAGCCTCCACCTGAGGAGATTGAACTAAATAATCTATAGAGGAAAATAACCAACGGCAGATCAATTGTTTGTGTTCGTGTGATTTCTAATTGTTAAAAGAGCCTATAGTTTAATAGAATTTGGGGCAAGTGTTTAAAATTTTGTGCCACAGTCAAAATCAGGCGGTGGAACTCTCACTCTCTCACTCTCTCCTCACTTTGAAATCTCACAGACTATCACTTTAATGCAGCTGACGAAAAACGGCCTTATATTCAATGAGAACGAGAAGAAAGAGGAGTAGAAGAAATGTGTGCCAAAAAGCAGCCATCGACCCAGGCAGTGAAATCTCCCGGTTCATTTTATTCTAAAGACAAAACATGAGTTCAGATGCCCTGACAGAACTTTAGCAGCCTGTAGTGTTGGCACAGAGTTCAGTCTTTTCTGTCTGCATGAACAGACAACTGCACTGACGGTTGATTCTGACCCGCCCCTCAGTATTAAACTGTAGGCTCTTGTTGTGAAAGCTTGTTAATACCATATACCACATATTGAGAACACTCCTCAGTATGTGACAACAGTCCTGTGAAATGTGCCTTAGATTTGGAAGTGTTTGTCAAAGAGGTGCAGCTTCTGAAATGCAGTTAAAAAATATTCAGGACAATGTAAGTGGTTCTGAAGCTGTGGTTCAGGGAGTACTGTCTTTATTGTCTCAGAGCAGTGGTTCTCAACTTGGTGAGTGGCCAACCTTAATGCAGCCGGTCTGACTGGATGTATCGACTCATTGTGATTTAATCTGGATCTATCAGGATGGACTCACAGAACTCAAAGACCAGTTTGAGGAGGCGACAGCACTCACTCACTCTCTGTTTATACACCTGGCAATGTCAAACTATAAGACACAAAACTAGGGTCACCAAACATCCCAGTTTAGCCCTGTGTCCCATGTTCCCCTATCCAATCCCAGACCACAGTTTTGTCCTGCTCCAATTAGAATTTTTTTTTTTATAAAACCACAGATTTCTTTCCTTATGTTTTGCTAAGCATGAAAACCCTCAGTAAAAAGCTCACGGTCCGACATATCAACATGTGTAACCTGTGGCACGACTTGTTATTGCAGCTAAACGGGGCCACACCAGTTGAGAACCAATATCTGAGAGTTTTTTTCTCATTGTTTAGTACGTACTTTGCCTTTTGACCAGGGGGAAGGTGGTTCTAAAACACCACCTGGTACATGGTGCTGGTACCAAGTCTTGTTGCACTGAGTAGAGAGTTGGAAAAAGGACTTTGACCATAGACTTTATTTACACTGCAAAAGGTACGGGTCAAGTTCATCTGTAGGAAACTCTTATTGTGTGATGTTTGTACTGTATTGAAAGGGAACACTACACTGTAACTACATCTGAACGTGTGTCGCCATATGAGGTACAAGTTTCAACTTTATGATCCAGTCCTCGTTTGAAAGCTAAGAACTGAGCTTCAAGCAGGGTCAGGTGCTGGGACTGTGAAACAGTCACTTTTTATCTTCATTTCCAAACTAGTTTTAGCTGTGAAATCTGGCTGCTCTTGATCTGTGAAGTTTATTCTAATCATCCTGAAAACATTTCCATTCATGTAACTGTGATTGAATCCTGGGACGCGGGTCGGACAGATTTATGAAATATTTACAAAACATCGTACAGTGCCTTAAGCTCAGGTTAAAAGTTGCAGATAAAACACTGATGCTGTTTTGTACCAAACCGTCCTGAGAGTGTTTGATATATTTTATAATGTTTGTGTGTATCTTTTATACAACTGTGTGAAAGCATCAGCTGTCTGTGACACTATAATGGAATCTTGATGTAAAGCTGTATTTTAAAGTTTTCACTTGACATTCTTGGGGGGCAATGAGAGAAAAGGAGTAACACAGTCCAAAAGCATCAGAGGTGCAGATGTTGAGGAAATTCTGAGAGAAAAGAAAACAGCTTAGAAGAACTTATTCAAGAGGATGTTTCAGCATTGTCTTCTTCAGATCATTCCTTTTTATTTTCCTCTTTTGAACCACAGTGCATGTGGAGTGGACCAGCCCAAGTTCGACAACAATCTGGACTTTGTTTTAACCTGTTATCTGCCAGGTTAAGGTTAGGGTTTATGTATATCCAAATCTCAAAGAGTACTGACAGGAGAGTTTACAGCTTATGTGCCAGTGTGACACCTCATTTGAAAGCCAAGACCTTCTAGTTTCTAGAACTAAGAACAGTATGAGTGAAACACAACTTACATTACCTTTGCCGTTCCCTAACCCTAATCAGAACCTTAACCCCTGACCCTAAACCTAACCCGAGCGCCCTGATCACGGGGACGGCAAGTATCAGATATCGTATTCCCATCAGTGAGTGTGTGGAAACATATCTGCTGCAGTTATGTGGCTATTGTTTACAGTGTTTTGCCGAGGTTACTGCCCTCCAAGTGATGTCAACGAAAACTGACAATACGATAATGTCTTTTTTTATATGCCTTTCTGAGAGAAATAATCTAATAATAAATGTTTTTATTCTAATGTTCTGTCTTTGTGTATTCATTGTATCAAGATACTAGGACTACAGTTTAGAATTGTGATCTTTGCTTAAAATCCAGATTCAACTAAGATATTAAGGGGAGACACTGCAGGCAGTGTTTTCCATTTTCAAGGTTTTGGGCCAATTTGTTTTTTATTTACACATATCATTTTCACCTGGAAACAAACAAAATACCTAATATTCACAATAACATGTTTAATTATTGCATTGACTCTATGTTTATTCATAGATTTATATAGAAAGTTGTAATTTCAAGAGCCATTTTCTCACATTGTGGCGACAGTATCTCCACATCAGTAGCTCCTGCAGACTTCACATTTTCCACCGCTTGGACTGAACAATATTATGAAGGTTTTTATCAGAGGGATTTTTTGAAATATCTAATTCCTAACTTGATTTATTGAGACCCGAGAGTTCACGAGTGAGGACGGATGGAGCGTGAGATCGATAGACGGATCGGTGCAGCGTCAGCAGTGATGCGGTCGCTGTATCGGACTGTTGTGGTGAAGAGGGAGCTGAGTCAGGGGGCAAAGCTCTCGATTTACCGATCGATCTACGTTCCCACCCTCACCTATGGTCATGAGATCTGGTAATGACCGAAAGGACAAGATCGCGGATACAAGCGGCTGAAATGAGTTTCCTTCAGGGTGGCTGGGGGTGAGGAGCTCAGTTACCCGGGAGGAGCTCAGAGTAGAGTCGCTGCTCCTTCACGTCGAGAGGAGCCAGCTGATGTGGCTAAGGCATCTGTTTCGGAGCCTCCTGGTCGCCCCCTCGGGAGGTGTTCCAGGCCTGTCCTATTGGGAGGAGGCCTCGTGGAAGGCCCAGGACACGCTGGTGGGACTATGTCTCCGAGCTGGCCTGGTGTCGCCTCGGGGTCCCCCAGAACAGCTGGAGGAGGTGTGCGTGGATCGGGAAGTCTGGGCATCTCTGCTGAGACTGCTGCCTCCGTGACCCTAAGCGGAAGAAAATGGATGGATGATTCTTACTAGAGGTGGGCAATATATCATACAGGGAATATTGAAATAGCTGTTTTGGAAGAAATACAAATGTCACAAATTGGCAAAAATGGCAAAAACGAGGAAACAAATTAACAACAACAAAATCGACAAATACTGAGGAAAAATTGGACAAAACATTTATAAAATTGACATAAAAATTGGACAAATTGCAAAATAATATTGAGAAAAAATTGCACAAAAAAGGGGGAAAATCTTTTTGATGTAAATTTAGATGTTTGTAGCACAAAATATGCACATACGTACTTTTGTCAACATTGCCCCTAATTTTTTAACATTTTTTTCCACATTGATTTGTATAAAGCAACAACAATCACGCTAATATATGTTTTACCTGTTTGTGCCACAGAGACCACATGGAACTTGGATAAAGTTTAATAGATTCCATAATGATTTTTTTTAATTGACTGGGACAGCAAACCCTCAAAGTGGACACGTCATGCATATGGAGCTTAAAAATAGACTTAAAAAAAGAACAGCTCAGAGTCGATAATGCTGGATTATGGGCCTTAAAATGTGGAGGACAGTTTGTGGGTTTGAACAATGATGCGAGTGTAATCAGGAAGTGCAGAACGAGGCGCTGACGCCGTAGAAGAAGAAACTACATTTACCAGCTTTGTCCAAGGATTAACTCAAGACTGCGTGAATGTTGTGAAATACAACTCCAGGTGTGTCTTTCACGAGGGAACAACGTTAAAAACATGGATTACATGACAGTCCATTTGGCATATGTCCACTTTAACCAAGTGCCTTCTCTTCAGTTCGGCATTATCCGAATCTAAAAGCTTCTTGACTGGAGCTTACAGCCCATAGAAAACTGATCTACTTTTATGTCACGTTGTCGCCGCGTTTATGTCACATTTCTGTTGCTTTTTTGTTACTTTTTGTTTTGTTTTTTTGATTGTGTCAATGTTGCTTTTCAGGCACATTTAGTTATATTTTTGTTGTGTTTTTTTTTTGTCGTGGTTTGTTGTGTTTTCGCGGTTGTTTATTGGTTTATTTGGTAGGGACAATGCAAGTTAATGAACAAGCCACACCGGATTGTAGCCTTGGGCTAATTTGCATCCGTCGTCCCCCATGCGCACTCTCAAACACACTCTCATACATCCTGACCTATTGTACATGTTTTTAGTGGTAGGGGAAACCGGAGTACCCGGAGGAAACCTACGCAGACACGGGGAGAACATGCAAACAGTGCATATTGAGCAACAGTGCAACTGTATAATATGCCAGGATTAGCCAGAAGGCTAGTTCTCATCTGTGGTCCTTTACCAGAGGGAAAAAAGTACAGGGTTAAAAATAAAGCCGTAATAAAGCGTTATATACACTGTAGGGAGAGAGTACAGCAGTGAAACACACAAGCAGAATAAAGGGAGAGATGAAACACAAATGACAGGTGTCATGACGCATTTCCTGAAGCAGTTTTACTTTTGCGGGTCAACTTCCCGTCGGGTCACAGCCCCATTTCCTTTAACCTGCGGGTTTATTCTCAGGTCACTTCCTCCACCCCTCCTACACTACTCCCTGTGACTGTGGCTGGTGGTGTGCGTCTTCGGCATCTAAAGCTGATTTCGCTGATTTCACTGATTTCGCTTTAATCTACACTCTTTGAAACTGTTAACATATTTTGAAGAAATATGAACTGTTTATTGTAACTGTTTACATGTGTAAATATGTACATTCATCTGCACATATTGTACATATAGTTTCATGTTAGTTTAATGATACAAATGCTCATTTGTATTTTTCATTTTGACTTTTCCAGGTGAGGTTTTTGTACAGGACTGAATCAAGCCATTCGGCCAACCTTCTGAACTCTCCTCATGATGGTGAGCTATTGACCTGCCTATGCAGTGGGACCACTCGAGCCTTTCTCTGAACTCTAACAATCGTTACGGGACAAACAGTAACAAACTGAACTGAAATACAAGGGGAAACCCTTGCTCTTTGGACATTGCAACATTTGCAGAGGTTTTTTTTTTTTTTGTATTATGCATTATTGTTTTGTTAATTATATCTGACCTATTATAAACTCAAACCTTATTATTATATATCTCATATATTGAACTTTTGAATACATTGAATACAAATATATTTTTGAAACGCAACTTCATTTATATGTGTTTTATTCACACACTCTGGCTCGTGGCACCCCCTAAAGCGAGTCCGTCTAGCCCTAAAGGGTTACACAGGGACGGTACAGCCGCAAACAATAAAAGCAGGACAGTGTCAACAGGTCAGAATAAAAAGTACAACAACAGAAAGACTAAAACATACAATAACCTACAGTAGTTGCTAAGAAGGCAGTGGAAATGTCAAGAACAAAAGAACAGAGCAAATACATGCAAGGGTCGTCACAAGATGACTTAATGATAACAGGTTTGGTTTTGTAACAGCCAATTTTTAAGATGTGAGCGGAATAAACTGAATGAGGGTATTAAGCAGCAAATGCTTCATTTTTGACATTGAAGATTGATGTATCGTCTCATGCTCCTTATGTAGAATCATTTTGTTTTTCTGTATTTTCATGACATTCTTTGGTATTTTCTTTGTAAAATTAGATGTTCTGTGGTTGGATTGGAGTCATCATTGCTTTGGTGCTCACTGTAGGATGGCATACAGGAGTGAGGTGAGCAGTCTGGCCATGTGCTGCATGGCCAGACACAACAATCTCTAAATGTGGAGAAAGTAGAGACACTGATTACTTTCTTGACCAACAAAAGAGATTGTTGAGGACTTTCGAAGAGCGCGGGTCCAGCATGCTCCTCTAACAATCAACTGTATAAAAATATGATGAAATGTAAATGTGTAAACTTGTTATTTGTGTGTTTTTGGGGAACATTTTAATGTGTCTGGCGTCCTCTGGTGGTCACGCTAAGCTAAGTCAATCATGGGTTGACGCCATAGAAATCAGGTTGACACTGTGTATATACTGTAGGCTATATTCATTATCCAACTACTGAACATTCAGCCAAATTATCATTAATAACTTTATTGATCTTACATCATGTTTTTTATTTTTATTTATTTATTTATTTTTTAAAAGCACACTTGTTACATCAGCTCTCAAGTAAAGAAACACTTGAAGGGTGAAAAATAGAAATGAAAATGTGCAGTCAAGTAATAGTAACTAATAGTAAATAAAAAATATAGAAATATCAACAATATCAAAAGTCAACATTGGCAGTGCAAAGTTTATAGTCATAGTGCAGGTGGTTGATAAAGTGACATCATTAATGACGATGATGGTGGCGCCGTTGGTAGAGCGGGTCGTCTCGTGATCAGAAGGATGTGGGTTTGAATCCCAGCTCCCACAAATGCACACTGTTGTTGTGTCCCTGGGCAAGACACCCTCCTTGCCTCCAGTGTCTGCATACGTTGGTGTATGAATGGGTGACTGGTTCCTTACTGTAAAGCGCTTTGGGCCTGATAAAGGTAGGTAAGTTGAGTCCATTTACCATTAAATACATTTTGCCAAAATCAAGGCCTAAAATGTAAAAAGCATTAAATTGGATTCAAACTGGCATTAATAAATGTATTGGAAAATGATGACATTGCTCATGAGTTCATTAAAAATACCAAAATAATTGTCTAAAACAAGGGTAGCATTTTAGCCAGTAACACATACTATATGGTCTCATTGGGTGTTCTGTAATCAACAGTATTTCTCACAATTTTAGAGTACTTTAACTCTAAGAAGTGAAAGTACTCTCTGAGTTGTGTAATAATATTTGTCTAAATCATCTTGACAGTCAGAGATGCTCTGCTGATCTTAAACAGCTGCTTTGGAGATTGACCATGTTTTGTTTTTGCTCAAAAGTTTCCCATTTTGTCCAATTTTCTTTCCTCTGTTTGAAGAAATGTTTGCAAATCTTAAGAATTGAAATCTGCAGCATGGCATTGTGCATTGTGGCATTAAAATACAGTAATTGGGCATTAAAAAGCATTAGATTTGACTTGCTTCTGCTTGTATAAACCCTGTCTGTCCTACCCTCTGTATCATCATAACAAATGATCCATTTACATGCTGACACAGAAAGAGCACAGGTCTAATATTGGCATACACAGTGGCAGAGTGGTTAGCTTATCTACCATGAGCGAGAGGTTGTGGTTTGCGGTTTCTTCTCTGTTCAAAGATAAAGCTCATATACAGCTGGGAAATCTAAAAGTTCCTGTGGCATCATAAAACCATATAGTTTCCCGTGTAGGCTGCAGGTGTATTCATGGGTTTCGGATTCTTCGCAGAGACACACGCTCCAGGTCCTGCTTCTTCTCTTCGGCTTGAGCTGCAAAGTTCATAAAGTGTTCAGAATCTTGTCATTTACAAACCGCCACATCTACATTCATATCTTTTTAAATGTTTCTTGTTCTCTTGAATCTGAATGATGAAAAGTACAGCAGTGACCTCAGGTCTATAAATAAAACTCTCGATGGGAAATGTCAGCTGCGGTTGTGGCAAATGTGGCGGCCATTTTGTGATTGCAAGTTCTACCTAACAGTAATGCAAAAAGTGTTACAGAAATGTCATTGAATAAAAGACAAAGAACCCAGATAGAGTGATAGTTTTGAGTCCTGATAACAGTGAAATCAATCTATCTTTGTTATTGATGTATTTATATACAGTATGAACATGTCGAATATTAACACCTTCAAATACTAAAGCACGGTGAGGTTTTTTTTGTCCTTTTCATGCAATTATTAAATTTCTGTGGTTTCTTTATCATTAAACTCTTATAAGTGGTTTATTGGACCTTGGATGTGTATCTACCCCACAAACCCTAAAAACTCTACATTCATTCATGATTTCTCACTTGTCTTCGACCTAAATGTGGTCGATGGTTTGACAACAGCTAAAAACATCTGGATCGTTCATAATGTGCGATGTTCGGTGGCTAATGCTAACGGCTATAGGGAAAACACATTGAGCAGGCTAACGGCCTAGCCGACTTGCTAAGTGTCTGCAAACAAAATGGCCGCCAGAGAGATGGAAATGTCGCATCTAGAGTTATATTAAACATCTGTGGTAATGACCTAGTTACTCTAAATTGTAAAAGTCGTACCTCGGGCCCATGTGCGGTAGATGCAGACGCCGATGCAGAGGATGATGGTGTAGAGGATGAGCAAGCAGACGAAGACCAGGATTCTGTACAGAGAGATTTCCCGTGGAGGAGGCTGGGTCGGGGCTTTCTCTGTCAATCACAAAATCATCCGTTAACATGGTACATTTAAACTACTACATTATTTGCAGACATACTCAGGGCGTGGTGGGGAGTTTGGGGTTTTGGTTTTACAGCATTAGAGCTAGTTTTTTTTTTTTTGCACCTGCCTTCCGTAAAGTGCTTCTTCCCTCCTCCCAATACACTGTGAGGCTCTAGCAGCTGACTTACCCTGCCTTGACCATCCATCGCCAACCGGGCACAGCCGCCCAGCAACTGCACCTGCTAAGTCAACTGCTCTACACACCCCTGCAGGGAAGCAGCCAGAGCCGCGTGAGGCTGGCCCCGCTCACTTGTTTCATTAGGAACCTAAAGATAACTGGCATTTCTTAACACATTGAGTAATAGGTGTGTAACAAATGTGTGCCACGATGTACGCGATGCTCAAATCTCACGAGTTTTAGTCATTGAGTTAAAGTTTTATAACCACCGCGGCTGGTGTTATGCCTCTGTGTGCGCACTCAAACAGAGCTCGTGTGTCTTACCGCTGAAGTGAAGGCTGCAGACGCTCCATCATTTCATAATCCAATATATATATATATAATAAATCAATATAAAATGTTGGTCTAATCCTTCTTCTCCACATGTGCATTTGTGGCTGATGTGCTTTCACCCTGCGTTGTGTATGTGGTGCTCTGGCTCATTGAGAGGAGGCTAGGTTGAAGTTGGGGGAGCAACGCTCAAGGCCCATTTATTTTGCTGGCGAGCAGAAACAAAAAGAGGTGTTAGCCCAAATACATGTGCCGACCCAAAGGCGGCCTACGGACAGAAGGAACAGAAAAAGACACGTAAGTAACTAATAATGACATGGGTGACGATAGAACAACATAAAGGACAAATCAAAACTTCCTAAACATGAGTTTTGATAGATGATGGCTACAGATATAAAACTCCGCTCACCTCTCTCTCAATACCTATGCGTAGGTTTCCTCCGGGTACTCCGGTTTCCCCTACCACTAAAAACATGTACAATGGGTCAGGATGTATGAGAGTGTGTTTGAGAGTGTGCATGGGGGACGACGGATGAAAATTAGCCCAAGGCTACAATCCGGTGTGGCTTGTTCATTAACTTGCACTGTCCCTACCAAATAAACCAATAAATAAATAAATAAATACTATCAGGAACAGAGAAAGAGGAAGAGGCGGAGTCGACCATTTATACTCGCCAAACCGGACGTCCCAGACGTTGGACAGACAATCAAAATAAAATACACAAACACAGACAAACGCACACTCTGCCAGGTACACAAAACACCATATAAACTAACAAGTGGGAACAAAATACACATAGCCCATAATACATCCATGACATAGCCCCGAGTATCAAATACTCGGCGTGCAATCCCACGCTATGCCACACAGTGGCGCTCAAAACCCAATTACCAGAATGTTACACATTGTCCAATCACGTAAAAAACATCAAGTCCAGTCCAAAGACGAGCCTAAAGGCTGCCTGGTGCACATCGCCCCACACGTGACAGTGCGCTGCTTTGTTTACTTTGGGGCACATGAATTTTGTTTTGTATTTTCTTTAGTTTTGTGACCAGGATGATATTTTATCATTAAGCATTTTTGGAAAATTGGAAAGCATAACCAATTTTATCCTTAAGCGATCATTAATACTGCCTAATAATGAACATGTATTATTTCGTAACTAAATCGTTACACCCCTCGTAAGAACTATTTTATGTATTGGATTACTTCAGTAGTATAACAAAGTTATATATATATAAAAAATCAGACACTTATTACTCTAAAGTTGTTGGTTTTGTTTAAAAAAAATCACACATTTGTATTCAGAGTAAAACAAATATTGTATAGCTCTAAGGGGCTGCCCATTCTCAGATGATTCGCAGATAAACGCCAGCCTGACATGATTGACAGAAAGTATGACCTAGACTGCCAATCAAATATGTCACATGCGGTCACGTGAACTGAGGGAGGGAGGCAAAAAAAAATAAAATATATATATATATATTTTTGCCCTATTTTTAGCAATGAGGTGATGGACTTTTGAACTTTTTAGTTGGTACAGTCACTATGAAAACTTGTTGTTTGGTAAATGGTCTCAACTCATATATAGCACTTTTCTACCTAAGGCCCAAAAGCTTTACAGCAATGAACCACTCACTCATTCACTCTCATTCACACGCAGACACTGGAGGCAAGGTGGGTGAAGTGTCTTGCCTAAGGACACAACGACAGTGTGCACCTGCAGGAGCTGGGATTTGAACCCCCGACCTTCTGATCATGAGACGTCCCGCTCTGAGCCACCCTCGCCCCTTGTTTGACTCACACATGGCGGGTTTACCGGGCCTGTATGAATTTATCGTTCTTTCTCCATACACATAAATGAAGAAGCCAGTCCCGGTGTACTATGACTAGGTTATGTTTCATGGCATTTATATAATTTCTGAGGTATAAGTAACATAATGCAGTGATGTTTAGTGGCCATTGCCTGTGTATTTGACCAACTCAACAAAAACTCGACAAAACCTGATTCAGCATTTAGCTCAGAAGCATCTTTTATACTCTAATTGTTATCTACAGATGTGTTGATTCATTAATGATTTCTAACCAGCTTTGACCTCACCTGAATATGACTGATGGATTGACTTCGGCTGAAAACATCTGGATCTTTCATTCTTTGCAGTGTTTGATGGCTAATGCTATAGGAGAAAAACATTGGGCGACAGGCTAACAGACTGAAAAGTTTACCGGACTAGCCGACTTGTTAACTGTCTGCACATGTTAGGATTGCCATTTCTTTTTATTTCTATGGGTGAGTTTGTGATGGAATTTTATAGATGCAGTGTTATATGGCATTTTATGGAGAGCTAGACAACTTTGTCCATAGACTGAGCATAAAACAATACAAAAAGTGAGCCAAAGTAACTCTGATAAACTGATACAGCTGCGCATTTGTTGATTTTAGACGGATGACAGTTTTGAAAATAACCAGTTTTCCTTGTGGTGTTATTTACTATAAAGTTAAAGTTCTCACCTTCTTGCAGCACGATGAGCTGACTCTCCAGAGACTGCTTCTCAGACGGGAGGTGCTTACACTTGTACATTCCCTCGTGAGCTTTGGTCACAGGGGAGAGCACCATTTTGCCTCCAGGAAATTTCCCCTGAAATTCACCATTTCTGAAGAAGACGGCCTCGAAGTCGGACGTTGGGTCGTGGTGTTCCTCCGCTCTGTAGGAGCAGCGCAGAGTCACATTCTGACCCTTCTTCACCGGGAAAAACGGGCTCTCCAGGATCACCTTTCTGTCTGGAGTAAAACCATCAACAAGTCAAAGGAAGTGACTTTATTAAAACATATTGCAGCTGATCTGATAGATGGCAACACGTCATATACGGGGGCGTGGCCTAGCTGAGGAGGAAAACATTCTCATGGGAATCACAATTTTTGTATTTGTGTTTATCTGTTTTTCTGGTGGACTATAAACACATTTATCACACACACATGAAGTCAAGCAATAATCAGGTCCATATGGATGTTTTTTCAAAGCAAATTTTTCAGTAAAAGCGGGGGGGAAACAGCATAAAGCTAATGTTAGCTTCATGTTAGCATTGTTAGTTGTTTAAAAATATTATATGGGCTGTTGATTCACTTTGCTCCTCTCCATTTATTAGACAAATAATCCAGCCTTTGTTAAAGTAATGGTGGAGTAATAAGCTCTATGCACTCCAGTGACATGCAGCGCCGCTGTTCTTCCCATGGTTGTCATTATGTAAAGGTTCTTCCTCTCACTATTTTCCCAATAAGGCTTTGCAATGTCGTGCACAAATCACTGAATAGTTCAAGAAAACGTCCCTGACAGTGAGATACTGATGGAAGTCACTGGCTACGTGTTAAAAACATTATAGTGTAACTTCTTGTCAGAAGAAACATCTGTGTTGATTGAGGAGGAGTTATAAAGGAGTCATAAAATAAATAATAAAAAAGTCCCATTGCACTTACCAGAGACAGTGATGTTGACTGGAGGGGTGCACTGCTCGTCCTTGTCCTGGCACCAGTAGAGCCCAGAGTCACTGACCAGCATGGGGCCCACTAAGCACCCTTCTCCCTTGTGCCTACCCCAGGGCGATTGCACTGGCTGGGGCTGGAATCATAGATGGTGCTTCTATAAACGCTCCAGGAGTCAGACGGGCAAGTGACTGTGAAGTCATCGATGGTGAAGTGCTGAGACCTGTTGGCAGAGAGGCTGAGCGCGGCCACTGCAGAGACACAAACCACAGGAAATACAACTGTTCAAAGTGCATAAGGCAGGTTTACATGCAAGTACAGGAAGTTTTAGTGCCAATTCTAGGAAAGACAAGCAGTAAAAGTCACTGCAGTTTGAGTCAGAGCACAAAACCTCATTGATAGATTTTCCCACTTCAAAGTACATCATGTTTGTTAAATCGATTCCTGACCGTTTCAGGCAAAGACCTGAAACGGTCAGGAGTCTTAAAGAATAACTCATTTTGTTTCCTTTGTTTGTTTTGTTTGATTCTTTATTTCAAGCATGTTCAATAAAATAATACACGCTGAAACAGGAGTCTCTCGGAGTCGGAGCGACCTGTGCCCCAATCACGCCTCTGTTTTGCACAAAGAAAGGATGAATATACAGGAGGAGGTTTGGATTACTGCTCTGACGAGGCAAAATGTATCAACTTTATATCATCTCTTCTGCCCCTCGTTTCCTTCCTGCTGCAGTAAAACGTTCCTCTGCATGAGCCCATTAAAGTCATTTCTCCTGACTTTGCATACCAGCCTCACTGTATTTAACCACGAGAGAGAAGAGCGACCACCACCATCAGGGGAGTGTGCACGTGCAGGTCGATGCCCGTCGTCATGGGAATAAGTCCAGTCAAAAGCTGATTGTTGTTACGGGGCTGGTGATGCAACGTTTGGTGTAAGAGCAAAAACTAATGTTTCCTTTAATAAAATCTGCAACTGTCTCATCCAAACACCAACACTAGGACATGACTGAGACACGGCTGTAAACCTGACCATTATAAAGTTTATTGTCTATGTCACGCTTTTGATCCTGCATAGTACTTCAGAACAGGATGTGCATGTCTCCTCATTTATTCAGCATTTTTTAAAAGTCTGAATTATGGGAGACATTATTTGTCAAAGTTTTATTCTAGAGTTCACTGCTCATCAACAGAAGATTTGATTTGATTTGCATATTTTATTTCGAGCTAAAGAAGAAAAGAAAAACAGAAATATATATATACATAATAAAAGAAAAAAAAGAAAAAAAAATTTACAATACAGCTCGAAAAGGAGTGGGAAGAAGACAAGCTTATTGACTCCCACCCCTGTTCATAAACTTCAATAACAATAACTAACAACACTGCATATTTCTTACCATTTTACAAAACAACTATCAACCGAGTTGGTTACATATTAACAAATGCGACACTGCATTATACCAGGTCAACATTCACAGTATCTCACACGCTACAACCAGTGTATTATTTCTGTCTCCCATACAGAATTCATTACCATGTTGGCATTACCGTTATTCACCATCACCATTACAACCCATATAACATTACTCTGTATCAAAGTGTTTGAATGATACATAAAATACTCCACATTTATTCATGAAAGGTACAGTAATCGCAGACTGATTGATGTTCATGATAACAAGAATAGTCTTACTGATACTGTATGTGTTAAAAGGGATTCGGGGCTTTTCTTTCTTTTTCTTCTTTTCTGTGACTGGACCTGCTGCCAGAGGGGAGCAGCCCCCGAGCAACCGGACCATCATTTGTTAAGTGTCCTATACTATGCATTAAAAGAGACAAATTTTAGGAGTCTGCTGCCAGAAGAGGGTTTCCTCGAGCTGCCGGCCCCCACATGTCTGCCCTATACTATGGGTTATGTTGAATGTGGAGTACATAGATATGTGCATGTTTTACTTCTAAGAATTTAATTCCTTTATATTACCATCAGCATCAATAGCAATACTGCTGTCTGAATCGATTGAGTTTGATTCTAAGAATAATCCACAGATTGTTAGGTATTAATCCTAGACTGTTACATTTAAAGTTTAAAGTTAAAATAGTGATGATAACAACACAACAGCAACAACAATAACAATGGCAATAACAACTGCAATAGTATAAGAGTAACAACCACAATATACTTCATTATTAGTTAGATCTGACCTTTAAAGTATACAGCACTTTGTGACACCCATTAGCAATCAAGTACCCATTTCCTCCTTCTGGTACTTTGACCATACCAGAAGGAGGAAATGGGTACTTGATTGCGAAAGGGTGTCAGTCAGTCAGAGCTCCTGCATTAAATGAAAGCTTGAACCCTTGAAGTAGACCTTGTGCCCTTTCTTCTGCATGTGCAGAGCTTGGGGTTGGTTTATGGTTGTCACTGTTGTTTTTAATGGAGTGTTTGGTGTTAACATAAAATTTGATAAACCTTTGAAACGGTTTAAAAAGTTTTAAAATCTGCTTGAGTCGAGGACATTCTCCTCTATCTTTTACCCACAATGTTTTTTCGTGGTTAAAATTTACTAACGTATTTTCTCTACTGTGAGATAATGTTTAATCTTATCTTAATGTATGTATTAGAAATAAGCTTAAGCAGAAAAAAGTTTGTCCAGCTTCTAAAACAGAAATCTGCAGTGGAAAATATCTTGTGCAGAAAAGGCCAATTGTTAAATACATTAAATTAGAATAAAAAAAGTCATAGTTCTTACCAGTCACTGCGCAGGCTAAAGCAGCTGCCATCACTGTGTGAAACTGCAGACTTTAGCCACATCCTGATTTATATAGAAACACTGAGGAAATGTGCACAAACACCTAACGCCTACATCAAACCACAATGAGAACCCAAACTCAAACAGCTACTTTTGCACAACAGGCACATTTAAAAGACTTTGCTTTAAAGAAGACGACATGTCATCAGTTCATATGTTTGTAAAGCTTTTGTCTATTCACTGTGTTTGAGAGAAGCAACACATAAACAATTTCACAGATGTTGATTCTTGCTAGAGGTGGGCAAGAGATCGTCTACAGCAGGGGTGCCCAAAGTGCGGCCCGGGGGCCAAATGCGGCCCTCAGATCAATTTTTGGTGGCCCTGAAGCTTCTTCTTAAATTGGCACACATCTCAATAAATGGTACGTTTTACAAGTTTCATAATTTTACACAATTATAACCTCAAAAACTAACATTTTATTGTGGGAAACTTTGTTAAACACCCTATTTTCAACAATAAACTGGACTGGTCCCACAACACCAACGCCCTGTACAAGAAGGGCCAAAGTGGCCTCCACCTTCTGAGGAGACTGAGGTCCTTGGGAGTGAGCAGGCCTCTGCTCAGGCCTTTGTATGACTCTGTGGGAGCCTCTGCTCTCCACTACGCTGCCGTGTGCTGGGCCCCCGGGCAGCACAGAGCGGGACAAGAACAGACTGAACAAGCTGGTCAGGAGGGCCAGCTCTGGACTCTGTGGAGGAGGTGAGGGACAGGAGGTTATTAGCCAAGCTCACCTCCATCATGGATAACACCTCCCACTCACTGCACGGGACTGTAGAGGAGCTGAGCAGCTCTTTCAGTGGAAGACTGAGGCACCCTCAGTGCAAGACGGAGCAGGTCCTTCATCCTCACTGCTGTCAGACTGTACAACAAGACTGTAAAGTAACATATGCAATAATCTCTGTATCAGCGCCACTTATTGACAACCTGCACTAGGACTGTAAACTTTGCACCTCAATATTCTACTTTTTTATAGTCTGATCTAATTCTAATTCTATTTTTATTTTTATTTATTCTTATTTCTTTATTGTTATAATTCCACCCCTTAAGATTTTTGCTTTTACTTATTGTACATAAGATACCTCCTGCACATGTCCTGTCTATTTTGCACACCCTGAGTGATCTTATTGAATGCCGAATGTAACAAGTGAATTTCTCTGTTGTGAGATCAATAAAGGATTATCTACCACATTGAGCACCAGTCTGTGGCTCTCCACATTGTATACACTTGAACATGTCGCCCTCGATGAAAAACCTTTGGTTCACAGGATGATATTGAAATTGCTGTTTTGGAAGACATGCAAATGTACAATGTCAAGTTTATCTCCAATGCCAAGAAATGGACCAAATTGGACAAATTGAAAAAAATAAATAAAAAATGTGTCGCCGTGTTTATGCCATGTTTTTGTCGCATTTTTTATACATTTTTGTCTTTTTTGTTGCATTTCTGTTACTTTTTTGTGGCTTTTTGTTTCTCTATTGCTTTTTTTATTGTGTTGATGTTGCTTTTCTGGCACATTTTTGTCACATATTTTGTTGTGTTTTTCTCGAATTTTTAGTGCTTTTATTTGCGGTTTTCTTGTTTTCTTGTTGCGATACGTGTCATTTTTTGTCCCTTTTTTGTCGTGTTACTGTATATGTGTAAGATCTGTGTGAGTATAACACAACTCCCGTGCGTTGGTTGGCAGGTACTGGTTAATGGGCGGACATGAGACGCAGGATTGTAACCAAAGTAACGTTACTGTTACTGGAGTAAATATTTTGGCTACTGGACCCACCTCTGATCATAAGGAAGATGCTGTGTGCAAACTTTTATATTTACTTCATTGTTTCACAGCTAAAAGGTCGTGGGTTCGATCCCAGGCCGGCCGATGCCTTTCTGTGGAGTTTGCATCTTCTTGACTTTCACTGGGACTTTCCTGAAAAGTAAAATGCCAAATAATAATATATTAATACTGGTAAATCATTTCCAGAGGTAGTTCTAAGTCACGGTAATGACTGAATGTAAATCAGACTTTTGCAAGTAAGTAAGTAAGGTTTATTTATATAGCATTTTTCACAGACAAGGAAGTCACAAAGTTCTTCACAAATTACAATACAGTTACAGTAGAAATACAAGATATTTACTCAAGTAAGTTGGAGCAAATGTTCCTTGAGTTCTGTGAGTAACTGTTTGAGCGAAAAAAGATCAGATTTATTTTCAGTGACGTCATAAATTGTGTGAAACAAAACATAAAATCCTGTAGAAATCGTGATAGGAATTTACAAAGAAAATTCCAAGAAAATACAGAAAACTAAAAAGTAATTCTAAAGAACAAGGTGCACGAGACGACATCTATTTAATGGGTTAAAATAAAGCATTCGCCGCTTAAACATTTACTCACAGTGGAAAAAGTAACAAGTATTTTTACTCAAGAAAGAAACAGATACTTCATTATGATTTTACTCAAGTAGAAGTAAAAAGTACAGATGATAAAACTACTCAACAGGTACAATTTCTTCAAAAAAGTAAATGTAGCTGAGTACTACCCGCCTCTGCACAGTACTCACAGTACTCGAGTAGCACAGTCTCCTGGTACTTTTCCACTCTTGAGTAATAGTCACTTTTTACTTCTTCTCAAGTTAAATTATGTCAAAGAAAAGTTACTCACTTGAGTAAATATTTAAGCTGCTCTACCCACCTCTGGTTATTTTATTTCCTTTTTTTCCTAAACTATCTAAAGTATCAAAGTGACATTTTTTAGATAAATCTAAATCTGATCTTTCCTTCCCTTGTTGCCATATTTCAGTCTTTATACAAACGTCTTTCCCTGTTCTATTGGTTCAAGACACTTGCGTGTGTTGTTTGTTTCCGTCCAATCAAACCATCATATAGCCTACCTTATCATTTTCCTAGTAGTGATGGGACTGATGGCTCTTTGAAGGGAGCCGTTCACTTTAAAGAGCCGTTCAAAAGACTGGCTCTTTTGAACATTATTCTTTTGTTTTAAAGAAAGTAAATACCCTCGGAATGGACTTTATTTTAAGGAAAATGTCACTATTTCACACAATATAACATCGATATTTCCCTCTATGGAGTTTATCACAAAAAACAACCACACGACCGTATTAAACTTGTGTGAAGTTAGCCCCCCCATAATGTCTGATTTGCTTCAAAATGGTGTCATTCGTTTGTGCACACAAAATTATCGTTTCTGCGCACTTCGTTTTTGAGTTATTGATCATTGATTGGTAATTGATCAGGGATTAAAAAGGGTCCGTGTGGTCCGGACCAGGCAGGGACCGGTTCCTGAGATGGTCTTTCGGTCCCTCAAATAGTCTTTGGGCTGAATTAATGGTCCCTGTAGATTATGTGTGGCAGGAGTGGAGTCCTGAGTCTCTATCAATATTTTTCGTTCATTTTCAGGAAAACCAACGATTTGCGCTGGGAATATATTTTGTTTCAAAATCAATCAACTGAAATACGCGAAACAGCGACATTACAGTGATCTTTAATTTTGTATTGTACTTATTGGGACTGTAGACAATGTATAGGATACTGATATTCTGCCACGCTTAAGAGAAGTTGTGTGGCGTAATTGGCGCCTCCTGCTTCGCTTGTGGGGCTCCATAGGGAGACTCCCGGGCTCACAAGCACAAGGTTGTGAGGTCGACCCTCACTCTGACTTTTTTTGACTGGGAACCCACTGGGAAAACAAATGCTGATCCAGTAAATAAATGCATTTTTGAAATTCAATTTATTTAGGGAGATTTTATCATAAAATGCTACCATGTTTTTAAACCATGAATGCGTTACCGCACTTTCGGCTAAAACCCCCTCTCGAGTAAATGCAAATGGTACATTGAATGTCAGATTTAGGGAGTGCTCAGGCACCCCCTGAGATTGCCAACGACGTGATACAGCGACGTGAGCGCGGCTGAACCTAAAGCACAAGAACAGGCTGAGTCCTCCAGCAGAGAGACACGGCGGCACGGTAGTACACGGTAGTACAGCGGTTAGCGCTCGTGCTTCACAGCTAGAAGGTCCCGGGTTCGATTCCCACCAAGGCCAGGGCCTTTCTGTGTGGAGTTTGCATGTTCTCCCCGTGTCTGCGTAGGTTTCCTCCGGGTACTCCGGTTTCCCCTACCACTAAAAACATGTACAATAGGCCAGGATGAATGAGAGTGTGTTTGAGAGTGCGCATGGGGGACGACGGATGCAAATTAGCCCAAGGCTACAATCTGGTGTGGCTTGTTTACATGCATGAGACCCATGTATGTTCATTAACATGCACTGTCCCGACCAAATAAACCAATAAATAAAATAAAAATAAAGTCTGGACCAGGAAATTACGCACAACAGCGGAAAAAAGTTGACTTAAGTCATGAGCGCGTTGCCCTTCTCTCAAGTCATGGGCATCCGTCAGATAATCAGCTCAACTTTAACAATAACTGTGTAACAGCGTTCAGGTAGAAGCGGCACTAGGATGCAGAGCGTGAGGGGAGATTACGACGTGAGAGCAGAGCCACACATTCACGAGGACCTGCTCCTCTGGCCTCACGTCCTCCCGGGGTCTCGACATAAAACCGTCTCACGGAGGCTCCTCAGAGCTGCTGGAGTTAAAGGCAGGTCCAGAGCGTCCTCCTCCTCCACACAGCAACTTCACCGCTCACGACGCATTTGCAGCCCAAACACTGCTGTTCCGTTCTCTCGGACGCAGTTGTGAACAGAAAATTGCGCATTTGCAGGTGCACGTGCGTTTATAATGTGTGTTATGTTGTTTAATCGCCCCAAAAATGTCATGTTTTGTGAGCCCCTCCAAGAAAGACCTCAGCACCCCCTAAGCACCCCCGGGACAAATGTCTGGCGCCGCCGCTGGATGGAGATGACCGGGGCGGACTGAGGAGGAGACAGTGTTGTCGCTGCAGAGCGGAGTGGAGCTGAGTGAACAGGTGGAAGATGTGAGTGACACTCACCCTTTCCCCGCAGGCCGCGCTCACGTAACGCAAAACAAGCACAACAAAAGTGACGCCCCTCTCACGAAGAGGGGAAAAAAAACATTCACCTCCGCAAACCCGTTCATATCGTTCACTGTAAGATCGTTCGCGACTGACTCATCACTAATTCCTAGATTCTTTTTACCTGCGTAGCTTCCTTAACTTTGCCAGGTGACTGACCGACAATTAATCCCACAATGCGAACTTTTCCTCTCGCCCTTGTTCCCTTTGGATTTGTGATCTACATTTACGCGCAGGGTAAGTGTTTTTGTCCATAATATTTTGGTCATAAGGCTTTTTGTAGAGACAAGAGGTCGCCTGTAGAACGGTGAAACCCCAAAACTAAATGGTCTTAAGTTATTAGAAACGGAGTGTAAGAGACTAGATTTCTGTGGTTACTGGTGAGTGTCAGAAGTGGACAGCAGTGCATTTAGGGGACATGAGGTTGAGATTGCAGAGTTGTAACAGCGCCACTTCCACCAATCTTACTGGAAAAAAGTAATCTAGAAATAAGTACATTTGGCCTTGAGTAACTCATTTGAAGAAATCTGTCCATATGTCAAGTTAGAAGTAAGAAAGAAAAAAAAATACTCTAACGATATCAACATTAGGTTAAAGGAAATCAATGTATTTCAATACGATTGTTGTGGATTTTTTATTTTTTTATTTAAAGAACTGGCCTCATGGACAGATTTCGTCAAATCAAGAACAAATAGCAAAATGCAGGGACTAATGAATATGTCAGTGTTGGGTCCTGACATCCCTTTAAAAATGTGTTCAGCACCGCGCGCTTCAACTCAAGTGCGTGTTTTAAGCAGGCAGAGCTCCGTAATGCAGTGCCTCCCTCTCTGCCTGGGCCTCCGCTCCCTCTCTCCTTCATTTGAATCGCTCAAGTTTCTCTTTAGTTGTATTTATTGTCTAACTACCATCAGGCCAAAGCAGTGACAAAACCGCGCACACTATGTTTACATAATAAATTATGCAAATGAGCCATGCACATTTTTATGACTCGTTCATTAATGCGCAGCTTTAGAGAGTCCTTTGACATGGTTCTAGTGTAAATGTATGGGATGGCCCGAGCCAACAACATATAAACTGTAGTCTTCACCTAAATGTAGGACTCAAATATGGTGAGACCAAACCAGGCAGAAGCTTTGGTTTTCTGAAGGAAGTGGCCACACCTACACGAGGCAACATACAGTATAATCAATTGTCTAATAAAAAATAGCAGAGCGGTGGGTCCATCGACACAGTTTGTGCCCATAGGGCCCCTGACGGTGGCACAGCGGTTAGCGCTTGTCCTTCACATCTAGAAGGTCCTGGGTTCGATTCCCGGCCGGACAGGGCCTTTCTGTGGAGTTTACTGTTCTCCCCGTGTCCGCGTAGGTTTCCTCACCACAAAAAACATGTACAATAGGCCAGACTGAATGTAGTGAGTGAGTGGTTGCTGGTTGGAGGGGCCGATGGCACAGACTGGTAACCTCACTCCGTCAGTCTGCCCCAGGGGCAGCTGTGGCTAAAACAATAGCTTGGAGTGAATGAATAATGATGACAGTGCTTTGAGAAACTTACACAAACATGCTGAGTCTATTTCTTTTCCAAAAGCTCTTCTTTGTTTTGGCCATAACCTAAAACACTGTCGTCAAACCCTGGTGTCAGACGGACATACTGTATGATTTTTTTATTTTTTAGACTTTCCATCTTTGCTCTGCTGGATATTTCTGTGTATAACTAAATCAGACTGTTATGACTGTGAAGAATCAACCTTCAGTTGGGTTTAATTGCCTGTTTGCAACAATGACTTCCCGTTCATTCCCATGGAAAATTTCCAATGCTAAAAGTTCCTGAAATGTAACAACCCTATTTTTGAGCAGCACAGTTCCAGATGAAATCGCAGGACATGCTGCTGTTAAAATGCAGTCTCTCAGGCTGTATGTCAATACTTTTATTTTCTTATGTCAAACTACTTCTCCTTTTAGGATTTACACACACGCGTATGTTGCCTATCCCGTATGCAAAATCAAGGCAAATTTACCCAAGGGTTTGTATGTGTGTTTCTTTGGAAATGAAACATAAACAGAGGTGTGTAGATGGAATACTTTTGAAAAGGATGTTGTTCAGGTTAAATAAAAGGATGTTGTTCAGATCAGTAATATGTGAATAACCTGGGACTCATTCATTCATTCATTATTGCATCTTTATTATTTGAGCAGCTGAGTTTCACAATATTGTGAATGTTGCCCTAAAGGAGTAGGCAGAAGCAAAGAGCGTATTGAAAATGAGGAGTCACGTGCCGAGTTGGGGTGATTTGGGGGGGGGGCTCTGAGCCTGTCGGCCATGTTGGAAGCCGATTGGGGCACATCCCCAGAATTTCACGCATTCCTCATATTCCAGAGCACTTTTTTTTGCGCATTTACGTTTTCGGCGAGACAGAGAAGGATCTACGAATACGACAATGAAAAGGAAGGAAGTAAAGCAATGCAAAGAGATAAGGGGAAAGAAAAGGGACCTTACAGGAACAAGCTCATACCAAGAGTAAAACAGCGGTATTTGGAGAAGCTTGCGGACATTCAAAACATCAACACACGAGCTCCCTGCAGCGCAGACCTGGATTTACCTCCGTGCACATACATGGACACAGTAAACTACCTTGTATTTGGTGTAAGTTACTACACGATGCTGGAGTTTAAAAGCCACAAGTCTTTGGAAAGTTACGAGACTTTCTGCTGTGGCTGGATCCAGGACATGGCCATTTCTTCACATGTGTTTTAGTGTGTTGTCATTACATTGCATTTAGCAGACACTTCTTGACCAAAATGACAAAGTAATAAAGTGCGTGTTTCGTAAACACTACATTGTTACGAGATGTTCAATGTACACAAACGTTTCCAACATGTTTTGACAGGTCAGAGACTTGCGCTCCTTGATGCTGTGTCCATTTCTGTAACCTAAACTGTATCCCATTGTTCCTACGTTTTCCATGTCTATCGTGTGAGTTATTGGAGCAGTTTTTAACACAGCAGTGACTTCCAGGCGGTAAAACAGTGCGGAATAGTAAGAACCTCCGCTACTACGGCGTTAACAACCATGTGTATTGCCGCCAGACAGCATTCACAATGGCGGCGAAGGGGGATCGGCGGGGGGCTCTGTGCCGTGACGTCAACTCCTCATTCTCAATAAGCGCCTTCTCCCTTTTCAAATGGACATAGTTAAAATATATTATATTAAACTGTATAAGGGTTGTCAAAGAAGTTTCTTACCACTATAAAGTAAACGCTTGAAAGTATTGTCTTATCAAAAGTCTAAGCTTTAATTTAACACACGTGCGGAGAGCCGACACAGAAATACAGGTAAATCCATGACCAGCTCTGGCGGGCCAGAGCCTCGCATCAAGTTAATATACAAGACAGTTACATCATCACGGTGGGAGGGGTCACAGTTTCAGATACAGAGGCGCCGGGCAGGTTAGACGCCTCTCATGGAGGTGTGAAACCCAGGGCCTTTGTGTATGGAGATGAGCGCCCGGGGAAGCTCTTTGTGCCGTGGAGAGGCAAACGTAACAGGCAGGGCAATCGAGAGACTCTTCGTTCCTCGCCTGGTGGTGTGGGGGGAGAACCGGTTTCTTCCTGAAGTTGATTTTATAGCACAGCGGGAGGGGGCGCACTTGTGGCTATGAGCTGGTGCTGGCGGTGGCAACTTAGTTAACTGAACTAGTTTGCCATAACAGGGTGATCACCAAAGAGTTGCATGTTTTGATACGTTAGAAATGTTAGAGCTGCAAAAGGATGAGAAATTCCAAAAACATTTCCACAAACTTTGAGGAAAGTTTAAAAGGAAAATTAAGATTGGAAAACTTTTGTACGTCTAAATAAATCTTATATTGTTCCTGCCTTCTTTAGTGCATTTATTTTACAATAGTTAATGCCTTGTATGTATAATAAAACATGTATTACACATTTTACACAAACATATATTCATGATGTGACCAATTAAATACTTGTGAAATCATTGATTGATTGCCACAGAACTACTCATCAGTGAGCAAACAAAAGAGATCAAGTCAAGACTAATACATTTTAACATGTGTGTAATTCTTTCCACAGATTTCACAGTTGAATGTGATCCTAGTGTTGTGGGAGCTGAAGAAGGCGAAGATGCCACCTTGTCTTGTGAAGTGAACCCCCCTGTGAATTTGATGGATCAGTTTGTGAAGTGGCATGTGACAGGGGAAGACAATAAAAAATTGTACATCTGGAGAGGAGGGAAAGAGGAACCCGACCAGGACCAGCTATTCAAAGGCCGTATTAGAATCGACATGGATGGCTTGAAAAAAGGCAAAATCAGGATCACAATCTCCCAAATTAAACCAGAAGACCAGGGAACTACACTTGTTTAGTGTCTATTGATGTTAGACGACCCAAAGTGAGCTACGTCAAACTTAATGGTAAGAACTGTGCTTTTTTTTTTTTTTTTTAAACAGTTGGATCAACACAGCACAAAGTATTTCTATGACTGATGTTTTTGCTTCTCACAGTGAGGAATGAGGGCTCGAGTGACAAAAATCAAGTTCGTAACACCGCCACCACACCAGGTATGGAGGTCCAAGTGTTCACATTAAGACTGCACCGTACATTCACGGGGAAAGCTTGGGCATACAGTGCTTATTTCGGGTAATTTTGGACGTGTTTATTTGATAATCAGCTCAAGAACAAGCACTGGAGTAACTGGACTCCTTGAAGAAGCTGTGTTACATTGTACTTTTTAGATATTCTTTATGTTTGGGTTACACATAGCCACAGTGTGTTACAAAAAATCCTGTTATCTGTGACATTCGTAACATTACTTAATGCATCTTCATAGTGTTCTTAACCTCTTAACCCCCACCTGAACCGAGCACATTTTCTCCTGTTTGGCTTTACCCAAATCTAACGGCTTCTGGAAAAAAGCGTCAAAGTTGGGATGAAAATGCATCATAAAAAAGTGACAAAACGTGACAAAAAAACATCAAAAATGCAAAATAGTGACAAAAAAAGCATTAAACAACGCAACAAAACAGCGATGAAAAAACAACAAATGTGACAAAAGAGTGAGATAAAAAACATAAAAGATAGGAAAAATCTTCAAATCAGTTTTGTAGGTCTTAGCTTTCAAATGCGGCGTTACACAGAAGCTGTAAACTCCAGTCAAGAAGCTTTTATATTTGGGTAAAGCCGAACTTTATCACTTATACGCCTACACATCTGTAAATACAATCCCGCTGTTGTTCAATGTCAAATTGTTGTTGTCTTACCATATGTCACTTTTATTTTATCTTATTTTTATTTTTTTACGCATGCCCCTATAGCCTTATAGTTGTTTAGCTTATTTTTATCTTAACTCTGTTATGTGTTCTATGTCGCACGTTTGCACCGAGAAAAATTCCTGGTTTGTGAACCTGTTCTCAAACCATGGCAATAAAACCTATTCTGATTCTGATTCTGAACTAAGGATAATGTGCTTGGTTAAGGCGGGGGTTAAGAGGTTAAAGGGGGGTATTATGTAAAATCGACATTTTCAAGCTTTATATCATGTTATTATGTCAGTCCCTCATTAAACACATGCCTGGAGTGTTGCCTTGGCTCATTCACATATTTTTGAGTAATCAGTAAAAACTTAGACGGCAGCCATTTTAGGTGTAGCTATGCCTCAGTCCTCCTAGGAACGCCCCCACCTCCTGGAGACGCCTCTGGACCTTTCGTCACCAGCCAAGCCACCAACCACTGCTCCTCAGCTCAGCAGAGCCCCCTCCCCGCACAGTAGTGTTGTTTAGATGCCACAGCAGTGTGCTGAAGGGGGCGTGTCGGAAAGCTTCTTAAAGAGACAGAGGCCTATTTCAAGACGTTCAGTACAGCCATTTTGAGAGAGCAATTTTATTCAAGGCAGTTATTTTAATTTATTGCATATACAGACCAACAGAAGGTTACGTCATCATTGTAGTATGCTATAGACTCGTGCTATGTGATTCCCCTTTAACGGAGCGCATCAGTTCATGACGTTCGTGGAGGTTGTTTCACAAATGTCACGGTCCACCCTCAATTTGTGGCGGTCACAACAGAGCGTGTCCTTTCGTAATCAGTGGTGATTCGTAATTCATCGTGAGAGCATTCTGACAGCATTCGAGGTGCAGGACTCACTGTTGTCACACAGTTGCAGATGCTTGAAAAGTAAACTGAAATGAAGGATGTAAACTGCTCGCGTAGGTTGTACTTGTGAGGAAATTAGTATTCCGTAAAAAATAAATAAAAATTGATGATATCGTGATTGAGATTTTAGGCCATATTGCCATGCCATCCATCATCCATTTTCTTCCACTTGTCCGTTGCCGGGTCGTGGGGCAGCCGTTGGAGCTGCCCAGGTCACATAGCACCAGCCCCATGGTTCCTTCTGCAGGTGGTGGGTCCACGGAAGGACGGCCTCACGGTTCAAACCGGGCCTGTTGGTCTCTCCTAGGGGCTACCAGTGTACGCGGACACTGGAGGCAATGTGGGTGAAATGTCTTATTGCCATGCCCTATTAAGAATTTGGAAACTCTATTTTATTAAGACTGACATAAGATACGATATATATCTCGAACTGTAGGACAAAGCAGCTTCCACAAAGGACCAGGAAGAATGGGTTTGCAAAGAGGAGCAAACGAGCATGGGAGTGCTTGTATTTATAGCTATAGGAACCACAATTGGCCAATTATTGACATTACAGATTCCTGACATGGCCTGCAGACCCTGTAACAGTGCAGGACAATATTTGTGGCCATGCGTGATCATTTGTGCCATTAATCATAACTCGTGGAAACAGTTCGTAACACTTTGTGAATCCTCTTATTCCGTTCACATTTATGATCCTCGGTTACAAATGTGGATTCGTATCATTCGTGGCTTGTCCTTTGTGTAAACCTAACTTAAGCGCTAATATTTTTAAGTAAATTCTTCTTTTAAAGCAGTGCAGGTGTAATGGAGTAGAAAGTGCCCAGGCCGTGGAAAAACTGTAAAATGTAGTCAACAAGAAAGCAAAAAAGTATTCATTACCTAAAGTACCTTAAATTTGTACTTAATTACTTTCCACCAATGATCCTAACTTGCTCCTCAAGCTGTCAGTCCCACAAAGCATGTTGCTTTCTGCTTCTTAACCTTCACCTTTTCTGTATGCACCTGCTTTAAAATAGATTTGTGATTGTCAAACCTTTCAGTCTGCTATAATTTTTAGAGGCAAAAGAACAGGCAATGCTCAAGATGTGTCAAACCTTTGTGTAAAATGATTTTGACTGTTAATGTGTGGTTACTGTGCATTTGCAACTTTCTGATTCATTTATTTATTTATTTCAGGTTCTACTAATGCTGCTGGACCTGCTGGACCTGTTTTGGTGATGTTGGCAATCGTAATAGTAATAGTAATAGTGATAGCACTAGCAACTCACAGAAATCCAGAGGTACACGCACACAACCTATAATAAAAGCACATTAATATTAGTCCATTTCTACGGTTAACAAGTTCACGGATACAAGTATGATGCTCAGATTTGTGGAAAGCAGAAGTTAGTGCCATTGGGGAAGCTCAGCAAATCTCATCTCCATAAATAATTGCAAATCCCACGCCCTCCCTGTCACCCACGGTGTCCCTCAAGGCTCTGTGCTTGGACAATTGCTGTTCATCCTGTACATGCTACACATCGGACTCATCATCCACCACACCTAATTTTCCATAGCTATGTATGCTGAAGACATTTACCTTTATCTTTCCACCAAATCCATCACCCCCACTGCAATAAATCCGAAATCATTCTCATCGGTCGCAAATCACACAAGGAGCACATCCAGCGCTTTCTTGCTCCAATTTTAGGGACTTTACATTTTCCAAATGCTTTAAAGAGGGGTATTATGTAAAATGGACTTTTTCAAGCTTTATATCATGTTATTATGTCATTCCCTCATTAAACACATGCCTGGAGTGTTGCCTTGGCTCATTCACATATTTTTGAGCAATCAGTAAAAACTTAGACGGCAGCCATTTTAGGTGTAGCTATGCCTCAGTCCTCCTAGGAACGCCCCCACCTCCTGGAGACGCCTCTGGACCTTTCGTCACCAGCCAAGCCACCAACCACTGCTCCTCAGCTCAGCAGAGCCCCTCCCCGCACAGTGTTGTTGTTTAGATGCCACAGCAGTGTGCTGAAGGGGGCGTGTCAGAAAGCTTCTTAAAGAGACAGAGGCCTATTTCAAGACGTTCAGTACAGCCATTTTGAGAGAGCAATTTTATTCAAGGCAGTTATTTTAATTTACTGCATATACAGACCAACAGAAGGTTACGTCATCATTGTAGTATGCTATAGACTGGTGCTATGTGATTGAAAAAAGCATAATACCCCTCTTTAAAACAGACGCAAGAGCAGCTACCGCACACGCCATTTCTATGAGTGCAGTGACTGCTTTTGTCTATTGGTGCAATGAATTCCCACCTCTTGGTCTGTGATTGGAACAATGGTGGTTAAATCGGGAATTGATTGGCTGCGAGCAACTGTCCAGATAGTTCTTTTTTGTACAGAAAGGTCCCTCCTCCTCAGATTAGAAACATTGCATTCATCTTAAACCCCACACTCTCCTTTAAACTCCAAAACTGCTTTCTTTCATCTCTGTAACATTGACCACCTCCACCCCACAATCTCACCCTGTGCTGCAGAAACCCGCATCCACGCTTTTGTCACCTCCAAACTCGATAACTGCGATAGCCTAGTCTACTTGCTTCCACAGACATCCCAACACTGCAATGTGTCCAAAACTCTGCCGCTCGTCTCTTCACCCACACCCGCAACAGAGACCACATTGCCCCTGTCTTCCATCAGCTCCATCATCTCCCCGTACAACAGCACATTCCCTTTAAGGTTCTGCTCGAAGCTCACCATAACCTGGCTCCTTCGTACCTCAAAGTCGCCCTCTCGCCGACTCTGCTTTGCTGTCTCCAACCTCCTCAAACCCATCACCAACTCAACGCACCAAACTTTTGCCATTGCTGCCCCCACCCTCTGGAACTCACCCCCCTGCACATCAGAAACTCTGACTTCCTGCAAACTAGGGCTGGGATGACACACTTTTCTCATGATACGATACGTATCACGATACTCAGGGGCTGATCCGATACTTACTGCGATACAGTAAGTAATTCTGATTAGTAATGTATATATTTTTACCTTATAATGTAAAAGAAAAACATCACCTGCCCAAAAGTTTATAAACCAATGTTTTATTTATTCTTTTTGTGGGACCTGTCGTCTGTCTGTAATAGACTCAAAATGTGCCTTCCATTGTAATGTGATTTTAATGTGTGTAGTTCTGCTTCTGAAATGCACAATACTACAGCCACAATACTAGCTGTAGGGTTTCAGACTGTGGTGCAGGGACTACATTATACTATTACTCAGGGGTTTATTAGTGTGTTTGTATCTTGTATTTACTTGTGTTTTAGTTCTTCTTTTGATCTGGTTTAGTTTTGTATCTCTGGCTCCATGTTTGCTCGTATGTTATTGTTTTGTGTACGTGTATTCAGAGTAACTTTTACGACCAAACACTACCAAAGCTTTTGCGTAAAATACTTGACATGTGACAGTGTCTGTACTGTATTTAAAGGTGTTTCCAGATGTGACAAATTCAACTCCAATATTGTAAGTGCTAACTTTCTTTTTATGCTAATTAATAAACTTAGCCTTTTCAGTGGCTTAGTTTAGATGCAAACCAAAAGTCTGATCATGATCTGATTTCTGGAGTTGTCCTTAAGTGAAATGGCTGTGTTCAGCATTAACTGAATTCGATGTGATCTGATTTCTTTCTGATCTTTCAGATCTGGACATTAGCATAAAAGACCAAATGTGACATAGATTAATAACAAAAACATTATTGGAGTTTCCTGGTTTCTTTGAACCAGCCTGAGCTCTGCAGGTTTAGCTCAAATAATGTGTTTGTTTAGTTCATCTGTGATTATAGTGGCATTTTACACCAGTCAAACTGTGAACAACAGGCAGCTTTGGGAAAACAACACTGAAGCTGCTTGAGCCAAACCGTCCTGAGGAAATGTTTATTCTGTTTAATGTTTATTCTCATGATTGTTTACAGCTGAACATTTTTAAACTTTGTTTGATATAAACATGCTTTTTTAATATGCAACATTATGACACAAGGAGGAGAATCGTGTGTGAGTTTTGTAAACTGGGAAACTGTAGGTTATAGGAAGCCATTTATGAAATAGATGTGTTTTATTTTCTTCAATGATCAGGAAAATGTCACTTTTGTATAAGAAAATACATATTTTTTTCTGATGTTTTATTTTTGGTTTGTGGCAATAATGTAATATGTAACATTGGTCCCTCATATCTTATAAATGTGTACAATTTACAAATAAAATTAAGCTTCTTGATTGTTTTCTCGAGACAAAGTTTGTAAATATTACTTCAAGAAGTGTTTGGAGAATGGAAGTTTAGATTCATAAAGCATTCTGAAGGAGACAAATCAAAAGAAAATTACCCAAACTCATCAATGTGACACTAAAATCACCTCTCCCTTCATTATCATGGCACTCCGATCATAATTACTATGTAATTACTAATACCGGTTCAGTTCTGGTTACGTGTTGTTTTTTTTAAGATATGCTGTTCTGTCCATTGTCAAATAGATAAAAAAAAAGTGAAGCATAATTTTTTACACTTTTTTCATACTTATATTTTGAGATATTTTACTGAAAACTTCTGTTGTACGAATAAAAAGTGTATTTCATCACATTGTAAAAGGACGTCTTTTTGGATTAATGCTTCTGAAAGACAGGTCTGAAAAATAGAGAACAATGGTTTTAAACTTGTCCGTATGTCGTTAAACATATTTGGTTTCTATAGTTTCAGTCAGAGCTTCATTTGATCCCTGTTTGGAGGAAAACCAGGATTTAAACGCAACAACAAAGTGTCAGAAAGTGACAAAAAAAGCCACAAAAGAGCAACACACATTTGACAGTGATGTGACGAAAACACAAAAGCCACAAAAATGAGATGAAAAAGAACGTGAAAAAAGTGACGACAACGCGGCAACAACGCAAGGAAAAAGATCTGTTTTGTGGGTCTTAGCTTTCAAATGAGCCGCTACACGTGGCCTATAGGCTGTGAGCTCCAGTCCAGAAGCTTTTAGATTTGGGTAAAGTGGAACTGGAGAAAATGCGCTCAGTTAAGGTAGGGGGTAACTTGGGTTCCTTAAGCTGCAGACGAGTTTCACTGCATGTTCCTCATTTGAAAGCTAAGAACCGTCAGACCTTCAGTCACAGAGCTTTAACTTGGGGCAAATGACTGCCTCACCATAAAAACTGAACTGATTGTGGGAGATACAAACAGATCTTTTCTGCAAAATGTCAACATCACCAAACCATCTGTCACAGCCTTCGTTCTGAAGACTTTGCTTCAAATACTGCAAACTGTCACTCATATAAAGACATTATTATTATTATGTGTTTAGTTTCATCAACTACAGACTCCACTGACCCAAGAACCTTGTTAGGATTAGTTCATCAAAGCTAAAATGGACCGCACGTGAGCGCCTTCCCCTGCTCTGGGTTTATTACATGCGCTCTGGCTCCATCTGCTGGTCACCTGGCCCTAACGTCAATCCAGTTTTATTCATTTAGAAAGAGAAACTATGGATCATTTTATATCTGCGTAGCTTTAGCCGCGGGTGGTTAGCCTTTGTCGACGGATCAAAACATCAAATTAAGAGATTATGTGTTTGCTTCGTGCTGCGCTTTTCCTCACCGCATGTATCATCCCAGCTCACGCTTTAAGTAAGTGAATTAACTTTGATACTTTGGGGAAGTGTCGCGATAACGTCGTCGATGATTATTGTCTCTGAAGTATCAGGCTAAACTAGAAAGTAGAAGCAGAGGTGGGTCGAGTAGCCAACATATTCACTCAAGTAACGTTACTTTGAAATAATTTGACTAAAGTACTAGTAAAAAGTAGTGACCCAAAGCATTATCACGTAAAAGTAGTCGTAGTATTGGTAGTAGTTTATTTGGTTATTGCATTCCCTTAAACATTAATCAAACATTTCCATAATTTGTGTACAACATGAGTCATGACCGAGGGTTTAGGCTGAAGTGAAAACTTATTCTGCCTCAGTTTACAGAAACAAACACAAACATTTATAAAAAACATAAATAATGAATAAATAAGAACATAATTTAACTATTCCTATATATATATATATATATATATATATATATATATATATATATATATATATACGTATATATATATGTGTGTGTGTGTATTATACATTTAGTTTTATGTTGATTAATTTCAAACTAAATCATGTCATGGACTCATTTAATCTGTTTTGTGTCTATTAAAAGTCTTTTCACTAGTTTCTTACTTTATTCATCCTGAATATATATATATATATATATATATATATATATATATATTGGAATTTTAATCATATTAATTTTAATAATAATTGTGAGCATAAAGCCAGCAACACACGGCGAAGAGGTTACAAGTATTTGGGAACTGTGTTCGACCACAAAGTGAAATTTGATGTAAACACGGACGCTGTAGCTAAAAAAGGACAGCAGTTTATTTACTGCGCAAACTTAACTCCTCTGGCGTCAGTGAGAGGACCAGCCTTTCAGCATCACTGAGGGAGAGCGAGGGGCAGAATCTTAGTAGATTTAAACATATTTTTGAAAGCTTTAACTTAAACTGTTTGAACTGATCTTCCAAGTCTTCCAAGGAACTGAAAAAGTACAAGAAAAAGTTACTTGAGTTCTGTGAGTCAGAGATGGGGACTCGCGAGTCGGACTCAAGTCGGACTTAAGTCGCTATTTTTAGAGACTTGCGACTCAACTCGGACTTGTCCCCTAAAGACTCGAGACTTGACTTGGACTTGTGGGTCAGGGACTTATGTGCATCTCTGCTCTGAGTAACTGTTTGAGTGAAAAAGTCAGATTTATTTAACATCATGTGGAAATTGTGATATTTTAAAAAATTCCAAGAAAATGGCAGAATATACAGAAGACCCAAATAATGATGAACAAGGAGCACGAGACGATACATGTATTTGATCGATTAAATAAAAGCATTTGTTGCTTAAATATTTACTCACAGTGGAAAAAGTAACAATTATTTTTTTACTCAAGTAAGAAACAGATACTTCATTATGATTGTACTCAAGTAGAAGTAAAACTACTCTAGAAAGTACAGTTTCTTCAAAAAGTAACTCAAGTACATGTACTTGAGTAAATGTAACTGAGTTCTAAGACACATTAAATTGACTTTAGGATTATTTATGGGGCAAAATGATGAAGTAAAGAGCGCGTACGTATTTTGGTCAGAAAATACCCAGTGTCTTCATGGGTATTTAGAATTTCTTCATATGAATGAATATTGACAATTCATCAAGTCATTATTTATTTTACCAATTGTCAAAAATGAGTTTTTGGATTTTCTGTTGTTTGGCTCCTTTTCTTTTTGCCCAACTAATACTGCTGCTTTTAGAGGCGTAGTACTAATATACATTTACTCAAGTGCATATAGCCTACTTTATTAGCCTGTAGTAGTAGTACAGTAGTAGTAGTAGTAGTAGCAGCAGCAGTAAATGTACTTCTTGGAGTTGCCTAGTTTTAATCACACAGTACTTTTTTCTTTGACTTGAGTAATAATATTTGTAGTAGCTTCTCAGTTCTCTAGAGTAAAGCATTAGGCTCTTCTTCCCACTGTGTTTTACTCTTAAGTGATTATTTGGTTTTACTAATACTTGAGTAAAATGATTCACTGACATCTCTCTTCAGATTTCACCGTCAGATGTGACCCTCTGCACGTTCAGGCCAAAGAACGGGATGAAGCCAACTTGACCTGCCACGTGGTGCCTCCGACGGATCTGTCCCAGGATACGTTAGAATGGAAATTTAAATGGCAAATGGAAGAAAAAGTTGTGCACACCTGGAGATGGGGGAAAGACGAACTCGAATACCAAGACAAGCAATTCAAAAACAGAACACGTCTGGTCCAGGACGGACTGAAAGTAGGAATCATCTCTCTCATCATCTCCAACATTTCTTTAGTGGACGAGGGGAATTACACCCTCATGGTGACCATCCACCATGAGGGTGAATACCATAAACCTGAAGACATCGGCACTGTGAGACTTTTCGGTGAGAACTGTGCAGATTGTGTGAATAATAGTTTCATCTTTACAAATGATCAGTATTTGTTAATCATGTTTTTGCTTGTGTAACAGTGAGTTTGAAGGATCTGACTGAAGGATTTGAAGCTCCTAACACCACAGGTATGAAAGTCTGCTTGTGTTTGATGAGAATACTGAGAAGGTGAGGATGACCAGAGTTGAACTGGGAGAAAAAGTTGTGATTTTCATTGTCATATTTTTGCCAAACACATTGAAAAGCCAAATAAGACACACTAAGGTGAAAGAGACTCATTTAATTAATCAAAATAATTCATCTCTTTTTTCCTCTCCAACAGTAACACCACGTAATGTCACTCCTAAAGGTATGGAAACTGAATTGTTTATACATATTATATATTCTGTATATTCTGTTGTCTCTAAACACAGTTGAGTTGTGCTTTTTTACCTCTGTAAAACATAATTTAGTTGTGACTCAAACATCAACATCATGGCCCCCTTCACTTGAAATGTAATTGAATATTTTATTTTGAGCCGTATAAACGTACGTGTACACAAATCAACAGGATGAATCGGTCTATAATCCTTATATTTCATTTAACATACTTTCTTTGCTCCTATAAATTAAATAAAAATAAACTTTCCCTCGAGTGGGAAGAAGACAAACTCATTTACTCCCACCTCCTATATATATAATTAAATAATGTGGGTGCTACAATAACTTAGTTTAGTCCTTGGTGTCTTATAATATAACAATAAAGTTGGTTACATACAGTATGTGCATAAACACTGTATTACATTAAGTCTACATACACAATACACTATAACAAATTTATAATTTTTCATTTCTTACACCCGATATATTACCATGTTAGTATTCCTGTTATTATTCATTATAAGATCATCATCAGGGCACGGTGGCGCCTCCGACCACCACCAGCCACTCACTATATTCACCCAGGCTTCCTGGTGGTTCCCAAACGGTCTCCCATCCAAGTACCGACCAGGCCCTTCCCTGCTGAGCTTCTGAGGTCTGACGGGATCGGTCAGAGCAAAGGCGGTAATGACCACATTAGTCATTACAATTGAAGTTACTCAAGTTACAAATGCATTTAAATGGTTTGTGTTAATGTACAAACAAAAAATGTACACTCAAATAAAATGCAACACCAAATCAAGATGGACACTAGTGTATAAGATTTGTAGCTGTGTGTAGCTAATGTCGTCAAAACAAAGTACAAGAGAAAATCAAAAGAAATCTTTGACTTCACTTTTGCTTAGTGTTTTCATATTTTTTGTATGGTTTTGGTCACTGTTTTATCCCATTTTTGTCACCTTTTTGTTGCTCTTTCATGGCTTTCTTTCTCTTTTTGTTGTGTTATTGTTGCTTTTCCAGCACGTTTTTGTTGCTCTTTTACCACTTTTTTGTTACATTTTGTCAAACGTTTTTATTGCTTTTTCGTAGCTGTTTAGTTGTGTTTTTGTTGCTTTTTTATTCTGTTATTGTTGATTTTCTGGCACGTTTTTGTTTTTGCCCCTTTTTTGCTTTTATATTTGGGTAATGCCAAACTGCAGACAATGGGCTTGGTTTCTTGTGTGGGTTAAGAGATAAAAAAAGAGAAGCTTATTATTCTAATCTTGCTAAGAATTATTCCATCCATCCATTTTCTTCCACTTGTCCGTTGCCGGGTCGTGGGGCAGCTGTTGGAGCTGCACCAGCCCCTATGGCTCCTCCTGCAGGTGGTGGGTCCACAGAAGGACGGCCTCATGGTTCTAACCGGGCCTGTTGGTCTCTCATAAGGGGCTTCTGAACCGCTCTTTGTCTGACCCGTCACCTAGGACCTGTTTGCCCTGGGAGACCCTACCAGGGGCACGAAGCCCCGACAACAGAGCTCCAGGATCATTCAGGCTCAAACCCTCCACCATGTTAAGGTGGAGGCTCCAGGACGGGCTACAAATGATTACGTTTTTATATTCTATAGTGAACTGTTCTGAAGATAAATGCATTTTACAAAGCATGTTCTTCTTGTGTAATGCGAGATTGTAAAAGCTGTTTAACGTTTTTATGCAGAGACTGGGTTGGTTTTGATGTATGTGGGGTCACGGTTTTGGACTGGGGGCGTGACCCGACTAAAGCATGTGCGCGGGGGCTTTAAGGAAATAAGTTGGTTAAGTTTTGTCCATATTTGTTTGTGTGTATACTGCTGTAGTGTTTAACTGAGACTGGGATCAAAAGTCTGTAAGGTGTGGTTGGATAAATAAAGCTGGATGATGAACGTTATCACTTTAAAGCTGAATTTATCACATCCAGAAATACTGAATTATACAAGACAAAGTGAGATAATCAAATGTGGCACATACAATAAATGAAGTAGCAAAATAAATCCCTAAATAATAGTTGAGTTACATAGAAAATTATTTTGTACATTTTATCATTCTCTTTTTTCTGACTTTCTTTTCTTTCTTTTCGATGTTACAGCTCATACTGGGCTTATAGTCGGCGGAGTAGTTGGATCACTGATAGTATTGGCAGTATTGGCAGGAGTACTCTACAAGAAAAAAAAATTCCCTTGTCAAAAAGGTAAGTCAGAGTTTAAAAGAGCCAGTTATTGTGAAATAAACATGACTGAATCATTACGTTAAGATACTAAAGTTAGAGCGCTGAATTAATGGTATTTTGTTTATAGTTTTACATTTTGAATTTAAAAGCTGGATTTCTACAGGAGGCAGCAAGTCAAATTTAATGCTTTTTAATGCCGCAAATGCAAAAAAATGTAAACATTCAGTCAAACATCAGAATAAGAGGAAATGTTGATATTTTAAACTAAACTGGACAGTGGGAAACGTTTGCACAAGAGAGACTGTAAAGTTTCAGTGAGAACTGCAGCTGAATTTGTTTTAGACCAGTGTATCGTATATAGGGGTATGGGGGGCGGTACTCGGGGCTCGAGCAGGGGGTACTTGGAATTGTTTTGATCAGAAAAGCTATATTTTGCAGTGCAGTTTGGGAGAATTGTTGGCGTCTTTTTACTTACAAATAGTGATTGGTTTCTAAATAACACTGTTCAGGTAGAGAATACACAGACTGAAAGGTCCAAGGGCTCCACAAAACAAAAAAGTCATGAACCACTGTTTTAGGCCATAGTTTTTGTGTTTTTGACAAGTATATGCAGTAAAATGTCGGCTCTCAGTCGTACAGGAGTTGTCCATCTTCATTGACGGTTCTTGAGTTATCTTCTCTGTAGTTGAAGTGTAGGATGTTTCACTTCTCATCCGAAAGGCTTCGTCAGCAACACTCAACAGTCGCTTTCTCATTGGCCGGTCTCCGACATTAGCAGTGGAGCTAATGAGTCCAACCATGACGTCGCCTCCACAAGACGACACCAGTTTAAACTAACCCAAACCTTAAGGACAGTGACGTTTACTAAAGGCGTCTTTCAGGCGTGAGCACGAATCTGACCAATCAGGGGTCGATATGCAAATATGGCCTTTCCCAGAAAAAAAGAAAAGTATCCTGGACAGTTTAGAAATATTTGTTTATGACTAAATTTGGCATAAATATTATACCAATTTCCTTTTTTTTTTACTCCGTTTGAACCTGATGACACTAATTACTTTACTAAACCACTGCCACCACGAATAATCCAAATGACATCAGTTATTATAATATTATTGGCAAAGATTTGATACAGTTTGCACTCAACTATTTTATGTAAAACTGTTAAAAAAAGTTATCACGTTCTAGGCTCCTAAAGTCTCTTCTTTTTGATATTAGATTAGATTTGTTTCCATGACCTTTACTGATATTATGTTTCAACAAAAATATGTATAGTAGAAAACTATGGCAGAATATGGTAGTTGTGTTTATTATGTGTTATTGTCTAATTTTTTACGATTGTTTTGAAACACAGATCACCAGCCAGTTTCCACCAATGAGCCCATATGAGCCCGTGGAGATTGAACTAAATAATCCATAGAGGAAAATAACCAACGGCAGATCAATTGTTTGCGTTTGTGTGACTTCGAATTGTTAAAAGAGCCTATAGTTTAATAGAATTTTGGGGCAAGTGTTTACTCTCTCCTCACTTTGAAATCTCACAGACTATCACTTTAATGCAGCTGACGAAAACAGCCTTGTATTCAATGAGAACGAGAAGAAAGAGGAGTAGAAGAAATGTGTGCCAAAAAGCAGCCATCGATCCAGGCAGTGAAATCTCCCGGTTCATTTTATTCTAAAGACAAAACGTGAGTTCAGATGCCCTGACAGAACTTTAGCAGCCTGAACAGAGTTCAGTCTTTTCTGTCTGCATGAACAGACAACTGCACTGACGGTTGATTCTGACCCGCCCCTCAGTATTAAACTGTAGGCTCTTGTTGTGAAAGCTTGTAAATACCATATACCACATATTGAGAACACTCCTCAATATGTGACAACCTTCCTGTAAAATGTGCCTTAGATCTGGAAGTGTTTGTCAAAGAGGTGCAGCTTCTGAAATGCACTTAAACATATTCAGGACAATGCAAGTGGTTCTCAAGCTGTGGTTCAGGGAGTACTGTCTTTATTGTCCCAGAGCAGTGGTTCTCAACTTGGTGAGTGGCCAATCTTAATGCAGCCGGTCTGACTGGATGTATCGACTCATTGTGATTTAATCTGGATCTATCAGGATGGACTCACAGAACTCAAAGACCAGTTTGAGGAGGCGACAGCACTCACTCACTCACTGTTTATTAACCTGGCAATGTCAAACTATAAGACACAAAACTAGGGTCACCAAACATCCCAGTTTAGCCGGGACAGTCCCAGTTTTCAGCCCTGTGTCCCATGTTCCCCTATCCAATCCCAGACCACAGTTTTATCATGCTCCAAAAAATGCAAAACAGATTTCTTTCCTTATGTTTTGCTAAGCATGAAAACCCTCAGTAAAAAGCTCACGGTCCGACATATCAACATGTGTGACCTGTGGCACAACTTGTTATTGCAGCTAAACGGGGCCACACCAGTTGAGAACCAATATCTGAGAGTTTTTTTCTCATTGTTTAGTACGTACTTTGCCTTTTGACCAGGGGAAGGTGGTTCTAAAACACCACCTGGTACAAGGTGCTGGTACCAAGTCTTGTTGCACTGAGTAGAGAGTTGGAAAAAGGACTTTGACCGTAGACTTTATTTACACTGCCAACGGTACGGGTCAAGTTCATCTGTAAAGTAGGAAACTGTTGTGTGATGCTTGTACTGTATTGAAAGGGAACACTACACTGTAACTACATCTGAACTTGTGTGGCCATGTTCAGCACTTTGGAAACGTTTTGTTTAAATGTGCTATATATAAATTAATTGGATTGGATTGATTTCCAAACTAGTTTTAGCTGTGAAATCTGGCAGCTCTTGATCTGTGAAGCTTATTCTAATCATCTTGAAAACATTTCCATTCATGTAACTGTGATTGAATCCTGGGACGCGGGTCGGACAGATTTATGAAATATTTACAAAATATTGTACAGTGCCTTAAGCTCAGGTTAAAAGTTGCAAAGGCAGCTCAATAAAAACACTGAAGCTGTTTTGTGTCAAACCGTCCTGAGAGTGTTTGGTTATATTTTATAATGTTTGTGTGTATTTTTTGTACAACCGTGTGAAAGCATCAGCTGTCTGTGACACTATAATGGAATCTTGATGTAAAGCTGTATTTTTCCTGGTGGGAACAGGCTTGTGGCGCTGCACTGTGGCGACCGGGACTGTCGTGCTGTGGCTATCTGTACCACAGCATGGCAAGTCCAAGACAAATTTCCCTATGGGACAATAAAGTTTATCTTATCTTATCTTATCTTATCTTATTTTAAAGTTTTAAAGTTTTCACTTGACATTCTTGGGGGGCAATGAGAGAAAAGGAGTAACACAGTCCAAAAGCAGCATCAGAGGTGCAGATGTTGAGGAAATTCTGAGAGAAAACAAAACAGCTTAGAAGAACTTATTCAAGAGTACGTTTCAGCATTGTCTTCTTCAGATCATTCCTTTTTATTTTCCTCTTTTGAACCACAGTGCATGTGGACTGGACCAGCCCAAGTTCGACGACAATCTGGACTTTGTTTTAACCTGTTATCTGCCAGCTTAGGGTTAGAGTTTATGTATATCCAAATCTCAAAGAGACAGGAGAGTTTACAGCTTAAGTGCCAGTGTGACACCTCATTTGAAAGCCAAGACCTTCTAGTTTCTAGAACTAAGAACAGTATGAGTGAAACACAACTTACATTACCTTTGCCGTTCCCTAACCCTAAACAGAACCTTAACCCCTGACCCTAAACCTAACCCGAGCGCCCTGATCACGGGGACGGCAAGTATCAGATATCGTATTCCCATCAGTGAGTGTGTGGAAACATATCTGCTGCAGTTATGTGGCTATTGTTTACAGTGTTTTGCCGAGGTTACTGCCCTCCAAGTGATGTCAACGAAAACTGACAATACGATAATGTCTTTTTTTATATGCCTTTCTGAGAGAAATAATCTAATAATAAATGTTTTTATTCTAATGTTCTGTCTTTGTGTATTCATTGTATCAAGATACTAGGACTACAGTTTAGAATTGTGATCTTTGCTTAAAATCCAGATTCAACTAAGATATTAAGGGGAGACACTGAAGGCAGTGTTTTCCATTTTCAAGGTTTTGGGCCAATTTGTTTTTTATTTACACATATCATTTTCACCTGGAAACAAACAAAATACCCAATATTCACAGTAACATGTTTAATTATTGCATTGACTCTATGTTTATTCATAGATTTATATAGAAAGTTGTAATTTCAAGAGCCATTTTCTCACATTGTGGCGACAGTATCTCCACATCAGTAGCTCTTGCAGACTTCACATTTTCCACGCTTGGACTGAACAATATTATGAAGGTTTTTATCAGAGGGATTTTTTAAAATATCGAATTCCTAACTTGATTTATTGAGACCAGAGAGTTCACGAGTGAGGGACGGATGGAGCGTGAGATCGATAGACGGATCGGTGCAGCGTCAGCAGTGATGCGGTCGCTGTATCGGACTGTTGTGGTGAAGAGGGAGCTGAGTCGATCTACGTTCCCTCCCTCACCTATGGTCATGAGATCTGGGTAATGACCGAAAGGACAAGATCGCGGATACAAGCGGCTGAAATGAGTTTCCTTCAGGGTGGCTGGGGTGAGGAGCTCAGTTACCCAAGATATCCCAAATCTGAAAACGTCTTAGTAACAAATATGTCAACAAAATAACACCATCAATTTAAACCTGGCTCAATCCATTATTCAGATTTTGTTGCCGAAAAATATGCGGAATTTTTAGGCATAAAAGCCCTTATTTTTGTGTGAAAACATTATATGACCAAACACTTTATTTATTATGTATTTATTTAAATACAAAAAATACAAAAAAAGTCAGAAAACGACAAACCGATTCAGGTCTGAAATGCTTCAAAATTCCACCTCGTCACAAAATCAAAACCACATTTTGAAACAGGAATTTTATTAGCTATTAAACATGATCTGAAACTAGCAGGAAGTCACCTGTGTGTGTCTCTTTGTGAAGTCCAGAGTATGAGAGTCTGTGGTTGGAAACTCATCTCAAACTTGTCTTTCTTCATCTTTGATAATAAAAAAAAAGCGCAGATTGGGCAGAAAGTGAATTCAGGTCATTTGAAGTGTGTGCATCCGGCCTAGAGTCTAACCACAGACACAACCCACGTTCAGACAAATGAAAGACGGTGTCAGCGCAAAAGCCACAACAACAGGTGCCACGAAGATCAAGAAACTCTCCGAAAGACAAAGATAAACACAACAGCGCGTCCATTCAAACCACAACCTCCATGATGACGTCATGGCTTCCTCTTGTTTTTCCATCGACTCGAGCGGCTGAAAAACAAGACGAGACATTTCATCACAAGTCAAACAGTGTACGTTAAAAGCAGAAACAGTCAGAACATATTTGATAATTTACTACTGCTGCAACTTAAAGGTTAAAGGAGATTTCACTTCTCTTTTCTCATATTTCTATATCCTGGATCATGCAGTGGAAGTACCTGTTCGTCTCCTGGATTAGACTGCTCATTGTTTGGGGAGATTAGAGAGCTTTGCCGCACAGTGACAAACACTAAGCAACAGGTTTCTGTGATGGTTCAGGCTTTGTAGCAGCTCAACAGCTTTATGGCTAGCCCTGACTTGTGTAAATACAGTGAAAGGTTCAAGAGTAAGAAGAGTAAGAGGTAAACCTTTCCGCCGGTCTCTGTAAATGAGCCCGAGCAGCACCGTGGACACCAGGTAGGGGGCGCTCACGACCACGTGGCACAGCACTCGCAGCACGGACGGTGAACTGGAGGAGGAAGACGGCACCGGATCTGAAAAGAAAGAAAGAAAGAAAATAGTTAACTGTGTTTTGCATTTCCGTACATACAGACGGCATCTCCGGAATCGCTCATTAACCCTTTCATAGCGGTCACTACAATGGACAGCTGTTCAATTGTTGTTTTCTCCTACATGTCTCTACAGTGGACGCTAGTGTGTAGTACCATGCACTGCCACCCACTGGTCAGCTTTTGCAAGGGGAATTTTTCCCTCAAAAACAAGATGGCCGACAGGAGAGATGGTGTGCCTTGGAGGAAAAAGTTTGGTGACAACTGATTCAGACTCTACTATCAGCTTCAAAAAAGATAATTATTTATTTATTTTTGGTTAAATGTTGGCATATGTTCAAAGTGTGTAAACACAATGTTAAAGCAGTACTAAGTAACTTGTTTACCTTAATAAATCCTTTCTGTAGTCCCTCTGGGGGTAACACAAGTGTTAATGGGGGTCTTTCATCTCCCCCGGTGCCTCTATCCTGACAACCACAATTGCAACTTCGCTGCCTACAGGTCAGAGGCCCAATACACACTAATGGAATCACGAAGAAGAAGCTAACAGGCTAACAGGCAAAGCTAACTGCGGGCTAGCGCCACTTAAACTGTATTTACAGCCAAGTTTGAGTGAAAAAAAAAGATCTCCATTGTGTAATTGGATGAACAATATCCCTCTGTCCCTTTGTCTTTTCTTTTGTTTTCTTAAAAACATTTTATCAGTTGTTCAAATGCACGTTGTCCACCCTAGTGGACATGTCACCAACTCCTTGAAGAATGCATGTTGAAAGAAATATGACATTGATTATTTTCTTTTCATGCCTAAAGAGTAATCAAAACACGTGGGGAGAAAGATTCTGAAGCATAATTCATGCATGAACGGGTGAATGATCATATTTGAAGCTGAAGAGGGAAAACAAAAAGGGAAGAGAACAACTCTTTCACCCATTAATACAAAACTACTTTAACAAATGCAGAATTGTGAATATATTTTTTACTAAATAAAGATACAGAGACATTAAGAGGAGCAAAGTGTTTCAACAGTCCCTCAGTAATGCTAACCATGATGCTAACGTTAGCTTGAGTTTACTTGTGTGTGCTAAATATGTTCCGCTCACCCTCTGAACCCTCAGTTTGAGCTTCTGAACTCTAGGAGGCGACACAGAGCCCCACTGTCTATAAAGGCTGTGTTTAAGAAGTCTTTCGTCCTCTGTGCTGTGGGAATTCAGAAGTAAGCAGCGACCTGAACACGCCCGCCACAGAAATGCACTGAGCTGTTCTGTAATATTTGTTCTGTTTGAAGTATTTTTTTACTGGGCATGTTTATCCTTGTCTTGTGTTTTTATGTGTCGGTGAGCCAAAGATAGACAATAGACCTCTAATCTAATCTAATCTAATCTAATGTTCATAGTCCGCCCGATAACGGCTTGTGTACAATTATGATTAACCAGCCTCATTCTGTTTCACTGCAACTTTTCTTTCATTCAATGTTTTAATTTAAAAATAAAATGTTTTATGCTTAAAAATTACCCATGTTGCCAATATTCACCTGAATAATGGAAAGAGCCAGGGTTAAGTTTCATGGTTTGACTTTAGGCCGGTGGTTCCCAAACCTTTCAGGCCACGACCCCTAAAATCCCTCAGCAAACAACTCGGGACTCCTTTATGTTAAACTATTTTTTTTTTCTTTTTTTTTTCTTTCTTTTTTTCTTTTTTTTTTTTTTTCCTCCTTTATGTTAAACGTAATTAGCATTTGTAATAACTTAAGGTGCAAAACATTTAAAAATCTGGTTTAATGTTATTAGTTTAAATACTGTATTTTGATATTTGACCTAATTTCACTCTTGCTAAGGACAATATTGGAAAGTTTGGAGTCTCTAGGAGTTACTTGAAGTGCGGATGTTGTCACCACAATGTGAGAAAAATTACTGAACACGACGTCAAACTGATATATGAAACTCAAGAGGGTTTTTTTTGGAGGGAAAACAACATAGGTTGAAAAAAAAATACAATAAATCGCGTAAAACCCCTTAACTTAGTCTTCTGAAGTTAATCAAATGAAAGATCTCACCTGTGACGGTCTCTCCATCGGTCACTGATTCTGTAAAGCCAGGGCTCGAGGTGGAGTTTCCTAAAACAAAACAAAAAATCTCATTATATTTTCCATTCTGCAGCTTATTCTATGGAAATACAGTATACACATAATCAATATGTTTTAAAGGCAGGGTATGTAGTTTTTTGTAATAAACATTCCAAATACGAAGCGGCTACATACCCTACCTTTTAACTACAGCGGTCTGGGCAGTGTTATGGTGCAGAAGAGGAGCTGGAGAGGCCGAGGAGGCTGATTGCTCTGCTGCCGCGGTAGAGGAGGCGGCGTGAAGGCAGAGGGGTGTGGCTGAAACGGCAGGATGAAAGAGGAGAGTGTGTTTATATGACCGGGAAAAGGTAAAGGAAGCGAGAGGAAGAGATAAGACCGAAAGAGGAGGCACCACTCTGTGACATCAGCATGTGGTCGGGTCAGTGGTTACATTAGCCGTGGTTTCCCGGACGAAACCACCGGGTTTGATACACTGCCTGACCACTAAAAAGTATCCACTTGGATGTAACTATGGCTGATTCCGAAACCTTTCAATTATAGCCTCTATGTCCTAACACTAGCTCCTAATCCTTAACCTTTCATAGAGTCAGCTGTTAGATCTCTATGCAGTTAGTGAACTAGCTTCAGCAGCATTTGTCCTTACCCAGGGGAAGGGGAAGTGACATCACGAACAGCTGTTCTTCTTCTTTAAGGTTATTGGCAAGCAAACAAAAGCGCATTCCGCCACCTACTGTATATTGTCCAACAACAACATAGTGTCCAAATAAAGACATTTAAGGAGAAAAAAAAATCCAAATCCAAATGATCCTTCACATTTCCCTATAGCGTTATTTAATCTCAACAGCTGTTTCATAAAGCTACAGTATGCAGATTAGCCACTAGCGCAAACTGCCTTCATTTAAGACATTTGCTCCATCCGAAACCAGTAAATTGGTAAGAAGTCTAACGCCAAACCGGATGTGCGTCAGCGTCCGCCATGATAAGAAGCGTCCGAATTGGGTTGTCTGTTAGGAAGGAGTTAGGGAAAGTGGCCTGTATGCTAACTATCATAGCCACTTTAGCATAGGGGCCTCTGATGCTAACTATCATAGCCACTTTAGCATACAGTAGGGATCTCTGATGCTAACTTACTGGCGATTAGGAGCCACTGCGCCAATCCCTCCACCCCCCTCGCCCCCACCCTTGAGTGATTCATGTGCAACCACTGTTGATTGACAGGTGCACAATTAATAATACAAATAATTAAAAAAAAAAAAGATTCTGCACAAGCCAAACTTTATAAAAGTGCCAAAAACATGTTGTCGTCCCCACAGCTCAGTCACATGGTTTTAAAGAGCCTTCTCAGTAAATGGCCTAAATGAAGCAGTTTGTGCTTTTGCTTCATTTAGTAGAAACTTAAGCCACATGGCTAATTTGCATACTGTAGCTTTATGAAACTCTGTTGAGATAAAATAAAGGGAAATGTGAAGGATCATTTGGATGTTTCTTTTCTTTTTGTTCTCCTTAAATGTCTTTACTTGGACACTATGTTGTTGTTGGACAATATACAGTAGGTGGCGGTATGCGCTTTTGTTTGGCCTGCACTTAACTTTAAAGAAGAAGAAGAAGAACAGCTGTTGGTGATGTCACTTCCTCTTCCCCTGGGTAAGGACGGTGGAATTGGGCAAAAGCTGCTGAAGCTCTAGTTCACTAACTGCATAGAGATCTAACAGTTGACCCCATGAAAGGTTAAGGATTAGTTGCTAGTGTTTGTACTTAGAGGCGACAATTTAAAGGTTTTGGATGCAGGAATTTACTAAGGCGGCTCTTTAAAACACTGACATGTGACTGAGCTGTGGTGACAACAACATGTATTTTGTAACTTTTATAAAGTTTGGCTTGTGCAGAATCTCTTATATATATTTTTTTAATTAGGCTAATGCGCCTGTCAATCAATAGTGGTTGTGCAAGAATCACTCGAGGGTGGGGGCGAGGGGGGCGGATATGCGGCGCGGTGGCTTATGGGATGGCACATGGCTCCTAATCACCGGTTAGTTAGCATCAGAGGTCCCTATGCTAAAGTGGCTATGATAGTTAGCATACAGGCCACTTTCCCTAACTCCTTCCTAACCAACAGCCCAATTCGGACGCTTCTTATCATGGCGGACGCTGACGCACATCCGGTTTGGCGTAAGACCTCTTACCAATTTACTGGTTTCAGACGCAGCCTAACTGTTCTGATCTGGTGTGGCTGCAGTTGGTCAGGTCTAAGTGGGTCTATGTGCCCAAAGAATGAGCTCAGTTGAACGTCCTGAATGACCAGGTTATTGCATCAGTGGATTCCCTGTGACATTTGTATTTGTATTTGTTCAATGGCGTCTGCGCCTCCTTCTTACCGACGATGGTGATGTTGACGGTCGGGCCGCGCTCCCCGAGGTCGGACTCGCACCAGTACGAGCCGACGTCCGAGGGGTAGATGTTCCTGATGACGCAGGGGCCCCCGGGCTCCTGGGACCCCCACGGGGGCAGACAGGCCCGGACGCCGGAGGACCTGGTGCTGCGCTTCACCTTCCACACGCCGGAGCCGCCGTCGAGGCCCTCGCAGCTCAGACGCACCGAGTCATACAGGCGGTACCCGGGTTTGAGCGGAGACACGAGGATGGAGGAGGAGCGGGGGAGGACGGAGGAGAGGAGGAGGGAGAGAGCTGAGAGGAGAGGGGGGAGAGTTTGTTCAGACCCATTTAACCAATTTACGCTATTTAAACCTTAATATGTCAATTTGTAAGGCGAGATGCTACAGGTGAATAGGGAAACTTTTAAACATAGAGACATCAATTTGAAACTGTTGCTGTACATTACTGACGTAAATATGAGGAAAAAAATTATTGAAAGTCTTAATAAGTCTTAAAAATAAAGCGTTTTATACCTACACTGCAAAACTTAATCATCTAGATTAGTTTAAATGTCTCAGTTTGAGCATAATAATCCAAATATTTGACTTGTTTTGACAAGTTGAAGTTAAGATGTAGATTATTTCACTTGTTCTGAGAGGTTTCTGTTTGTTTCAGATATTTTTTTATTTTTTGCCAATGTGGTAAGAAAATTGGTCTTATCCCATTGGCAGTTTTACTTTCTGATTTCAAGCAGGATCACCTTGGAACCATCGGACACGCCATCAAACAAGCAAAGTATTCTGGGCCATCCAGGAAAAAAATAATAATCAAAAACTGCTTAAAACTAAATATATTTCCTCATTTAAAGTCATTTAAGCCAATTTACTATCTATCTATCTATCTATCTATCTATCTATCTATCTATCTATCTATCTATCTATCTATCTATCTATCTATCTATCTATCTATCTATCTATCTATCTATCTATCTATCCATCTATCCATCCATCCATCCATCCATCCATCCATCCATCCATCCATCCATCCATCCATCTAAATCTAAATACTGGATTGCGCCAGGTTTGAATTTCTGGTTTACACATTAGTCATTAAGACATTTTCAGAGGGGTTTTAGATTTTGTTTAGGTATAACCTCTTACCATCCGCCTTAACCAAGTGCATTTTCTTCGGTTTGGCTTTACCCAAATCTAAAAATAGCCACAAAAGAGTCACAGAAAAGTGACAAGAACGCGGCAACAACGTGAGGAAAAAGATTCTATTAGATGAGTTTTGTGGATCTTCAAATGAGGCGTTACTCTAACTTTGAGATTTGAGTAAAGCTGAACCGGAGAAAATGCACTCGGTTAAGGCGGGGGTTAAGAGGTTAAAATAAAAATGAAAAAAAAAAAATAATAATAAATTCTCCTTGTTATTTGAAATACCAAACTCAATAAATCAGGTTAGGAAATACATAATAAAAAATCCCCAACTTCTAAATACTGTAGTGTTCAGTCCAAGGTTGTAGAATAATGTCGCACCAACTGACCAACCACTGACAGAACAATCTTAACCAACATTATCACAGTTGAAGCAGGTATGATAGAAATGAGAAACATGATAAATTTGAAGATGATATTTTTGAGAATGCTATTATTGTCATTGTTATTATGGTGATGATAATATATGTATAGTAAATATGGGTGCTAGTAATGTATGTGTATGTATATATATGTATATCTAAAACACTATGACTATTTAAACAATAAGTAAATCAATAGAATGGTGACCAGAATGGTAATATAAGCAATGATACAGTAAAAAAAAAAATAAGAAAATTATAAAACAAAGTAAATCACACACTTTCTATGTGTATTGTATTGTATTGTATTTTGAAATCGGGGTAGGCACTTATAAGCTTTCTTGCTTCTGCCTACTCCTTTTGAGTTATTATTATTATTATTATTTGTATTGTTTTTTTTGTGATAATGTAAATGAAAATATGTAAATATTGTAAATAATAACGCACTGTAAATAATAGCTCAAATAAATCAATCAAATCAAATCAATGTGAGAAAAATGCATTTTGAGAAAGTGGCTGTTGAAATGACAAGAGCCTGAGTGCTATTATTCTAATGCCACAAACGCAGAAAAAAAGCTGCATCATTCAATTTCTGACGATTTGCAAACGTTTCATCAAACAGAGGAGAGGGACAATGGCAAACATGTGGTTTATTCCAACCAAAACGGCAACTGTTTTAGACCATCCTTTTGGTATTTCAACTTATACAGTAAAAAGTGTTGAGCGATGTCATAGTTTTCCATTAAATTTAGATTTAATGCCAGTTTGAATCCAACGTAAATGCTTTTTAATGACATTTAAGGCCTTGATTTTGGCACAATTTATTGAATGCCTTATAATGCTTTATAAACCCTGATCAGTGCAATCATTAAACACGTTACTGTGAAGATTAGGTGTGTTAGGTGAAAGTTTATATGTTTAGAGAAGAATTTGATCCAAAACCTGAACATTTAAACAGGTGAGTGTTGCTGCAGCGTCTCCCCTTAAGATGCACAAACATTTAAACAGAAAAAGTCAAAAAGTAAATTAGACACAACAGGAAACTTTGGAGCAAAATGTCGGCCGTTGAATTTGTTCAAGGCTACAATTTTTTCTATTTCCGACAAAAGTATGCAGCAAAACTTATTGGGCGAGGTCGATATTTTCCAAGAAAGTTAGATTTAATGCCAGTTTAGTGCTTTCACAGCCTACGTTATTTTGTTTCAAACTTTTGGAGACACACAGGATGTCGAAGGGGCTAAAGGTGTGAACTCTGCGCCGCAAGAATAAACTGTTGTGTAAAACTATGACACACACCCTGTGTAATGCATGGACAAAGTGATACATAAACAAAAGAAAATGTTAGAGAATGTATGTTTCAGTAAAAAATACTCACGCAGCAGCAGAGAGAGAGGAGTTGGCTGCATCCTGTCGATCTGAAACTAGACTGACCTCGGTATCAGCAGAGGAGGCGCAGAGGAGGCGCAGATTCAGGCCAAAACACAGGAAACCGACAGAATAAAACAGAGCCAGTAAGATGCCAAAGCAAAGGGTGAACCTATTTACTGTCAGAGTCGCACGCAGTAACTAGAGCAGGAGAGAAGTATAATACGATGGACTTAAGTTGGGCCCTGTCCCATTGAGAACCACTACTTAGACCCACTACAGGCCCACAGTACACTCTAAAATACACATTATATCTAGATTAGTTTAAATGTCTCAAATTGAGTCTCTAAATTTGAGTTGTTTAACGGGTAAATATTTCATTGGTCATTTAACCTGAGATGTTTCTGACCCGTTTCAATACCTTTTGTCTTTATTTCAGGTTGATTTATCTGCCTGTGAGAAACTAAAGCTGGAATCACTGATTTCACGGACGTTTTCGATGACTCGTGTAAATGTTTTACTAATGAATGTCTGTAAGCTCTTAGTCGTACAGGAGTTGTCCATCTTCAATGAAGGTTCTTGAATCAGTTTCCAGACAATAGGGGCTGCATCTCAATCGGGAAATCGGTAAGAGGTCTGAGCCCAAACCGGATCTGTGTCAGCGTCCGTCATGATAAGAAGCGTCCGAATAGTGCAGTCTGTTTGGAAGGAAGTAGGGAAAGAAGCCTGGAAGGAAGTAGGGAAAGAAGCCTGTGCCTCTCTCATATCTGCTTTAGTGTAGGGACCTCTGGTGGTTCCTCATCAGCGATTAAGAGCTATGTGCCATCCCATAAGGGTTGCCAGCCAATCAGTAAAAACTGCACATTTCACTTGTACTGTAATTCACAAAGGATTCTGGCAAACAGTTTAGTTTTACAGTAAGTTACTGTAAAAAATACAGCAGCAAGTTTAGTTACTGTATATTTCACTTCAGTAATGTCTAGGCGGGAAACTGTTGCCATAGAAAATGATAGCTACAGTAATTGATATCGCAGTAATACTGTTACAGCAACTTACTGTAGTTCACATTACAGTAACACTGATGTACAAAGACAGTGTTAAATGGTCACATTTTATATAGCGCCTTTCTACCTGCTTTAGGCACTCAAAGCGCTTTACATCAAGGAACCAGTCACCCATTCACACACTCATTCATACACCAGTGTACACAGACACTGGAGGCGAGGTGGGTGAAGTGTCTTGCCCAAGGACACAACGACAGTGGCACCTGCGGGATTCGAACCTCCGACCCTCTGGTCACAAGACGACCCGCTCTACTCTCTGCACCACCGTCGCCCCTGTTACTGTAATAATAGTAAAACTAGTGTAATTGGCTGCACAATAATACACTGGAACCCTTTTGCCAGTAAGTTACTGTAAAAATCTATACAGTGAATAAAAAATGAAACTCTGCACAAGCCAAACTTTATAAAAATAATATTACATGTTAAAGTCACCACAGTCACATTTCAGTGTTTTACAGAGCCGCATTGGCCTAAATGAAGGCAGTTTGTGCTTTTGCTTTCATTTAGAGCAGGGGATCCAGACTTTTTTCATGGGGGTCGCATATTGAAGCGTACACGGGGTAAAGGGCCATAGATCGGTGCTTAGTGCCGCAAAACCTTCGACTAGCAGAGGTTTAAATTCTGCCCCATACTTTATTTATGCTTAAAGCCTTCATGCCAGCGCTGTCTCACAATAAAATGTTAGCTGTTAGGTTAGAATTGTGTAGAATTATTACATTTCAGATAAATAGGACCATCTCTGATGATGTGTGATTCAACAAGAAGACCGAGGGCCACCAAAAATTTATCGAGGGCCACATTTGGCCTCCGGGCGCACGTTGGACACCCCTGATTTAGAGGAAACTTAAAGCCTTAAGAGGATCATTTGGAGGAGCAAATGATCCTCGCAAAGACCTCACTGTGAGTTACTGACCTCACTATGTGTTAATACCTCTTTCTCTGAGGATAAAACAAAGGATAGGATTTGGTGGAATATCTAACCAGAGGATTTGTTTTTCATTTTTGTGATGATTTATTTATTTTTGTGTGTCTGTAGAAGGTAAATCTGAAACAGCTTTTTATCATCGTCTGTTTTCTGTGTGGCTTCATATCGTTATTGTGGTTCATGTTTGAGTCATTAAAATCAGCAGCAGCAGCAGGAGTGTTTTTTGTAGTCCAATACTATATGGGGGATGTAGTTTTTATGAAACAGCTGTTGATGATGTCACTTCCCCTGTTGTTACTCAGGACATAGGAGCTATTGGAGGAATTTGGAAGAAGTTTAGCTTGGCTTAGTCCCTCCCCTCTATTAACGGCTACTCTCACCTGTAGGTAAACACCTTTGTAGTTATAAGTCTTTGTAGTTCGAAGTCCTAACAACCGAACTCACACCAGTTTCATGGCTGTCCTGAAACTCCTCGCACCTGTAAGTATTTGGACCATAACTTTTGTGTTTTTGATCAAGGCACAGACGCCATTATTTTAATTTTAAATATAAATGTGATACTGGTTGAAATCCATTTTATTTGTATGTTTTCTATGCTGTGTTCTTTCTCGTCACAAGGTGGAGCCAATGTGCCACGTATTGACCTCATAAATACTGTGTGTATCTGCATTTGTTTGTCTTTCCTATGTTACACTTTACTACATGATTTCAGAGCATCAGTGTTCCATGAATAAGAGGAAAAACCAAACACTTTTCATTGTTTTTATTTGCCAAACGTGCAGTAAAAAACAATAAAAAACTATATAGTACAAAATTTTGTTATATTCCACATATTCACAAAATGTACAGCATATTTACACCTTATAAAGGATACCAGAGTATGCACATCACGTTTACAGAGTGGAACGACTATTTCATAACTTAAAGATTCACTGAAACGCGCTCTGCCACTCACTGCGGAACGTCATGTGCATATGCTAATTTCTTACTCTTTTTTTTTTCTGGCGGACTATAAACATAAATATCACACATAAATAAAGTCCAGCCAAAATCGGGTCCATATGGATGTTTTTCACAGCAGATTGTTCAGTAGAAGCGAAAAACTGCACTTGTTGCTAACGTTAGCACATGTAGCATGAAGCTACGTTAGCTTCCTGGTTAGCATTGTGCATTTATTAAGTATTTATGTGCTGTTGAACTACTTTCCTCGTCGTCATGTCTCTGTAGCTTTATTTAGTAGAAAAATAGATTTTTAATTCAGCGTTTGTTAATGGTGGAGAAAGTTTAGTTTCTTCACATCTTTGTTTTCACTCTGGCTGCTTCGAACATGACCATATAAGGGCGTTTACAAAGATGCCGTCTGTATCTCTTTGTGTTGAAGGCATCACAATATGTTCCTATTGTGCATTTTTCCCCAAACCCTGCCCTACACCAGTTTAACTTTGCAGATCTTGTTTCAAACCTAAGCCCGATTCAAAACCACAGACTGCGTTTCACAACATTACAACAAGGATTGGGCGGGGCATTTGTAAAGAAGAAAATAAACACACGTTAAAAAAACGCCCGCCACAAAACATGAAAAGAAGCGAAAACAAATGATATACAAGAAACAGCCCTTTGACAGTCTATAAAAAGAAACATACGTCTCTTAGAAAAGCAACATGATATTTAAAGGGACAGTACCTATTTTTATACCCGTAGTCGTCCAGTGAAATCCATTTTGTCCCTTTACAGTAGGTTTGGTTTATAGACATTTGTACAGAATCATTATAAGCTAATATTGTATTAACATTAACGGGTCATTCTGCATATTTGACACGTGTTTATAAACTCATCCCCCGAAGAACCAGGATGTTAGATACACATTCGGAGAGATAGGAATTTTATGTACGAACACTCCGTTTCAACGCTACAAATGCTGAGAAATCTTGGCGTTGATCGTGTTGTAAGATTCGCAAACTTTCCATCAGAGAAATAACGGGACATGTGGATATACAGCAGCAAATCAGACACTTTTGAACAGATGAGTGTGCGATTCTGAACAAAAATCACAGTATCACAATAAATTTGGGGACTTTCTCGATAATGGAGATGAAGCCATAAGTTTGTAAACCATTAGAAATATGCATAGTGGCTGAAAACGGCTAAAATGTACAGCTCTTTGTCGCTCAGAAAGATGATTGTCCTGAACAGAATGGCAGAAAACAAATGTCCACCAAGTTTTCCCCAAATTATCTTCCTTATTTTTCCCACCATATCCCCATTTTTCCCTCCAGTCCCAATATTATTAGATCTTTTTTTCCTTTGTAGGGCCTTCAACACAACGGAAACATTCCCGCTAAGCTAAAATGGCGGTAAAGGTTTCACGTGATCTTCCCGTTTTGAAGCTACGTCTTCTGAAGTTTTCAAATTTCGACCCTGAAAGGGAGCAACGTCGACATTGAGTTTCAGATCACCTAAAGCCGTGGAGCAGGAATCGGACACACTTCGCGTTCGCCGCACTGGAGGTTTGCTAATCCGATAGAAAGAGCGGGTTTCGGGAAAAGTGATATAGCGTCCTGCCTGGTCAGCTTTGTGCGTCTTTCTTCCTCTTTCTGCTCAAACTTGACGGATTTGAGGCGCCGTTTATTTCGCAGGTTGCCGTTTTCGCGGCGGACGATCCGGCAGCGTTGTCGGTGATGTCGGCGAGAAAGTCGAACACGCTGGTTCTGTTGTCGGCTTTGGAAACGGTGGATTTGGTGTAGAGGAGATCAGATCCGGTGGTTCTGCTTTGGGTTCTTCCATTTCGATCTTGAATGAGTCTTGGGACAGTAAATGATTGGTTTCCGAGCCGCTGCTTGTCGAGTTTCAACCGAAGACTGTTGATGCATTCTCTTCTTGTCATCTGTAAAAGAAAATAATGACATTAGAAAAGCTGCGTCTTTGAACCATTTTATATTGAAAACACATCTTTGAAGGGAATAACTTTCTGATGGGTCGAAACACTTGGATCTGGTGTCGTCTGCTGGTTTTCTAAGACCTTTGGGTTTTAAAAGCTGCACAGTCCTTTGCTAGTTTCTTATCGTGACTTCTCATATTTTGAGGTTTCATTATCGACACTGGAATATTTGTGAACGTCACTGGGAAAACCGTAAGTAAAAATGTGTGTCAGCGTTTTTCAATGTAAGGAAATGACCGTGACGACAGATGATCGAGAGATACCAAGACGGCAATGAAACAGAAGATAAAACTCATTTGTAAACACATTATAAAACCTCAGTGATTATTATTTAACCTCTTAAACCTTTTCAGCTTTACCCAAATCTAAATGTTTACCGCCTATATCTACAGGCCAGTGCAAAACCCCATTTGAAAGCGGTTTTCATGTTGTTTTTGTGTCACTTTTGTCTCCATTTTTTGTTGTATTTGTTTTTTTTTAAACTTTTATGTCACTTTTTTGTAGCATTTTAGTGTTTTTTGTGACTGTTTTGTGACTTTTTTGATTTTTGTGACTTTTGTGACTTTGTTGCCCTTTTTTTCTTTGCGCTTTTTGTGACTTTTGTGACTTTTTGGACTTTTTTAGCTTTATTTGGCTTTTGTGTGACTTTTTTGCTTTTTTGATTTTTGCCGCTTTTTTGTGACTTTTTGAGACTTTTTGTGGTTTTTGTGACACTTTGTGACATTATTGCCGCTTTTTGTGTTTCGATTTTTTGTGCTTTTTTGACGACTTTGTGACTTTTTAGCTGATTTTGTGACTTTTTAGCTGATTTTTGTGACTTTTTTGTGGTGTTTATTTTGCGTGTTTGTCACTTGGCCGGTTCAATAACTTAATAGCTGTTTAAGGAGATCATATCTTAAATGAAATGTATTTATTGGGGTTTTGTGTGTAGTTTCCTCAAGAAAACAGACCCTGGAGCTGTATTAGTTTCATTTATACGTCACCCTCACCTGCTGATGTCACGAGGTGGTGTGCTGTGTTGCGTTTTCATGTTGCTTTTTGTGTCACTTTTTTTTTTTTTGACACTTATGTCACTTTTTTGTAGCCTTTTAGTGTTTTTGTGTCTTTTATGTGACTTTGTTGCCGCGTTTAGTGACTTTTTGCCGCTTTTTGTGACATTTTACACTTTTTTGTGACTTTTTGTGGGTTTTATTTTTGCGAGTCTTTGGTGATTTTTGCCCGCTTTTTTGTGACTTTTTTTTAGACTTTTTTGCGCTTTTTTGTGACTTTTTTTAGACTTTTTTGCCACTTTTTTGTGACTCTTTGTGACTTTTTTGCCGTTTTATTTTTGGCTTTTTGTGCACTTTGTGACATTATTGCGTTTTTGTGACTTTTTCCGTTTTTTTTTTTTTTTACTTTTTCGCTTTTATTTTGGCTTTTTTGTTTTTTTGGCTTTTTGTGACTCTTTGTATTTTGCTTTTTTGTGCTTTGTGACATTTTGTGACTTTTTAGCGTTTTTGTCACTTTTTTGTCACTTTTTTGTGGTTTTATTTTGTGTTTGTCACTTGGCCGGTTCAATAACTTAATAGCTGTTTAAGGAGATCATATCTTAAATGAAATGTATTTATTGGGGTTTGTGCTGTAGTTCATGAAAAAACAGACCCTGGAGCTGTATTAGTTTCATTTATACGTCGCCCTCACCTGCTGATGTCACGAGGTGGTGCTGCTGTGCTTTTTGAAGACCAGACTCTTTCACTCCACTCTTTCTGATTGTTTATCTCACGATTTTCTACACAGCTAATCCTTTGTCGCTAATATTTGTTAGCTTTCGTCTGCTTCACTCACTCCCCCAGGTCTACGAGGATATTACAGGATATATGTAAAAACATGGATGCTGTAGGAATTCAAATGTAATACTGAAAATGGGATTATCAGACGGTTTTGCGTAATGTGTTGTCGCACATGATGCATCTGGGTTCAGGAAACTCCACTAAAGTTGAGGCTGCAATAAAACCATCTGAAACTTGTTGCGCCACTTAGACAAGATACGGAACTCAATCACACGGGTCAGCGCCTCTGTGCACAGGTCTAAAAATAACATGATTCATATTTGCTAATTCAGCGTCTGGGAAACTTGCCCGATTTGCAGCAGAATTTGTGGATGAGAAAACAAACTCCCACGATGATCAGAATGGCCAGTCCAGTTCCGATTCCAGCGTAGATCATGGGAATCGTGCAGGACTCGGTCACGCCTTCTGCAAAGTAAAAACACACTGACGTAAGTTGATGTTATCTGATACAACACTATTGTTATTTAGATAAACCAGGCTCAGCTAAAAGAGGAACAGAGGTGAGATAAACAAAGGTTAGTGCTAAAAATAGCTCTTTGGGCGTGTTTTAGGTTTTATATTGCACAACACAACGGGCAGAGACATGTGATATACAAGTTTATAATCTGGGTTAAAGTCCAAGGCAAGTTTATTTTTATCAGAACATTTCATCTCTGAACTTCTCAACCCCACATGAACCCAGCACAGTTTCTCCAGTTTGGCTTTACATTGCAAAAAAAGTGGCAAAAGAGCGACAAAATCGTGCCGGAAAATCAACAATAATGTAGTAAAAAAAAAAGCAACAAAAACAGACGACTAAAGAGTGATGAAAAACAACAAACGGTGACAAAGATAGGATGAGAGGGTGGTGAAAACACGACGAAAAAGCGACAAAAACACTTCCAAAATGTTGTTAAAACGTAACAAAAACGTGCTGGAAAAAAAAAAAAGAGTGATGAAAAAGCAGCAAAAAGTCAACAACAAAGCTACGAAAGAGCAACAACAATGTGACAAAAATGTGATGAAAAACTGACCATAACATGCTAATGACTAAAAAGTTAAGATCGGTTTTGTGGGTCTTAGCTTTTTTTTGTTTATTAGTTTATTTGAGCAGCAAACTCTCTGCTCAAAAGGAGTGGGCCAAAGCAAGAGCTTATAAGCTCCTCCCCCAAATCAATACAATTAAAATCATCATTTCACAAGAACACAGTGGAACAACAAAGGAACAAATAGTGTTGAATATTTCTATATATGTTTTTGTCATAATAGGCTTTAATGATTGTATATGAAACTGTGTTGAATGTAGTCTGTGCTTTTGGGGTTCATTTTGAATTGGGCGGACATTTTGCTGTATCGTTGTTGTTTTTACTCTGATATCCACTGGGGGCAGTGTGTCAGAAGGCGGAGTCAGATGGCGCAGAGATGGCGCAGAAGAAGTGCGGATAAGGAGACGCCTACTTCCTGTTCCTATAAATTACTCGTACTCAACCGGGTCGGCCTCTTTGCTCCATCCCTGGCTGGTCGATCAACATGTGTCTCTTGGGACAGCTGCATAACTTTTGTTTAGTCTGTAAATTCAGGGAATAAATAATGATTTTGATTTTAATAGAACGAGTCTCCGTCTTCTCTCCATATTAAAGAACTCAACAATAGCAACAAAAACAACAGCAAAACAAAATGGACAAGTGGACTAGTACAAAGCAAGTAACAAAAGGGATCATTACATTTCTTTCAGATGGTTACCATGGTAACATTGTTGCATTACCAAAGTCACTAGTTTTATGTTAAAAAGACAGATTAATATACATATTATACTCCATGAATATTATTATGTGCATTTATTATGTAAGCCCTACACAGTGTAGTGTGTTAAAAAGCCAGGTGTAGAGCGGGCCAGTTGTAGAGGGCAGTAGCTCCTCATCAACAAACCCCTACACAGCTGCCCTAGCTGATTTTGTGGATGATGTTCCTAATTGCAAATGAAGTGTTACACTGGATTGAGAAGCTTTAACATTTGGGTAAAGTCCAAACTGGAGAAAATGTGCTCGGTTCAGGCGGGGGTTAAGAGGTTGAAAACAGTCATCACTGCCCCAGGTTCACACAGTACAGACATTAAAAAACACAGTTGAAAATGAAGTAATAAACATATTTAAATATTCAGCGCAACAGCAGAAATCTAACTGAGTATGATTTAGCATTTAGCTCAGAGGACACTTTTAGACGCTAATTCTTATCTAAAGTAAAATCCCCAAAATCATTGATTATTTCTGACGAGGCTTTGACATCACCGAAATATGGTGGAAGGTTGAACAACAGCTGAAAACATCTGGATCGTTCATGGTATGGTATGGTTTTTATTTAGACAGGGACAGAGCACAATTTAACATTGACCAAAGGAAAGCTGCATTGTACCAGGTTATAGCAAAATGCTAATTTCCACCTGTAGTCCCTGAGCAGGTTGATGCTACAAAAACTGATTTTAAATATAGGTGAATACGTGACCATGGATTTATACATTTTAACATCATCAGTAACATACATTTAATTTAAATATGTTTAAAACATTATAACTTTTCCTACCAATCCTTTTTCTAGGTAAACGGTCGCTCCCTCATGACGTCGTTACAGATCATGAGTGCAAGTTTGATTTTATAGAAGCCATTTTTTAGTTAAATGCGCAAATCTTTTGAATGTAGTACATAATTTGCAATGTTTGACGGCTAAAGGCTAAAGGCTAAAGGCTATAGGGAAAATACATTGAATGGGGTAACAGACTCTTCAAAGTTTCTCCTAGGACTAACTGTATTGTAACAGAAATGTATTTGATGAGGAAATACAATTTGCAGGACTTGTGCCCTTTAGAAAAAACAGACAAACGATTACATCACGTTTATTTTTAGACTCTTGTGCCACTGTATATTAGCTCATAACTCCACACCTTACACGGGCGTGTCTTACCTGAGATTAGCAGGTGCGCCTCTCTGCTTTGTCCAATCTCCATAAACTCTGCCCGGCACACGACGCTGAAGACAAAAAAACAAACTCAGTGACGTCGGAAGGTAATGGTCAAATATGGAATAACAAAGGCTTGAAAGGCTTGTTCAAGTCACTCTTAATAAACGATTTGAACTAATGCGTCACAGTTTGAGGGTTGACTGTTCAATCTCAGCTTATTAGTATCTTGAGCAGGACATAAAAAGTTTACATACATTTCATTAATATTTGGTAGCATTGCCTTTAAACTGTATAACTTGGGTCAAATGTTTTGGATTTCCTTCGACAAGCTTCTCACAATAGTTGGATGAGTTTTGGTCCATTCCTCCAAACAGAACTGCTGTAACTGAGACACATTTATAGGCCACCTTGCGTGCCTATGCCTTTTCAGCTCTGCCCACACATTTACAACTGGACTGAGATCAGGACTTTGTGACGACCATTTCAAAACATTGACTTTGTTTTCCTTAAAGCAGTACTAAGTAACTCTTGCGCAACTGCAGGTGTCGTAGCAAGTTACGATTTTTAACTTATGGAGAGTAAATACTACGCTGACAGAAAAGGTGAAGGGAGAGAGGGATATTGTACATCCAGTTATACAACGGAGATCATTTTTTTCACTCACACTTGGCTGTAAATACTGTTTAAAGTGGTGCTAGCCCGCAGTTAGCTTTGCCTGTTAGCCTGTTAGCTTCTTCTTCGTGATTCCATTAGTGTGTATTGGTGACTCCGACCCGGTGGCAGTCAAGTTGCAAGCATGGTTTTCTGCCCAGAGCACCAGGGGGAGATGAAAGACCCCCCAATCATCCCATTAACACTTGTATTACCCCCAGAGGGACTACGGAAAGGATTTATTCAGATAAACAAGTTACTTAGTGCTGCTTTAAGCCACTTTGTAACCAGTTTGGCTTTGGGTCATTGTCCATTTGGAAGACCCATCTGCGCCAAGCTTTAACTTCCTGTCTGATGTCTTGGGATGTTGCTCCGATATTTCCACATAAAGTCTTGAAATTGCATCCAAGGATGAATCAAACTTGTACATGCTTCCAAGGGCTTTCTCAAATTGTTTAAAGGTATAGTAATCTTAGTGTAACTTCTGACTTTGTAGAAAGTAACACAAATTCTAAAAAAATAAAAAAAAAATCTATCTCTCATTCTTCTGGCATTTAGCAAATATTTTTTTTTTTTAAATTCTAATTAACCTAAAAAGTAAAAGTTAATTCTGGTTTAATGTCAGACAGTGAGAAAAAAATGCATAGTCTCAGTGTACAGTATGTAAACAACTGGTTCCCGCTGTACATCGGAAATTCTGACGTACAAGTGATGGAACGCACCTTTTATATCACATTATGTTAGACCTGTAAGATAATCACAGTTGCTATTTGTTAGCACAATAATTTGTAATATGGGTATTTTGATGCTTTAAGATGTCGCTACATTTGTGCAATGCCCCGGGTTGTAGTTATTCCTTTTACGTCTCTGACAGTCAAAAAAAAAAAAGAAAAAGGCAGGACAGATGAGCAGTTAGTAGCTTCATTTACATTAGAAACATTGTCCAATATGGCGGCGGGTGGGTTTTATCATGAAACTCACAAAAAACTATTGAAAGAACTCATAATTGGACAGTCTTTTTGTATAATTGCAAATCATTTTCTATCTTTTACACCTGGGAAAACCGAAACTCTCTTTTGAATATGCAAATAACAATGGTTGCATGTGTGGAGTGAGCATTAGCTGAGATGAGCTCATACTGTTTTCTGCAGGGCCATTAGGCGTTTAGAAAGTCAACATAAAAAGAGAAAACTCAGATCATTGGTTTCACTGTGGGTGTGTTCCATGTGTCAACAAACTGGCAACACCTCGTTTAAACACAGGCCAGATTTGAATGTGGTTTTGACAACACCGCTGCGTTTCCTCACTAAACAAACATGAGCTTTACCTCTTGGCGCTGGTCGGAGCCGTGAAGTGCTTCTCCAGTCTGTAACAGCCGCTCTCGTTTTGGTGCTCTTCTCGGTCTTGTCGGCCGTTAAAACGCGTCCGTCTCCGTCCCGAAGCGTGAGGCGCGGCAGGTTCAGGGAGCAGGCGTGCACTTGACAGCTGAGGTTCGCCGCTCCACTCCCGACCGAAACCACAGAGAGCTCCGGGGTTGGAATGACACCTAGAAGAAGGAGGAAAACTCATTTAGCTTGAATGTTTCGAGACTGTTTGATCAATGGATTGGACATAATGCATATGAGCCGAGGGGAAAGAAAACCTCTCATGGGAATCACTATTTTTAGCCATTTTCTGGTGGACTATAAACATATCGATCAGACACAAAGTAAAGCAGTGTTGTTAGGACAAGCTTTTTCCAGCTCTGTCAGGCCAAAGTAAAACCTTTCCTAGGCCAGAATGACTTAGAGACTAGAGGCTATGCACGCTTTTATTAGCTACTATGTTGAATTCGAGTCGGTTTGAGCTAATCTAAGATAAGATAAAAAAATCTAATGCAGAAGGAACAAGCATAATCCTACTTGAAATCAGACAAATAAATTAATGAATCCTTTCCATAGTCCCTCTGGGGTAATACAAGTGTTAATGGGATGATTGGAGGGTCTTTCATCTCCCCCTGTGTCTCTGACCAGAAACCACAATTGCACCGGGGTCGGAGCAACCAATACACACTAATGGAATCACAAAGAAGAAGCAACAGGCTAACGGGCAAAGCTAACTGCGGGCTAGCGCCACTTAAACAGTATTTACAGCCAAGTTTGAGTGAAAAAATGATCTCCATTGTGTAATTGGATGAACAATATCCTCTGTCCCTTTGTCTTTTCTGTCAGCGTAGTATTTATTCTCACGGGCAATTAATGAGTAAAAAACACAACATGCTACGACACCTGCAGTGGCGCTTATGGCCTCTAGGGGCACGTGTAACTTAGTTCTGCTTTAACATCGCCGTTTGAATTTTTTATTTTTTTTTATTGAAATTATACAAAATAATCTGAACCTGAATCATCTGAATTGTTCCATTGGCAATAAGATTTTTTATCTTCAAACTAATCTCTTAATTCAAGTACATTTGTGTAATTTCTTCCTTTAAGATGATTACTTTGTTCCCTGTGTCTATGCAACCCAAATAAACCTTTTTTCTCCCCCTTTCATTTCCATAAAATCCTCCTAAAGGTAATGCCAAACTAACATACTTTGATATCTTATGTCTGGTAGGGCGTCAGCTTTGAAACATATGCACTATTTGTTGAATTGCATTTCACTGGTGACTAAACAAAACAGTGTTCCATGGGGAAAGTGCGCGCCTCTCATACCTGAGGAGCCACCTGTTGTTGTTGAAAATCCTGCATGTTGAAATGAGTGGATTGAAACCGACACGCCCGGGAAAATATGCAACGACCGTTAAAGAGGGGGTGTTATGCTTTTTTCAATCACATAACACCAGTCTGTAGCATACTACAATGATGACGTAACCTTCTGTTGGTCTGTATATGCAGTAAATTAAAATAACTGCCTTGAATAAAATTGCTCTCTCAAAATGGCTGTACTGAACGTCTTGAAATAGGCCTCTGTCTCTTTAAGAAGCTTTCCGACACGCCCCCTTCAGCACACTGCTGTGGCATCTAAACAACACTACTGTGCGGGGAGGGGGCTCTGCTGAGCTGAGGAGCAGTGGTTGGTGGCTTGGCTGGTGACGAAAGGTCCAGAGGCGTCTCCAGGAGGTGGGGGCGTTCCTAGGAGGACTGAGGCATAGCTACACCTAAAATGGCTGCCGTCTAAGTTTTTACTGATTACTCAAAAATATGTGAATGAGCCAAGGCAACACTCCAGGCATGTGTTTAATGAGGGAATGACATAATAACATGATATAAAGCTTGAAAAAGTAAATTTTACATAATACCCCCCCTTTAAGCTTTTTTGTTGCTTTTTCATCACTTTTTTATCGCCTTTATTGTTGCGTTTTTGAAACTTTTTTGTTGTTTTTTTGCACGTTTTCATCAATGGCCGCTGGCTGCTCTGCTTTACGACCGCAACACTGGAGGCCGCCATTGCTGTAGTACCTCCATATCGTCGCTAGTCTCCCATTGAAAAGCATTGGACTTTAGACACGTTAAAAACAACTTTAACGCCTGGTTTCTATGTTTTAAACACTTTCTACGGCTACATATTCCTCCTGAGATAACGCTGGGTTAGTCACAATTAAAGAAACCAGGCTGGTTTTCGAAAGAACATTTTTAGAAATCTCGTACTAATGAGGGTCGGACTGTTAGCATTGGAGCTGCGCGAGCTACACGTCACGCGAGGGCGGAGTCTACAGTGAAGATCCCGCCCTTATGCCCTTATTAGGAACATGCTTCGTCAGGCTGGGGAGGAGGAGTCTGTAAATCCGCCATGAATTCCCCCTCGAACGTGGTCATTGTGGTAAACGGGGAGGAGTGAGGAGGAGTTGTCTATTCTTTTTAACGGTCTATGGTTTTCACCTTGTTTACATCGCTTTTTGCCGCTATTTTTTTTTCCAAGAAGCTTTTATATCTGGTTAATGCCAACTGGAGAAAATGTGCTCTGTTAAAGTGGGTTAATTAATAATGGGTTAAGCGTTTGATCCTTGCGCTGATATGTAACTCACACTGTGTCACCCAGGCGGCTCCTTTAAGGACTCGGAAGAAGCAGTTGGATCAATAAAAGTCACATCGGCCACATCCCTCACTTTACCTGCACCACAGCTCGAAAGAGAATGATCTATAGTTCATAACACGCCCAAGTGTTCGTGCCAACTTTTTCCCTGGGAATCCACAGCCGACTGGTTTATCCACATTATATCACACAGAACACTTGTTTAATCCATTCAGGAAAAGTCAGTCTGTTATGAACCTGCTGTTAATAATCCTTTGAGTTAAAAGCCATTACACGCAACGTCGAGGCTCTTTGCTCATGTCACGCTATTTGCTTTAAAACTATGAGCGTAACGTGAGAGCCTGAGTGAAGTATGTGGTTTAAGACAGAGGGAATTCACCCTGAACTCATATTGCTGACGTAGCGCTGCACTGTGGACTATTACATGTTTTATTGTTCTAAATGGAATTTTAATGTGTCAATGATTGAAAGGCAGTCAACGTCATGTCTGTTTCCGCCCATGTCAACTTGCTTTACTGCCTTTTCCGCTTCCATTTGAAGTCAAGGGTCATAGAAATCACAGGAATGCCTTTAGCTGTTCCTACAATGTGCACATATTGTTATCCTTCTAATGTATGGGGAGGTATGTCTAGTCCTTTTCATGGCATTAATGTCATTTCTGTGGTTTCTTTATCAGATGATGTCTCGTGGTCATTGGATGTAGAAACGTAACTTAATTTGAGTTAGCATTTACCTTAGAGGACACTTTAGACGTCAATTTGCATCTAGGGTAAAATCTCAGAAAGTCTCTACCTTCGTTAATGATTTCTAACTAGACTTTGACCTGCATGTGGTCGATGGTTGGCAACAGCTGAAAACATCTGGATCTTTCATAATTTGCGATGTTTGGTGGCTAATGCTAACGGACTAGCCGACTTGCTAACTGTCCACATACGTTAGGATTGAACGCCGCTTTTCTTTTGTGAACTCCACTATCCTTAAGGTTAAGATTAGGGTTAGGTTTGGAGTTAGTTTGGATTAGTTTAACTAGCATTAGGTTAGGATAGGAGGTATGCGGGAAAGACTCACAGCTAAGACACACATGTCTTCTATTGTTCTGGTTAATGGATGTTCACTGGAGAATAAAAACAGAATAACTGCTAAGCTCTTCTCAGAAGATGGTGAAAGTTGTGGAGCGGAGGGAGCTGTGCAGGAGGAAGAGGAAGGAGGAGGTGGAGCTGACCAGTGCAGGACACCACGCTCTGAATCAGGGACAAACCCAGGAGGCGCTGCACCGTTTCAGAGGATCAGAGGAGACTGAAGGCAGCCAGGTTTCCTCCGGGTGCTACGGTTTCCCCCGACCTCCAAAACATGCTGGTCAGGTCGGCCCACAGTGGCGACGCAGCTCAGGTGAAGCGGCTCAGAACTAACACCTGAACACAATTGTGTTGTATGGTTGTACAATAATAAAGCACTTCCTTCCTTCCTTCCTTCTTGAAATGTTGCTAATTTAGCAGCTGAGCTTTAGCTTGAACTTTTGATTCATCGTTAGCACCTCGTGTCAGGCAAAATGGTAACAATCCTCATCAGTTCTTCTCTATAAATATTAAAATGTCACTTGAAGGTGATTGGTCTTCATTGCAGAGGTAGTCACTCATTGTGTTGGCAATTTGTATTTGAAAGCTAAGACCTACAAAGCTGAGCTAAGATTTGTCCTTGTGTTGTTTGCCACATTTGTCGCCACTTTTTTGTTATATTTTTGACGCTCTTTTATCGCTTTAGAAAAGTAGACTTGGAAGAAGCAGCTGGATCAATAAAAGTCGGCCACATTCCTCACACTTTACCTGCACCACGTGATGCCAGTTCAGTTCATAACACGGCCAAGTGTTCACGCCAACTTTTCCCCTGGAAATCCACAGCCGACTGGTTTGTCCACATTGCACAGTATCACACAGGTCAGTCCGTTATGCACCTGCGTGTCAGTAATCCTTTGAGTTAAAAAGTCCATTACACGCAATGTTGAAGCTCATGTCACGGTATTTGCTTTAACAATATTAGCTGAACGTGAGAGCGTGAATGCTGTGATTGGGAGGTACAGTATGTGGCCTGAGACAAATGAATTCACCCTGAACTCATAATGCTGCACTGTGTTACATGTTTTATTGTTCTCAAAGTGTCCTTTATTGAAACGTTGCTAATGTTAGCAACTGAGCTTTAGCAAGAACTTTTAAATCGTGTAAACGTATAAACCTTGTAGTCATACCCCAGAAGACTTGCTGCTGTTATTGCAGCAAAGGGGGTTCCACAAAGTATTAAGTCATGCTGTATGAATACTTATGCACGCCCCACTTTTCACTTTTCTATTTTTTGAAAAAAGAATCTTGTATCATTTTGCTTTCACTTCACAGTTGTCTGTTACTTGTGTGTGAACTTTCAGTAAAAAATTCAAAATAAAATATTTATGTTTAGGGTTGTAAACAGACAAACTGTCAAATGGGCGGCACGGTGGCACAGCGGTTAGCGCTCATGCTTCACAGCTAGAAGGTGCCGGTTTCGATTCCCACCTGGACGGGGCCTTTCTGTGTGGAGTTTGCATGTTCTCCCGTGTCTGCGTAGGTTTCCTCCGGGTACTCCGGTTTCCCCTACCACTAAAAACATGTACAATAGGCCAGGATGAATGTGAGTGTGTTTGAGAGTGCGCATGGGGACGACGGATGGAAAATTAGCCCAAGGCTACAATCCGGTGTGGCTTGTTTACATGCATGAGACCCATGTATGTTCATTAACATGCACTGTCCCGACCAAATAAACCAATAAAAAAATAAAAAAAAGTATACAGTGCCTTTCGCAAGGCACTGTATAAATATTAAAATGTCACTTTAATTTGGTCGGTCCTTATCGCAGAGGTAGTCACTCGTTGTGTTGGCAATTCGGATGTGAGCTGCGAGTCTGACTCACCAACCGAATGAGTGCATTGTAGACTCTACTAGAATAGAGTGAGTGCTGCTCGATGTAGTGAATGAAGAGTTAGGGGCTTGAGTGGACATTCGCACACAGTCTTTGTAGTTTGTAGAGCTGGATTTATGGTGAAGTCTTTGAGCTTAAACATGCCGTCTACTCTTCCCAATAGACCCAGATTCATGCTTGTTAACTCACCCACAACCAGCTGCACGGCCTTGATAACCTTTCCCGTCGAGTCGCCTTTGATGGTTTTGCAGTGGTATGTCCCGGCGTCTGACTGCCTCACTTCCGACAGCCTCATGGAGAAGTTCCCCTTGTGCACGCGCGTAATGAAGAGGTGCGTCCGAAACTTGAAATCCTCATGCTTGTCTTCGAACATCTCGTAATTCGATAAACGAATACGAACGGAGAGGGTTTTAATCCCAGTTTGGACCATTCGATGGTGGGGATTTCAGAGTCTCCAGGGAGGGTCTGTTCACACGGCAGGATCACGGGGAGACCGACGAAAGCGTTCACCTGCTCTAGTGGGTCGTCTGAAGAAGTGCCTCCCAGAACTGCAAAATAAACAGAAAACAAAGGAATAAGTGCATTGAAGACGTCCTCTACTATTTCCCGTAATATTTAGTTTTCCCTCGAGTCAAAGTAAGGAAAAATAACAAAAACAAGACCAAAAGAACTATGAAAACACGACAAAAATGCTTCAAGGTAGGTGTTAGCCAAAGGGCGAGGAACGCGCTTCCCTATGGTCCTCATGGTGGGGAGCTGACATTGCTGTAATACCACCCCCTGGTGGCCAAGGGCGACTCCAAGAGACACTTGGGAGCATTGATTCTAATGAGACTTCCGACCTCCCAAGAACGGCTTAAAAGCCTGGCTCCAAAGAGTTTTTATTTTTCTAAAAAACACTATGACCCATGTGACCACGCTGGGGTGGGTGAAATATTTTTAACCACGCTGGTTTCTGTTTATCAGCCCGAAAAAGAGGAAGCCTTTTCAGTGCATTGACTGGCTCTGGAGCTCTGTGGAGGCTCCGCCCACCCCACGAGCACAGAGCTTCCGGCCTTTTTGCCCTTTTAAGGAACAGGCTGCGTAGGAGGAGTCTGAGCGGCCATTAAGGTTCACACAGGACTCGGGACCTTTTCTATGAATGAGGCTGAATAGGTATTAATCTATCTCCTAATTATTATATCTATGGTCTTCGCTTTCAAGTGAGGTGGTATTCTGGCCTGTAAGCTCCAGTCAAGAGTTTTTAGATTTGGGTAAAGTTGAACTGGAGAAAATGCGCTCGGTAAAGGGGGAGTTAAGAGTTTAAGGTACAGGTTTTGTAGGAGGAGCCATGTTAATTTCACACGGGATCATTACTGTGAATGGGACTGAATGGACCCGCCGAGATCCATATTTAGATCTATGCAAATAACCTATAGAGAGCTTTTAGAACTGCAACAATTGTAAACCCGGTTGGTCTTGACATCATTAAGTCAAATATAGTATTTTACTAAGATTAAAAGTAGTTAATGAGACTGAGAGGCTATAGTTACAACCCAGTGATTATCTCACGCTTAGGGGTGATAATCCAACCGCCGAAACGAGTGGAAACATGACTGTTGAGAATTTTCTATATCAGCAGTTTTCCTTTCCCTTCTCCTCATCTCAGCCTCGCAGTGTCAGTGGCTTTGTTTGCTTAAGGGGAGTCGCCCTGAAGCGGAATCTGGGGCAGGTCAAGTTACAAAGTGGGATGAATCACTTCTCTTTGAATATTAACCTCTTATTCCCCCCCCCCCTCAAAAAGCATTCATCCGACTTTCTGACGGGATGATGAAATATCTCTGACGCAGAATAGGTTGTGCATGCAACCCTTGAACGGGACGGGGAAACTCCGCTCGGATTCCTTTATAGTGGGACGGCTTCTGTTTTTGCAGCTGTGGAAATGTACTGAATGAAAAAAGCTAGCGTTTAGGCTCCAGGTGACCAGTTTAGCAGGTTCAAAACTACTGTCTGTGCAGGAGTTTCAAACGTGCATGAACTAAAGGCAGAAAAATGCAAGAGGAACTTTACTATGGAAAAACACTAATGACTATAAGCTTCTGTTTTTGCAGTGTGGAAATGTACTGAATGAAAAAAGCTACATGTTTAGGCTCCAGGTGACAAGTTTAGCAGGTTCAAAACTACTGTCTACAGGCAGAAAAAATGCAACAGCAGCGGTGCTATGGAAAAACACTAATAGACTTACCGGTACTCCCACAAAATAACACATTATTTTACAAGTACAAAGCAACAAGTTCTGGTTAATTTGCTTATAAGTAAACTCAGTGAACTAGGCCTAACAAAGTCACATAGAGGGAACTTAAGCTGCAGCAGCTGCGTCTCTCTCTATGACTCATGGCTGAAATATTCTTTTCTCACAATTAGGAACATGCTGTTGGGAGCCGTGTGCTGACGGGGCTTTAATATCAGGCACAACTCCAGAGGATATTTGGGACTTTCCATTTAAATGCACAGAGAAGTGTTTATTTCACAGAAGCTCAATGTATTTTTCCTATAGCCGTTAGCATTAGCCATCAATCACAATTATAAACGACCCAGATGTTTAAGGCTGTTCCAAATCCACCGACAGCAGTAAAGGTGATGTTAAAGCGATTATGAATCAATGTGCAAACCTTTTGAAATTTGACTTTAGATACAAATTAGCATCTGAACGTGTCCTCTGTGCTAATTGCTAAATCACATTCAGCTAAATTTCAGCTTTTTGTGGGTTCGGATACACATCTAATGGCCACTAAACATCTCATAATGTGTGAACAGGGAAATCACAGATATTATGATGAAACGGGCATGTCATACTTTAGTATCGCGCTTGGCTTCACCATTCATTTGTATTTGGGAGAGAGCGCTCACTTCAAACGGGCCCGGGAGCCGTTGGATACAGAAGTACGCAAATGTAAGAACAGCGTTTTTATGATTTCTATGCTTTATCATAGCATGCAAAGGCAGCCATATTGGGACAGTTGGATCGGAATCCAGTGGTTTGCAACTATCACCCAAGCCAAGAATGACACGTCACGATAAATAAACCCAATTAAAGGAACAGGCCACCGTTTTTACATACGGAGATATGTTCTTACCTGAGCTTAGACGAGTTGATGCGCACCTGTCTGGTCTTTGTGCGTGTGCTCAGTCATGCAAATGTTGTTAGCATTTAGCCTCTCCCAGCAAAGGTATAGCTCCAAACTGGGGTGAAGTTAGAAGCGACCAAGCTGTTCCACGTTTTCCATCCATCCATCCATTTTCTTCCACTTGTCCGTTGCCGGGTCGTGGGGGCAGCTGTTGGAGCTGCACCAGCCCCTATGGCTCCTCCTGCAGGTGGTGGGTCCACAGAAGGACGGCCTCATGGTTCTAACCGGGCCTGTTGGTCTCTCATAAGGGGCTTCTGAACCGCTCTTTGTCTGACCCGTCACCTAGGACCTGTTTGCCATGGGAGACCCTACCAGGGGCACCAAGCCCCCGACAACATAGCTCCCAGGATCATTCGGGTGCTCAAACCCCTCCACCACGTTAAGGTGGCGGCTCCAGGAGGGTATTCCACCTTTTCCCATATTTAAATATAGTTACATGAGCCTTTACACTATCCAAGTCTAGTACACAAATTAAACATGTGGATTTTCTAAGCGGATAAAAAGGGAACTATATTGTGAAGCGTAATAAACCTGGAGTACTTCAACGTCCGCGCAGTAATATCGTTGAAGTACTCCAGGTGTTATTACGCCTCACAATATAGTTCCCCTTTTTATCTGCTTAGAAAATCCACATGTTTAATTTTGTGTAACTAGACTTGGATCATGTAAAGGCTCATGTAACTGTATTTAAGTAGTGAAAACGTGGAACAGCTTGGTAGCTTCTAACTTCACCCCAGTTTGGAGCTATACCTTTGCTGGGAGAGGCTAAACGCTAACAACATTTGCGTAACTGAGCGCACGTGTAAAGACCAGACAGGTACACATCCACTCGTCTAAGATAAGGTAAGAACATATCTCAATCTGAATGTTACTTATGACCTAAAATTCTGCGCTTTCCCCATAGATTATTGTTAATTTTAGCGTTGACAAAACCAAAAACAAAGCAGAAATTATGATCAACTCAGTTCAGTGAGTCATTTCAACCTCCCAGAGTAGTGTTTGTATAAATCTCTGTACTGTACATCAGGGATCTTAAACATCGGCTGCAGGGGAATCGAAACAGGCCCAGATTGAAGCAGCGACCACAAACCACAGCTGTAATCGAATTATTATAAACACTTGTGGTTTTACTGTGACTGTGACTTATATTAAAAGCAAGGACTGACTGGCTGTGGTTTAGACCTGGTTCCGCCCTGCATGGTATATATGAAATGTATTCAGGTAAAGTAAAAGTGCCTTAAATGTGTACGTTGTACTTCCAGTCAGTCCTTGTTTCACAGTCAAGTAAAACCACAAGTGCCTCGTGTAGAGATAATCTAATCCCGTGCAGCCGATGTTGACGCGATAACATAAATACACTTTGATAAATCTTGTCCAAGTGTTTCGCCAACACACCTCTGTGATATGGATTTATAAACTTTGTCGAAGGTGCAGTGTGTGAGTATGAACATAAAAAACACTTGACATTAAATAGCAGCTGTTTACACACTTCGACACGGTGACTCATGCAGCTACTATTTAGCCTCTGTTTGAGGTTGACGACCGCCTTTACTACCTACTCTATAATTAAAGCGTCTTTGAGTGTCCAGAAAAGCGCCATATAAAACCCATGCATTATTATTATTATGCAACTTCCCAACACAAAGAATAATGGCACTTTTGCTTCACAAGTCCAAACTGTTGTTTATAAGATATGCACATTTACAATATCGAGTTTATCTTCAATGAAATGTAGGGGAAAAGTGTGTTGTGGAAAGGATTTATGCTTCTTTTTTTATTTTTATTTTTTTTATTTATTTTTTGGGGGGGGGGGGATTGGAGGAAAACATATGGGGAAGGGGGGGGGGGGGAATTGGGGAAGTTTTTTAGTAAATAAAAGGAAAAAGTGGGGGAAAATCTGAAAGAAATCGAAGAATGAATTGAAAGAAAAAAGGGAAAACTGAGGGAAAAAATGTGGAAAAAGTGAAAAAGTAAATAGGGGAACATTTATGAAACAATAGGATAATGTGCACAGTGTTTTTTGTGCCCATTAGTCTTGTGTTCAAGACAATTAGCATTTCTTTTGAGTGACAAAGTGATGCAATTCTAGATGTTTTGCAGCACATTTGCCATATTTACGACGGTTTGCAAAAACATTGTTATCGAGAAAGTCACGAAAACTCTTGAGAAATTCATTTTTGTCACAAAGGCCCTTCAACATTTAGAACGCTCTCCGTAAGTGAGCCTTGCTTGATCTCAGTGTTTTTTTCCACTCAGCTCTTCCTCTTTCTGCTTTATTGCATTCCAATAACAGCTCGCAACTTGTTACATTTTCCGCTCTGCTTCAGCTACAAACAGAGGAATCAGACAAAACTGCAGCTGACTGTGTTTTATTGTTTGCATTTATGACTAAACTATGCCGTAGGAACTGTTTAAATTATCATTGTTTTCCAGGAAATATATCTTTAATACCAGTTTGAACCTGATCTGATGCTTTTGAATGACATGTAAGGCCTAGATTGTGGGATAATTCCTTTCCTGGCCTTTATATCTTACACCTGTTTAGGTTATGGCATGAGCATTACCAAAGCAAAGGCAGGAACAACAATCAGGCCTTTTGAAAACACATCACAGTGACTTTAAAGCCGCACTTACCGCTGAAGCAGAGGAGCAGAAAGCCCAGTGTGTTATTCATCACGGACGTCTGTGCAGGAGAGGCTTTGGTTGAATCCATCAGAGCGGTTTTAGATCCAGTGTGTCGTCCGACAGAGAGAGAGAGTTACAAATGAGCTTAGACATATTATTACAAATGAGCCTGTGAGTGGAGTTGCTGTGAGTGTGTCGACTTAGCTCCTCCTACTTCCTGGTGTCTTCACTTCCCTGTGGGACAGAAACCAGGCAAGATTTTACAACAAATACTGATCAAAACATGACATTTTTAACTGCGAAACTGTAAAGACTCAACCTCTTCCCCTCTTAACCGAGCACATTTTCTCCAGTTCGGCTTTACCCAAATCTAAAAGCTTCTGGACAGGAGCTCACAGCCTCATTTGAAAGCTAAGTCGTGCAAAACTAAGCTAAACAATGTGCATTCAGTGTCATTTTCTGTCAGGTATATTCACACTGTCATGACTAGAGGGCCGGGGACCGTTAAGTGATTATTCCCTGCACATGAGGTCACTTTTATTCAACTTAAGAGCTGCAGTGAAGAGTGAGATTAAGAGCAGCCACGGTCATTCAGAAGAGGAAGTGCTGTTGTTCCCCGTGGGTATTTGAACGCACCGTCCTCGTGAGCCAACATGAATGGGGCTGCTGCAGACACTTTAGAGAAGTGTCACCTTCTCTAAAGTTCACCACTAGGGCGGAGTGTCATTCATAAACGTGACTCAGAGCTGCAGACGAACGTTGAAAAAGTGCTTAGAAAAAAACTCCCCACATAAACTGTTATTACTGAGTTAATACTTTCTCTATGTGAGAGTGAGAAATGTTGAAACCTGTCATATTAATCTTGTGGCTGAAAGTGCGTTCGTCTGACTAACATCACGCTTGTGTTTTTGAATATTGTCACCGCTTTTGGACGCCTTTATTTGAAAATAATTTGACCTTAGTTGATACGCGCTGACAGAAAAGAACTGAACATTGTGACGGTTTTTGTTTCATGTGGATGATCCCAGTAAAACCAGGACAACAAAAAGAAAAACTCAATATTTTGACAGTTAAACCACGGTGGATCAGGGTCAGCCAAAATAATGTAGTGAAAACAGTGGTACAACAAACACAATAAAGCAAACAATAAAGTAAACAAAATAATGAGATTCTTTTTCACTTAGAGCAGCCAAAGTCATTCAGAAAAGGAAGTGCTGCTGTTCCCCGCGGTATTTGAACGCACCACTGACTGAAGATGAATGTTCTGCAGGCGCTGCTCTAGTGACTGAAGTTCACCAGGGCGTGAGTGTAAAAGCTTTCATTCATAAACTCCAAGCCTCCGAGCTGCAGACAAATGTAGAACGTTTTAAAGAGGGGGTATTATGCTTTTTTCAATCACATAGCACCAGTCTATAGCATACTACAATGATGACGTAACCTTCTGTTGGTCTGTATATGCAGTAAATTAAAATAACAGCCTTGAATCAAATTGCTCTCTCAAAATGGCTGTACTGAACGTCTTGAAATAGGCCTCTGTCTCTTTAAGAAGCTTTCCGACACGCCCCCTTCAGCACACTGCTGTGGCATCTAAACAACACTACTGTGCGGGGAGGGGGCTCTGCTGAGCTGAGGAGCAGTGGTTGGTGGCTTGGCTGGTGACGAAAGGTCCAGAGGCGTTTCTAGGAGGTGGGGGCGTTCCTAGGAGGACTGAGGCATAGCTACACCTAAAATGGCTGCCGTCTAAGTTTTTACTGATTACTCAAAAATATGTGAATGAGCCAAGGCAACACTCCAGGCATGTGTTTAATGAGGGAATGACATAATAACATGATATAAAGCTTGAAAAAGTCCATTTTACATAATACCCCCCCTTTAAGATACTGTTCATGTGTGAGAAATGTTTTTAGTTGTTTATGTCTCAAAGGATCCTTCCCTTCAAGAAGTAATTAAATATAATGTAAGCACAGGACCAAGCACTAAGAGCGCAATCATCAATATTGAGCACGATCAGCACAAGTTTAATGAGGGCCCCAAGTCATATAATGCTTAGGTGCATGGAGGCCCTGCCATGGATTTATGACCTGCCCACACCTCAGTCGCTGCTATTGGGAGGAGGCCTCGTGGAAGACCCAGGACACGCTGGAGGGACTATGTCTCTGTGAACAATCATGGCCTGGTGAGCAGATATTGAAATGAATGTCCCCTGGAAAACGCTCATGACCCAGAGAATACGGTCCCGTGACCCACTTTCGGGTCCCGAGCCAACCACATCTAAAAGAGCAACAGCCTGTAGGCCAGTGTGCAACGCCTCCTTTGTGTTGTCGCCGTGTTTTTGTCACATTTTTAACACATTTTTTGTCACGTATTTGTCTCTTTTTGTTGTGTTTTCGTCATATTTGTTGTTTTCTTTTTTCGCTTGCGTTTTGTCACTTTTTATTGTGTTATTGTTGCTTTTCCGGCATGTTTTTGTTGCTCTTTCGTGGCTCCTTTTTTTTTTGCTTTTTCATCACTTTCTAATCGTGCACTAACTGCTGTAGTTGTTAATCCAGTTTGTTGCTTTTTTTGTGACATTTTAAGCCATTCATTTTGCCACAGTTCAGATTTACTTGTGTGTGTTTTTTTTATTTTTTTTTGCAGAGCGAGGCTGGAGTTGCGGGAGAATCCAGATCTCTCTGTCTCTCCAGCAACAGGAAGAAACAAAAACAAACCAATGCATCTACTACAGAAGCTTGCGACGTTGCACCGAAGCAAAACAATAGGAGGAAGTCGCTGAGTCACATGGCCTACACATTCTGCCCCTGTGGGTCACATGAATCTGCAACTTTCATTTATGAGAATCTGGACACGGGCTGACCACAAACACAGTGTCATTTTTTGCTGTACTTGAGCTGTCTTTTTGGAGAATTTGCTCGTTTCACTCCACTGAATTTGACAGATATTAATAATGAAACAGTTCCAGGGTCAAAAGGGAAAGGTGTGCACAAGAAACTAAAAAAAGACAGCTCAAGTAAAATAGAGATTCTCAAAAAACAACACCCTGTTTGTGGTCAGCCCGTGTCCTGCTTCTCGTAAATGAAAGTTGCAGATTCATGTGACCTACAGTTTATGACACGGGACAGTCAGTAGTGTGTGTCTGACTCAGCAACTTCAACTGTATAGATAATGACTTCCGATCTGTAGTAGTCAATGTTTTGTTTTCGTTTCCCCGCGGTTGCCGGAGAGACAGAGAAGTCCAGATTTACCTGCAACTCAAACTGCAAAACAAACCACACAAGTCGATAAATCTGAACTGTGGTTAAATTAATCCCTTTAAATGTCACAAAAAGCTTCAAATTGAATCCAGTTGATTACAGTTTAAATAAACCTCATACACAGGATTATAGATTTTTAAAAATCTGCCAAAAAAAAGAAAAGTGGCCTCATTTCCTAGTTATCCAGAGTGTTGTTGATTTCTGGAGATATTTATTTTTCTAGTTCATGCAGTCCTTATATTTGAAGAGTTTACTGATGCTAGGCTAGTGCTAGGCTAGTGCATGTCTATGGTGACTAGTAGCCTGCATTAAAAACCTCTTCAAAATCATGGGGTCGTCCTCCAAACGTTGCCATATCTGATTTGTAGAAAGCTCCTTGTGTAGTAATGCCGGCCGCAGGTAAACAAACGACTGTAGATCCGGTAACCGAGCAGATCACTCCGCCGCTGCGTAGCTTACAACCAGGAAGCTGATGCTGCTCAAATATAAGTTCTTTTAAACGCAAAATGGTTATATTTAAAACATTATTCAGTCGACACAGACGTTTATATGGTTAGTCTGGTGTTATAAGTGATTTGCCTCAGGTGCACTGTGCTTGGGTCAGACTGTTTTTAATGCAGGCTACTAGTTACCATAGACAAGCACTAGCCTAGCGCCACTAAAGTCTTCAAATTATAAGAACTGCATGAATTTAAAAAAAAAATGTCTCTAGAAATCAACAACACTCTGGATAACTAGGAAATGAGGCCCTATGTCAAAAATCCTGACCCCCGCCTTAACCGAGGGCTTTTTCTCCAGTTCAGCTTTACCCAAATCTAAAAGTTTACAGGCCAGAGTAACGCCTTATTTGAAAGACCTACAAAACGGATCTAAATGGATATTTTTCCTAACGCTGTTGTCACTTTTACTTTCATCACTTTCGTCACTTGTTGCATTTTTGTGGCTTTGTCATATTAATAATGAAACAGTTCCAGGGTCAAAAGGGAAAGGTGTGCACAAGAAACTAAAAAGACAGCTCAAGTAAAATAGAGATTCTCAAAAAACAACACCCAGTTTGTGGTCAGCCCGTGTCCTGCTTCTCGTAAATGAAAGTTGCAGATTCATGTGACCTACAGTTTATGACACGGGACAGTTAGGAGTGTGTGTCTGACTCAGCAACTTCAACTGTATAGATCAGTGGTTCCCAAAGTGGGGTCCTGGGCCCCCTGGGGGGTCTTGGAGAAACTATAGGGGGGGCCCATAAAGCTTGTCTAGAAAACAAGTACATTGAAAATATATATATTTTAAAAGGAAAAATGCATTTATTCGCTAAAATGTATTACTTGAAACCAGTTTTAAACACCACTCATTGCTAGATGTTGCTTTTATGTCATTTTAGCTGAAAAACAACAAGAAAATTCCAATGAATAGGATCAATGATTTTCTATTGGGGGGCCCCGAGAGAATTTCGGATCGACAAGGGGGCCGCGATGTTCCGGACTTTGGGAATGGCTGGTATAGATAATGACTTCCGATCTGTAGTAGTCAATGGTTTGTTTTCGTTTCCCGCGGTTGCCGGAGAGACAGAGAAGTCCGGATTTACCCGCAACTCTGTCCCTCTCTGTGCAAAACAAACCACACGTCGATAAATCTGAACTGTGGTTAAATTAATCCCTTTAAATGTCACAAAAAGCTTCAAATTTAATCCAGTTGATTACAGTTTAAAGAAGCCTCATACATAGGACTATAGATTTTTAAAAATCTGCCCAAAAAAAAGAAAAGTGGCCTCATTTCCTAGTTTTTTTTCATGCAGTCCTTATATTTGAAGAGTTTAGTGCTGCTAGGCTAGTGCTAGGCTAGTGCATGTCTATGGTAACTACTAGCCTGCATTAAAAACCTCTTCAAAATCATGGGGTCGTCCTCCAAACGTTGCCATATCTGATTTGTAGAAAGCTCCTTTGTGAATTCCACGTGTAGTAACGCCGACCGCAGGTAAACAAACGACTGTAGATCCGGTAACCGAGCAGATCACTCCGCCGCTGCGTAGCTTACAACCAGGAAGCTGATGCTGCTCAAATATAAGTTATTTTAAACGCAAAATGGTTATATTTAAAACATTATTCAGTCAACATAGACATTTATATGGTTAGTCTGGTGTTATAAGTGATTTACCTCAGGTGCACTGTGGAGTGGGTCAGACTGTTTTTAATGCAGGCTAACTGATACCATAGACATGCACTAGCCTAGCTCTAGCCTAGCGCCACTAAAGTCTTCAAATTATATTAGGAGACTCCGATTATGGATTTATGTCCGTAGATTTCTCAATTTTGTTCTTATTGAGGCACATTAAACCTGGAGCTTCTGCCGCTCTGTTCATGAACAGCACGGTGGCACAGTGGTTAGCACTTGTGACTCACAGCTAGAAGGTCCTGGGTTCGATTCCCACCTGGACGGGGCCTTTCTGTGGAGTTTGCATGTTCTCTCCATGTCTGTGTAGGTTTCCTATGAGTACTCCGGTTTCCCCTACCACTAAAAACATGTACAATAGACCAGGATGAATGAGAGTGCGCATGGGGGACAATGAATGGAAATTAGCCTAATGCTACAATCCGGTGTGGCTTATTTACATGCATGAGACCCATGTGTGTTCACTAACATGCACGGTCCCGACCAAATGAAAAATGACTCTTTCAGTGTCTCTTTGTAGAGTTTACCTCTTCTTCTCTGTTTGGTGTTGGAGATTGTCTGTCAGACGTTTTTTTTTTTATATCATTACCCAAGGGGCCTCTGCTCCTACTTGAGTAAATATTTGCTCCCCAAACCCCTGTTTGTTGTTTTATGAAATAGTTATCTGAAACAAACTCATGTCAATAATATAGCGCCTGTTCTAGGCCCATAAATCCATCAGTCACAGTGTACAGCCTGGTGCAAGTGAAAGGTGTTTTAAAGCAGTTCTAAGTAACTTGTTTACCTTAATAAATCCTTTCCGTAGTCCCTCTGGGGGTAATACAAGTGTTAATGGGATGATTGGAGGGTCTTTCATCTCCCCCTGGTGTCTCTGGCCAGAAAACCATGCTTGCAACTTGACTGCCACCGGGGCGGAGCAAGCAATACACACTAATAGAATCACGGAGAAGACGCTAACAGGCTAACGGGCAAAGCTAACTGCGGGCTAGCACCACTTAAACAGTATTTACAGCCAAGTTTGAGTGAAAAAAATATTCCCATTGTATAACTGGATGTACAACACCTCTCTCTCCCTTCACCTTTTCTGTCAGCGTAGTATTTATTCTCCAAGACATTTAAGAAGTAAAAAATCGTAACTTACTACGACACCTGCAGTTGCGCTTATGGCCTCTAGGGGCAAGAGTTACTTAGTACTGCTTTTAAAGCGTTAGTCACCTTAAGTTTGTATCAACAAAACAAAATACACATCTCCGTGACAACAACATTTCCAGTTCCAGAGCACAATATGATCATAATCAAATGAGTTACAATAACAACAGAGCCGGAGAGATAAACAGTTTGAGTTTAGACGAGGGAGGAGCACGATAAGCAGCTCTGGAATCTGGAAATAACCTGCACCTTTAATGAGGAACAAGAGGACAAACATAACTAGGCATTTCTCACGACAACTATAAAGGAGAAGTTCCTCTTGCTAAACAGCTGTGGGTAAATGCTGGTGGTTCTTATTCTGTTGTTGAGTCAAGAGCCGTTTCTCGACACAGCAGGTTCCCTAAGCACGAGTAGGGTGACCAGATGTCCCGGTTTACTCCGTCCCATGTCCCCAGAGATTTGCCCCAGAACAAAAAAAGCGACAAAAGTACAACAAAAAAAGTGACGACAACGCAATGATAAATCTTTGATCAGTTTTGTAGGTCTTCACTTTCAAATAAGGCGTTACACTGGCAAAACGGAACTGCAGAAAATGTGCTCGGTTAAGGCGGGGGTTAAGAGGTTAAGAGCCGTTGCCAGGTCACGATGTCGTTCCCTTGTCATAAACACACTTGGATTTGTGTTCATTGCTATTGCACTGTGCTGAAGCGTTCTCGACACATGTGCAAGTTATTTGACAGTAATCAAGCTTGAGTCATTGTGGGACGCCTTTGGGGAACTGCTCTGAGAAGGGCGAGGCGAGAGACGGGCCGACACACCTGAAGCCCAACACATCAACAAAACAGCATCGCCGTGGTTACAGAAAGGACTCACGTGAGCAAAACAACAACACCCTGATGCTTATAGGGGATTTTGGAATGATTGTAGATTGAAATCCAGGCGAGAGAGAGAGAGAGAGGCGTAAGACAGACACAGACAGCAGCTCTGCAATCGCCCATATATGGTCATGTTCAAAGGAGCCATGAGAAAAACAACTCATTACTCCAGAACGACTTTAATAAATGCAAAATTATGAAGACATTTTCTATCAAATAAAGGAAATGAGACATGGAGAGGAGGAAAGAGGCTCAACAGCCCATTAGTGATGGGATTTACGGCTCTTTACTGGGAGCCGAGTCTTTGGGATCCGCTCGTTCCAAAGAGCCGTTCAAAAGACTGGCTCTTTTTAATGTTAAATTTGAATAACGCCAGCCAGAATAACTCATATCATCACAAATCTAAAAGCTTCCTGGAAAAAGCGTCAAAATAGCGACAACGAGACGTAAATGGGGAGGAAAATCGGAAACTCATCTTTTTCCTCGCATTGTTACTTTTTTTTATCAACACTTTTTTGTCAGGTTTTTGTCATTTTTTCATTGCATTTTCGTCTAGGTTTTTTGTTTGGGAGGAACAATGTGGAGGGAAAATGGAACAGCACATCAACATCAGAACTCTCTCCTCAAGTGTGACTAAGTAGTTATAAATAATATGATAATACTAAGTTAGAACAAACTCCAGGCAGACAATGATTATGTCAAAGTGAGAAAACCTCAGCTGTCCTCTGCCGCCCCCTGCTGGGAAAGAAATAGAATGGAAAGTTTTTTATTCTTAAATATTATAAACATGCTGTTTTTATTAAATCAACATTCAGACTCAGAGATAAAAAATAAAATGCAAAAGATGCAGTGTTTTAAAACATCTCTACAAATAAAGTAAAGATACCTTCCTGTAATTTTAGAAACAGACTTTGATAAAAGACAAGCCCAGGTGAAATACTTTTATTTTATATCACAAATGTTGTTTATTCATTCATTTTCACATGTGTCTAAACTAACCAGGGAAATACAGAAAGACCAAAATCATAAAGACAAAGGTTAAAATATATAATAAAAATAATAACATTTAAAAAAAATGTTCTGAAAAAAAGAACAAAATAATAATCACAAAAGTTATCCATGACATAAATGAGTTTGTAGAGTAAGTGCAGCTGACAGTCGAGTGGTTAAGGTGCTGCACATATGCAGAACATTACTGCCTCTTTAGTGTTGTGAGTTCGAGTCCTCGTCTGATTATTAACTCAATTGTCTCTCCGTTCTCCTCACACGCACATTTTTAACAGAAGTGAAACTGGACTTGAACCCCAGCCCTTTGAGTCACTGACCCTGTGAGGTTTCCACTCGTCTCCGAGCTCACAGGGAATCAGCTTCTGTTGGAATCACATGAAGCTGATTCACATGAATCACCTGAGGTCACTAATTCTCCTCCTGGTTCTGCAGCTGGGCCTGACTGAAGAGAGGGGTGGAGATGTTTCCTGTTGCTCTAAAAATCCAAATTTGCACTGGCTCATGTAGAACCTGGAGTTTCTGAAGAGAATGTGAACACATCAGATCAGATTATTGGGTTATCTGATTTCTCCAGTTATCAGATTTTGGACCATAAACGTAGCAACAATATTCTTCCTCATGCAGCCTCGCTGAGTTTGCCTGGCCTGCCAAACCACATGCCTTTTCATAGATATTTCAAAGAGATATAGTCTGGGAGCATGAGCTCAACAATTTCCCGGTGGGCGTGACTGACAGACGACATCAACCAATTACAGGGCTTTTCCACCAAGGTGCTGGTTCAGAGCTGGTGCTGGTGCCGGGTTGGTTCCGTACTGACTTGGTTTTCCACTAAATTGAGAGCTGGTATTCTGCCTATTGCCATAGCAACACTTTGGGAAGTCAACTGTCACATAAAACATGGATAGTAACATCTTATTACAGACATTTCTGGTTATAAAATACCACACAAATAAGTTTATGTTCCTGCATGAAGAGACACATGTTATTAACCCACAATAAAATTGTTCTACTTTTGCTTTTTGACTCAGGGGTGTCGCCACCCAGGGCGTCAAAAAGGCCAGAACAACCACTGGTCCCAACCTTTGCTGTTTTACTACAGATTTGTTTAGCGCTGTTTGACTCGTCGACACAGAAACAGCAGCGGCAGCACCAGACTGCTGGGACATGGGTCCATTCAATAGAAACACCCATAAGACATAACCCAGGTTCCCCCAGACTTTTAGACCACGTTACACACATCAGAACAAACGTAAAGACTGACTTCAGCATCAGTGCCACCGTAATGACCGCCACAGTGTAAAAAGCCCTGCGCTTCGTCTGGTCGACGCGTTTCCTGTCTCCCGTCTCCCGGCCCCGGACGAATCAGAACATACAGAACACGAGCGCAGAAATAACTAACACCAGAGACAGAAGACCCACGGTCAGAAAGAACAAATCCAGGAACTTTTTCACTAGTTGGTAAATGCAAACCATGCCAACGCTGAGCAGCCAAACCCCGGCGATGCTGACCGTTCTTCTTCAGGCGCAGGTAAGTGACGGGGTGAACCACGGCCAAGTAACGCTCCAAACAAACCAGGATGTGCAGCAGGGTTTGGTCTAAGCTCACCGTATACCCCAGGCATTCTACCACATTTACCAAATAAATCCTCCGATCAAAGAAGACCACAGCGTAGATGCCGGAGCCGATCACCCCCAGGCTCTCGATGGCGGCCATGTTGAAGGTGAAGACGTCTGAGTGGATTGCGGTGGAGGAGCGGGAGCGCGGTTTCCTGCTCTGCTGAAATCCAACACAGACGATGAACAGAAAAACAGGAAGTAAAAATATGTAAATCAAAGCATTTGCCGCTTTGATGTGACTGCAGATTACGTAGCTGAGGCCTGAGGTGAAGTTTCTTAAGATGTTCATCCTGCCAGAAAAACAAAAACAAAGATCAGGTCACAAGGTAAACGTGTTTATTGGAAACTACAAGATCTGAAATCCCCTCTGAAAAAGTCTTTGCAACTAATATGTCACAAAATAAAACTGGCTCAATCCATTATTCAGATTTTTTCCTCAGAATTATGTGAATAATGCTACACATTTTTGCCTCATATTTTGTCAGTAATCAACAGTAAAGGTTTTAAATGGATATCTCTAAATTTAAACAGTTTTCCTAAATTACACTTTAAAGACAAAGTAACAAAACAAAATACGAACATAGTATCAAATTGTAATCAAAGAATCATCATCTGAATCTGTCCTCTATATAGCTACGCAGTGAAGAGCCAAAACAACAAGGATGTGCTAAAACATGAGCTTCTGTGTGCGTCGTACGGCATATTCAGAAACTACAGCGCGGAAGAAGCCCTGACTCCAAAAGAAACATAAAAAAGCCAGATTGGAGTTTGCAAAGCACACAAGGATAAAGACTTTCAATATTTGGAGACATATCCTGAGGTCAGACGGAAAAGAAAAAAAGTAAAAATAATAATAATTGTTTGGAGGACAAGCCTGAGAACGCGATCCCAACTGTGAAATACGGGGGTGGCAGCATCATGCTGTGGGGTTGTTTTACTGCGGGACTGGTGCTCTTCACAAAATAGATGAAATCATGATGAAAGAAATCATATTATTATGTTGTATTTATTTTGGGGGTAGACACTCATAAACTTCAGCCCACACCTTTGAGCAGAATGTATACTGCACAAATAAACAAATAAACAAAACTAATAACCATTTTACAATTTTTTTTTTTTAATGCTTTGTAGGGAGCCAATTTATTAGCCCTATTTAAAGCAGTACTAAGTAACTCTTGCCCCTAGAGGCCATAAGCGCAACTGCAGGTGTCTTAGCAAGTTACAATTTTTTAACTTATTCAATGTCTTGGAGAGTAAATACTACGCTGACAGAAAAGGTGAAGGGAGAGAGGGGTGTTGTACATCCAGTTATTCAATGGAAATATTTTTTTTCACTCAAACTTGGCTGTAAATACTGTTTAAAGTGGCGCTAGCCCGCAGTTAGCTTTGCCCGTTAGCCTGTTAGCTTCTTCTCCGTGATTCTATTAGTGTGTATTGGTTGCTCCGCCCCGGTGGCAGTCAAGTTGCAAGCATGGTTTTCTGGCCAGAGACACCAGAGGTTTATCAACCTTTTTTTTTTCTTTAAGAAAAAAAAAAAGATAACGCAATATAAAGGCTATTTTGCACAATAGGTGTGCCTTCAGATTTTTACTTGTCCTTTGGTGTGCCTTGGGCGCAAAAAGTTTGGGAATCACTGGTCTACACACCCAGTGACTCAGTAGTATATGTTAGCAACGAGGGCCGTTTTTTCTCTTCTACTGAACAATTTGCTCTGAAAAAAACATCCATATGGGCCCGATTGTGGCTTGACTTTATTGGTGTGTGATAAATATGTTTATAGTCTGCCAGAAAACGGTTAAAAAGAGTGAAAAATTGAGATTCCCAGGAGATTTATTTCCCCCTCGGCTAGGCCACGCCCCCTTGTATGATGTGTTGCAACTTGTACTTAAATTCTGTTCTAATTTTTTTTTCTTCTTTACTGGCGGCCCCAAACTGCCACAGCCATTCCCTTTTAATTACAGGATTACAGACTCATGCACTCCCAGAAGAAGTGGACAAACCAGTACCTATTTGTTTCCTTGTTCTTATGATATAATTGTCTCATGTGTTTGATCAAGTGCTAGTCGTGGCTTAGAGACCAGAGGAAGATGACTCTGTGGATTCTGCTGCTGTTCGTGGGCTTCACTCACGCTGTTTATTACGGCTCTGTCCTGAATTATTATCCCAGTCTATCTGCTGGTCCCAATGGCGCTCATCTGGTATGTATGTTTAATATATTATTGTATACAGAATCCCATACATGTGCTTTTAATCATGCAATACTGTGTTTAACAAAAGCCATTTTTTTCTTCTGATAAACTGTAGACTGTATGTGATGTCCGAGGATTATCATCTAGTCCAATGTTTAGATTAAACTCGTGTGATTTGTAGTTTTCTGGTCTAAAACCTGCGTGTGTGCTGCTCCTCGTGGCTAAATGGGGATCTTTTCAATTCTGTTTTTTTTTTTGAGAAGCTAAACTTTCATGAACCTGCAAAAGCCAGACTGACATTAGAGCGCAAATTACGCAGTAATCCATCTGGAAAGACTCTGGTTTAAATCTTTTCTGAAGAGAACAGACTATAGTATTTTTTGCAGCTGATTGGATCAAGTGAATCTCGTGTGGCCAATCAAAGCTCAGTCTGAGCACACGCTACATGATTTTTTTGCCTGATTTTGCTTTTATTTTGAGTCATCTTCCCCAGTCGTGGCTAGTTGAAGGCAGTCGCGTCTGTCGCGTCATTTTTTTAAAGCCTGATTTAGGACGCACTGGAGCATCTGTGATTTACCGTCCCAAAAGTGACACAGGAAAACAGCGGCCAATAACAGAGTGGAACACAAACAGAAAAGCACCGTAGCTCCTCCCTTTTCATTTCTCTGTAATAACGGCAGCACAAACAACTGATTAATGGCCACAGGCTCACAAAGTTCACCAGAACCACTTTTCCAGCTTCAATTTGAAAACAACAATGAAATTACCCAGAAATGTGTGCTATCAGCATTTTTCATTTCATAAAATGAAACGAAATCACTCAAATTGGCACGTATTTTCATATTTCAATATGATACAAAAACGGAAAAATGAAAATTGTAATCATAAATTTAGATATAAATTTAGAACACAAATTTAGATAAAAACTAACGCGGAGATTGTATACATTGTTCAATTTTCAGTTCTTTGTCCTGGGGTATTAGCACTCCTTTATAATAATTCCTCAGAGATGGGATTGGTTATGCACGGAGCTAACTACAGCGCTATGCTAGCTGGCCAACGCGCCCGTAGCAGGCCGCAGATGGCACTACCTGGACTGCGTAACTCGTGCGCTTCCCCGAGCTCCTTTCTCCTCTAAACAATGCACGAGTCTTCTGTCCACCTAGATGCGGACTCTCTACATTTGTGTAGAATCTGACATTCTGCGAGATGGATTGGACCGAACGCTTTAGCTACAATTACGCACGGAGCTAAACATACTGTGCCAAGTGGCAGTGCGCCGTTCGCAGGCTGGGAAGGTGGCACAACCTGGGGCGCGTAGGTCGTGCTGTCCCTTGAGCGTATCTCTCCCAATGGCCGCTGACTGCTCTGCTTTGTGACTACGACACTGGAGGCCGCCATTGCTCCGCTATTGCTGTAGTACCTCCATATGGCCGCTATTCCCCCATTGGAATGCATTGGACTTTAGACACGTTAAAAACAGCTTTAATGCCCGGTCCCTAATGTTTTAGAAGTGGCTAGAGCTAGATATTCCTCCTGTGATTACGCTGGGTTAAAAACAATCTGGGGCACCGGGCTGGTAAATTTTTTAGAAATCTCCTACTTAACGGGGGTCTGACTGTTAGCATTGGAGCTGCGCGAGCTACACGTCACGCAAGGGCCGAGTCTACAGTGAAGATCCCGCCCTTATGCCCTTATTAGGAACATGCTTCGTCAGAGCTGGGGAGGAGGAGCCTGTAAGTCCGCCATGATTTCCCCCTCGAACGTGGTCATTGTGGTAAACGGGGAGGAGTGAGGAATGACATTTGCGCACTCACCTGGAACACCTCCCCAGCTGACCAGTTCTATAGCCCCAAGGAGGGCTTTAGTAAACAGCGGTTTATTGTAAAAGAAAAAAAAAAAAGACGGGTTAAATTGTATTATTAGTGAAACATTATGGAGTCATCGATCACTTATGATACTGAATATTTGTTTTGCCTTGTGCAGAACGGATCAGAATTTTTGCTTCATCAAATTGAAAAGTACAAGCCAAGCCATGCGCAAGATGTATATATTATATTGATTAATAAAAAATAATAAAAAAAATATATATATATATATATTTATTAATATATATATATATTAATAAAAAAAATACTAGACGCTCGCACTCCTCCTGCAGTGTGAAAATGCTTTGCGCTCATTTGCGATGCTGTGTGCAATGTTCGTTATGGCTTATTACAAATGTATTTACACAGTGTTGTTGGTTCGGCTGCAGGTTGAGATTCACTCGGAGACGACCACAGACAACTGTTCAGTGATTGGGTGGAGCTGCCTCAGTTTGAACTGCACACAGGTCTCCACAGCCACAGAGCGCCTGGATCCAAACTCTGACGCCTTCTGTCAAACCAAAACAACCTCTGTGATCCAGGTCTCCACAGACGCACCGTTTCAGATGAGGTAGGATCTGCTGCAATACACTTCTGATCCTGATAACCGGCATCTTTGGGAATGCAGCTGTTCATGTGGGGGAAAATGCAAATGTTGAATTATTTTCTACTAAACAAAGACATGGAGAGGAACAAAATAGTTCAGCTCTTAAAATCAAAAAGGAGAAACCGGAATTATTGCTAATGTTAGGGTGACTAAACATTTTTCACCCTCGTCTAATGTCAATTAAATGGACCAATAAACAAAGACGTGATAGAATTTTGAACAATTTATTTGGTTCACTTATTCTGAAAGGTTGTGTTTGACGCAAGGCAAGTTTATTTGTAGAGCACAATTCATACACAAGGCAATTCAAAGTGCTTCACAGTTGCAGAAAAATTACAAGAAAACAGATAAAATCAATCAATAAACATCAACATAAAGTTAATCAATTACAGTAAAAGGCAAGAGTGCAGATAAAGTACTTTCAGTTTCACATGCACGGGTAAAAGAGCTGTTTTCAGCCTGGATTTGAACATTGTTGAGGCCTGTCTCACATCCTCATGAAGACTGTTCCAGATTTTAGCTGCATGAAACTGAAACGCAGCCTCACCGTGTTTATTATTGACTCTGGGAACCACCAGGAGACCCCTCCCTGAAGTTCTCAGGGCCCGAGATGGTTCATACGGCTCTAACATGTCAAAGATGGACTTTGGTGCTAAACCATGAAAAGACTTGTACACAAGCAGAGCTGTTTTAAATTCTATTCTCTGAGTGACAGGAAGCCAGTGCAGAGACCGGAGCACTGGACTAATGTGGTCGTATTTCCTGGTTCTTGTCAGGACTCGAGCAGCAGCGTTCTGGATGTTCTGCAGCTCTAACAGCTCGTTTAGAAAGGCCAGTGAGCAGCCGTTACAGTAGTCTAACCTGCTGGAGACAAAATGCATGGATGAGTCTCTCGAAGTCTGGTTTTGACACTATTCCTCTGATCTTAGCAACGTTTTTCAGATGGTAAAAAGCTGATGACGTTATTGCTTTGATGTGGCTGTTTAAGTTCAGGTCTGAGTCCATGATTACTCCTAGATTTCTAACCTGATTTTTGGTTTCAGAGAGACTCGAGGTGACTGATAACACTTTGTCTTTGTGTCTGTGGGCCAAAGACAATGATCTCAGTTTTGTCTGAGTTTAGTTGGAGAAAGTTGTTTTGCATCCACAAACTGATCTGTTCGATGCAGTGACAGAGTGTATCTACACCTGTCACCTGCCATCAGTGACACATAGATCTGAGTGTCATCTGCGTAGTTGTGGTACGACACATTGTTGCTGTTTATTAGCTGACCCAATGGAAGCATGTACAGGTTGAATAAGAGGGTCCCAAGATTGACCCCTGGGGGACTCCACAGGTCATGGAAATTTTATCTGAGACACAGTTGCCAATTTTCGACAAAGTACGTCCTATCCTCGAGATAGGACTTGAACCAGTTTAGAGCAGTATCAGAGATTCCCACCCAGTTTCTAACCTGTGAAGTAAGATCCCGTGGTCCACTGTGTCAAAGGCAGCGCTCAGGTCCAGCAGAACTAAAACTGAGACCTTACCTGCGTTGGTGTTCATACGAATATCATTTGTCACCTTGATCAGAGCTGTCTCAGTGCTGTGGTGGGGCCTAAATCCTGACTGGAAAGTATCAAACACATTGTTAGATAGGAGAAAGTAAGTGAGCTGTTGATATATTACTTTCTCTGGGACTTTTCCTAAGAATGGTAGGTTTGATATGGGCCGGTAGTTGTTCAGTACCTTGGGATCAAGGTTGCTCTTCTTTAGAAGAGGCTTAATGACCGTGGTTTTCAAGGCCTTTGGAAATGCTCCAGTCTCAAATGAGATGTTAACTAACTGAACTAACTTCAAGTTGTGGTAACAAGCTGGTCAGCACAGACTTCAGAAATCTAGTGGGTAATTCATCAAGGCAGCATGTACATGAACTCAGACCGGAGATAACCTCTTCGATTGTTTTGTCAGTAACAGGAGTGAAATGTGTCATCTCAAGGTGTCTAGCTGGTGGCAGGGTTGCTATTTGTGTTGTGGAAATTATGGCATTTTTAATGCCTTGGACTTTGTCATAAAAAAATATTGCAAACTCATTGCACTTAGATGTAGAGATTAGTTCTAAGGGCAGTGAAACTGGAGGGTTAGTTAATCTGTTTACTGTGGAAAACAGAACACGAGAATTGTTTCTACAGTTTGCGATGATTTTAGAGAAGTACTTCTCCCTTTCTCCACGCAAAATCTGGTTGAACTCACAAAGCACTTCTTTGTATATCTCAAAATGAACCTGGAGCTTTGACTTGCGCCATTTCCGTTTGGCTTTTCGGCACTCCCTTTTCTGTGCCCTGACCGAATCTTCACTTCTCCAAGGTGCCTTTTGTCTATTGTTAACCATTTTAACCTTGACAGGAGCAATAGTATCCAAAACATTTAATGTATGTACGCTTGATGTATAAGAGTCCAACAGATTATCAGCATTAGAACATGGAGGATTTTCAAATCTGATCATTTCCATAAACTGTGTCCCTGTTGTATCATTTATGTGTCTTCTTTGAATAACTCCAGGCCCAACCACTGGTTTGGGTGCAACAGACAGGTCAAAAAAGACACAACAATGATCAGATAAAGCAACATCAACAACATTCACATTTGATATATTAACACCTTTTGTAATAACTAGATCTAGAGTGTGACCTTTGTTGTGGGTTGCCTCTCTCACATGCTGAGTTAAACCAAACATTTCAAGGACATCACTAAGTTCTTTGCATGCCTGTCATTGGTCACATCCACATGCACATTAAAATCACCTGAAATGACTAAACAATCAAAATCAGTGCATATAAATGAAAGTAATTCAGTAAAGTCTTCGATAAAACAATTCTGTGGTGGTTTGTAAATAGTCATATAAAGAATGGAAGATTGTTTTATCTCCATTTTGAAAGACACATACTCAAATGATACAAAAACCCCAAATGACAATTTGTGGATGACTATATTGTCCCTGAATATTGCACAGACACCCCCGCCCCTCTGGTTTTGGCGTGTTTCAGACACAAAATTGAAATTTGATGGACTACACTCAATCAAAACTGCGTTACCAGTGTTTTTGTCAAGCCATGTTTCAGTTAAAAACATAAATCTAGATTATAAGAGGAAATAAAACTATTTATTAAAAAGGACTTGTTTTTTAACGATCTGACATTAAGTACACCATGTTTGAGATTTATCTGTGTTTGAGTGAATGGAATCTTTTTGCAAGGATATGGATTAGAGTTCTTTGATTGGACGGTCTGACTGTTGCCCTCTTATCTAATCTAGGTTGTTTGACTGTACTAATTGTTTCAGAAAAACACACTCCCTCTATGGACCTCTGGTTGGTTTTGAGTTTGCTATGCATGGTAGCAACGCAGAGGCCCTTAATGTCCTAGACAGCAGCAGTGAAGCTGCTGGAAATCGGAGGTGGGGGAGGGGCATGATACTTCTTCGGGGATGAAAGCCGTGGTCTTGACAGGCTTGGAGTCATTTGAATCCCTTGTTTTATCAAGGCTTCAAAATGGTTGGGAAATCCCATAGGTGACTTTGGTGATGGGAATGATTCAGAAAAATATCTGGAGGGTGTAGATGTACTAGTCGGGCTCAAGGCCTGTGGTGGAGTTGATGAAAGTGCTCCTTCGGCTGAATCATTTACTATAGATGCAGGTGGTGCTGAAGCTGAGCTTTTCCCCGGAGACGCAGATGCAGGTGGCGCCGCTGCTATGGTTGAGATGTTTTCCGGCGCAGCTGATTCCTTAACTGTGCTGGATCCTTAACTGTGGCTGAGTCCATTACTGTAGGTGCTGCTGGTGCTGCTGTGGCTGGATCCTTAACTGTGGCTGAGTCCATTACTGTAGGTGCAGATGATGCAGCTGCGACTCAATCTTTTATTGGGGATGCAGGTGAAACCTTTGCTGGTGAGCCAGGAGCTCTTCTCATGCTCCTCTCTGCTGTCTCTTGTTGCTCAGGCCTCCACTGATCAGAGCATGGTGGAGATTTTCCGTCAGTCGTCTCACTCCACCTCTGCTCAAATGTGGGCCATTTCCTTTAAACAGATCGTCGCGTTTCCAGAAAAGATTAAAGTTCTCTATGAAATACAGTCCTCTTGACTCACAGACTTGGACAGCCATGTATTCAACTGAAACAGCCGGGAGAATTTGTTTATTCTCCCGTCGATGTTTGGGATCGGTCCACTGATGAACATTTGTATTGTCTCTTTATCGAGACAATCAAGTCTCTCAAAAGTTTATTAAACCTTTCTTTCAGGGCTTCAGACTCTCCGTTTCTTGTGTCAACAGCACCAACATGTAAAACAAATTTATCCCAGGGTTATTTGTAATTTCCTTGTTTAGAACATCTATAATGTCAGAAACTGTAGCAGACGGATAGGTGATTGTAGTAATTCTTGTATTGTTGACATTAGATATGGCTCCGTCTCCAAGCAACAGGATATCTCTGGCCTTGACACTTGGCACAGATTTTCTCTCCATCTTTGTTTGGACTTCTTGTTCTCTGTTTCTCTCTGACTTTTTCTGTTTGTTATACTCATCCTCTGAAAGAGGTGAACATCTGTTTGTTAACTTTATTCCAGGTGCATCTCTATGAGCATGTTGTCTTTGCTTTGGCCTAGCACCAAGTTGTCTGTTAAGTTGGGAATGTTATGGTATCGTTTAGCTTTAGGTTGCAAGTATCAGTTTTTTCCGTCTTCTTACCGGGTTCCACAGGGAGCGTGTCATTAAATCCCTTTTCCGTCTCTAAGGCAAAAATCTTGTCCCGTAGCAGGGAAATTTCTTGTTGATACATCCGACAGCTTTCACAAGGAAATGTTTGCCTTCCTCCCTCAGCCATGTTGACAAGATTGTCGTCGCTGGTTCGTCAAATTAGTTGTAAAAATGGCATTAAATGAGTAAAAAGCCTTGGTTCACTTAAAAGAAGAGAATAAAATCATATCCAAGACATGTGCCCAAAAATAGAATGATTTAAAAAGCAATAAAGAGGCAAGCGGCAGCAGCAAGCAGTGATACGTCTGCACTCTTGATAAGCAGGAAGCATAAATAAAAAATTTATGTTGCTTTGGGCGTGGTACTGGTGGAAACTCGGGACTCGAGCTTGTCTAAAATTGGGACAAATGAATGGTTTTGGAGAGATCCGCCGGGACATGGGACAGAGGGCTCAAAACTGGGACCGTCTCGGGTAAACTGGGACATCTAGTCACCCTACCTAATGTATAAGTACAGTTAGCAGGCCGGCAAAACTATTCCGAGAAGAAATGGTGTGTAAAAGCGGCCTCAGAGCGAAATGCTAAATCCCAGAGGTTAGCTTTGAGTGCGTTTTTTTAAGCAGAATTTTCTAATGTATGAAAGCATCAAACACTCATAAGGACCCGATTTTGCCTCGACTTTACTTGAATGTGCTAAATATGCTTATAGTCTGACACGCCCCAAGTGGAGAACAAATGAGGAGAGCGCGCACTTGGTGTGGTGTTCGATTATGACTGTTTCTCCCCTTTTGACTAATGTTCCTGCACTCGACGTTTGCAACAATGCAGTTTCCCCATAACTGTACAGATTCTCTGATCTTATCTTAATCTATCATAACGCGGTGATGGCAGAGGAACAAGGGAGAAAGTAAAGTCTTCCTGGTTGAATTCTCACGTCCTGTGCTTGTTTGTTGTAGACTGGACGGTGGCTCTCAGCTTTGGGTCGACAATAATGAAAGTGTGAAGTCGGTCAGAGCCTTGTCAGTGGTGGACCTGAGGAATCGCTCTGACACTGGACAGATGAACCGCCCCCCACAGGCCGCCATCATGTCCCCCATACGGTGAGCTCACCCTGAAAACACACTGAGTGCAATGTGCTGGATTTATGACAATACTTTTAGTTTAGTGAGACCTGGATCGGGTATTGCCCCTTTCGTCTTGTCACCGACTTGATTTGTGGCTGTGGTTCTGCAGCACAACCCACAAAGAATTATCCCCAATAGAAAATGAGAAATCACACCAGTACGAACGGCTGGTGTTTGACAGTGACCCACAACTGTCCTGCAGGCCCCGTCCTACAGGGGGCAAAGAGCAAATGTTTGCACCTTCAATTTTAGTGGTGTCAATGTACTTTAATGAAGATTCAGCTATTTGCACATTTCACCCTGGAGAAGCTCTGAGTAAAGCTGCTGCTCCTTTACGTCGAGATGAGCAGCTGAGGCTCCTGGACACGTCCCATTGGGAATAGTGTCGTTCTAATACAATTTTTCACATCCGGTCTACTCCCAATACTTGGAGTCGACACTGATACCGAGTGTCAGTCCGATACCAAAAGAATCCTCAAAGCTGCTGGGGAGACCTGACGGAGCAGTGAGCAGCTGCGTGGGCCGGTGCTCGGGGACCCATCTCCAGATGTGGAGCCAGGCTAATGCTCAGAAACACCTGACTGCAGGATTCACCTATTGTACATGTTTTTAGTGGTAGGGGAAACCGGAGGAAACCTACACAGACACGGGGAGAACATGTAAACTCCACAGAAAGGCCCCGTCTGGCCGGGGAACCCATCTCACTGTAAAAATCCATTGTCTGATCTCCACGCACTCGTTAGCTTCAACCCAATCTCCAAAGAAAAACGTTCATTATTTACGTTTTTTTTAAGTCAAATTTTCGTTTATATTACACGTTTTTAAGGTCGGAATACGTATAATTTTTACATTTAAAAAACGTACTCATTTAACGTTTTCTATAAACGTACTTTATTTACGAAAATACACAAAGAATACGATTAATAAATGTACATATTTACGTATATGAAAACGTACTCATTTTACATATTTAATACGTACATACACAACGTAACATGAAAAAGCTTAACACAGAAAATATGTTCATATTTTACGAAGTTACAAACGTCCAAAACACGTTAAAAGTCACACTAAATGCGTAATATAGTGACGAATCTTCAAACAGCAAACGTGACTTGCATACGAAACACAAAATGTACATATTTTACGAAGTTACATACGTCCAAAAACACGTTAAAAGTCACACTAAATGCGTAATATAGTGACGAATCGTCAAACAGCAAACGTGACTTGCATACGAAACACAAAATGTACATATTTTACGAAGTTACATACGTCCAAATATACGTTAAAAGTCACACTACATACGTAACACAGCGAATACTTTCACAGCAGCATGTATTTTTCGATCTCAAATAAACGTCCAAATAGTATGGCAAATAGTATACCATGTTAACAATTATTAGATAGATGACTGTGCTTCTTATAATGTATGTACACATTATACATTTTAAAATGCGTCGCTTATGGACCTTATCACAACATACTGGACAGAGCAGGCACATTACGACCGCCCAGTCAAATGAAGATCAAACCTTGAAATGAAGCCTATACGTGTGACATTACGCGACAGATTTGCAATGCAGTGCAGCAGTTATTACTCTCCCTCAACAGGTGGTCCGAAGGTTTAGCTTGCCGCTACAGCTACTCACTCTGTCAACCGACACCTGCAAATGCACGCAGAAGTTAGACACAACACGTAGCCTAACTGTTCCGTAGGCCTACACCTATTGATAAACGCAAGCAACGATCTGTGCTTACCAAGTCTGCGCACCATAACCCCAATAGTTCGGATCTCGATGTTTCAATAGATCATTGGTTTCAATACATATTAGATCCATGAGATACACGACTTCACCGCATCCTTCCGCGTTTATCATTTAAATTTGCCTCCAATTCCCGGATAGTGGATACAACTTCCGCCGACCACTTGTTCTGTGGTTTAACAGCTTATAGCATTACCGCCACTCTCAGGATTCGAAGAATAAGGCAAGCGTAAATTATGCCATTTCCAGTGTTGGGGAGAATACTCATTTAATTAATACTAAATACTTGCCTTAAAATATTTTGTAACGTGTTCCGTTACTTTGTCTAATCAGAGTACTGTATTCTGAATACTTTGAAAATACTTTCACGTTTAATTATAGTGTATAATTACAAATATGAAGACTATTTGTTGAACACCTGTTATAAACTCACTTAGCATTAATATGAACTATTTAACTCTCTTGGCAAATGTAGCAGCAGATCACAGCATCATGTGACGCACATGTGCAGTCTTTGTATGAACTGTAGCACTTGGCATCTAAACAGTTAATTCAACATTAAAAGCTCTTTCTTAATAATATTGTGCAATATGGAGCTAACAAGATTGACTACAGGGATGTATTCCCTTGATATTTTGAAAGTAACTGTATTATAAATACTGTACTCTCAAATTAAGTGTAACTTACGAGAACAGTTACTCACAATGGTATGACATAAAACCACAATAGGTCTGGCCATTTATATATTTTCATATTGGCCAGCTGTGTAAAAAATATTTAGGCACCCGATGTATACTCAAAATAACCAAAATCACATCAAAACATGTAAAAATAACACATGCAATATCAAATATATAGTCTATATCTGGGGGGGAAACAAGGCTCTTGGCTTAACTATGGCCATGTTGGACATGACTGTCATGAAGTTATGGTAGATATACTACTGTATTCACACAGACACAAAAACAACATTTAACAACAATAATTTTTTTATTAAACACAAACAACGATAAATTAGGAGAAAATGAACCAAATTAACAAACAAACAGCATTAAATGCAAAAAAAAAGAAGAAACTCCTCACACTCTTATTTCTTGCGAACCACTGAATGTGGTTCCCAACTGGGCTCCCATGTCTTGTTACTGCAGCACAAGAAACATAATTAATAACAGAAAATATGAAGAAAATAACTGCTAATGTATTTCTGCTTGCATTTTCAATTCTGCCCAACAAATAAAACTAAATGTTAATTGGTGATGTTATTTACCATTGGGGCATGGAGCCCATTCAACCAGCACCTGTAGGGGAAAAAAGTAACAATTTATAACAAATCAGAATTAAGCCACAAATAAATCTTTTGCAGTTTCCTAATCAAAATGCATATCAATATACTACAAAAAATATGTAGAAATTACAATACACCAATTTAAAAATATTGCCATCTTTATAATCAAGTTTGGTCGTTTGTTCATTTTCTCTGCTTTATTCATTTCCGGTTTGCAAGCTCATCTGGGGTGAAACACAATAGTCTATATGCACAGGGACCCCACGTGATTTCCGCCTGTCTTCCTGTCCGTTATCTCTTCCTATAAAAGTAGTAGGGTCCAACAGAAATGAAGCGATAGCTCAAGATTTTGTAAAGGACAGCGAGTTAAAGTTTTGATGTGACTGCAGCAGGTTAAAATATTATGTGAGACGTCACAACTTCACTGGAGGAAACCTCCTGTTCATAAGCGCAGCGCTTTGAGAAAATTGGTAAACAGGCTTGTAAGTGCATTACAAGTGTATGCATTATCATTATTAATAACAGTGGTGTTTGTTGAGGCTAACGTGGCTAACAAAAAAAAATTCAAACTAGCACAAAGTTGAACGAGCCTGCGCAAAATGATTGGCCTGTTAGTAGTTTAATAATGTAGTTGTTTTACATGTTATGTTATCATTTTTTTAACCACTAGCCTTTAGCTCGCAAGATAAAAAGCTAAACTTAACGAGCACTAGCGTTTTTCCTTTAGCAGGCATTCACAGCGAACCATGTTGAACACGCCAGCAGTGATGAGCTGTGTCCTTATAAATTCACGCCACCTTTTTTGCTCTTTTTCATAAAATTCTGGAATAGAAGAGATTCCTTCTTCCTCCCTTTTGATGCACACCTCAACATGGGGCATTAGATCTGAAAAGAAAAAATGGTATTGATAATACAATTTTTACATAATGAAACATCTTACTCAATGTGTATATAGCTTGAAAACCCATACATAGCGCTCATATCCCATGAAATGTTCTTTAATCCAATTCAGCAGCATTTTAGGCTAGAAGGTCAGACTTGCATGTGTGTGCCATTAAGACAAGGCAAGTTTATTCATACTGCGCATTCGTTACACAAGCAACTCATTGCACCTAATTCATGATATTAGATTGAGGACGAATGTCTTAACACGGTTTAAAGCTCAAAGAGATGATTTTGCTTAATATACTCCTATAACCTCACAACAGTTGTTTTGGTAATTATGTGGAAATATGGGAATATATTCTGTGGCATGATAATTTTTCGATGATTAAATCTTCCTTTAACTTTTCTATTTTTATCACAGCTTCCTGTGGTTCAATCATCTCGTGAACGGTTTCTGTACAGGAAGTTTGTTTTATAATTTTTCATAACTCAATGGCTCTAGTGCTCAATTGATAAATCATTACCGGCCTTATAGCAAGCAACCTACATTCCTCCTCGTCCAGTTGTCTGCTCCAACAACTTCTTCTCTCTCTCTATTTCTTCTGTTCCTCCTCCTCCTCTTTGCTCCCGCTCCTCCTTCTGCCTCTTCCTCTGCCTTTTCCCGCTTCCTCCTTCCTCTCCCTTCTTCTTCCCGCTGCCTCCTTCCTCCTCCTCCTCCTTTCACTCCCCGCTCCTTCTTCTGCCTCCTTCCTCTGCGCTTTTCCCGCTCTCCTTTGCCTCTCCTCTGCTCTTCTCCCGATCCTTCTCCTGCTTCCTCTCACCTCCTTCTTATTTCTTCTGCTTCTTCCGCTCCTCCATTGGCTGAAAAAAAAGAGAAATGTCTGTCAACACCTAAAAAGCAATATTTCCGTCATGCTCTGTAAGGAGGTGTTTGAGGACCTCCTTTTTACAGAGCATGAAGGAATTGTTTATATCCCGCCAAGGGTTAATGCAATTAAAGTGTATGTGGTCTGTCTGCGCGGATGTTATGGTCCTATGTAGACAGGATTTCATAAAAGTAAGCTGGATGGAAAATGTGGTTGTGTAGATGGGATGTGTGGTAGGGAAAACCCATTAAACGGGTGATCCGTTGTCATGGCAGGGTATGCACACGCAAATTGCACATACTGTGTTCGGTTTTTAGAACTTTACTACTACAAGCACTTTGGTCATATTCTGTGATGTAAAGGGTTCTATAACTATAAAGGTTTATTGATGAATATATACATTAAATGAAACAAATTTGTGAGAAAATCTCGCCAAATTTCAATACAATAATTTAGGGGCTGAAAATTGTTTATCGAGTAAATCAATGGATTCAATGATAATGTTAGGAACTTGGTGAGGTCAACTTCGTTTATTTACAATCTATGTCTTTACTCTGTGTTGAAAGTTGCCTCAGGCCCAATAATAAAGTTGACTGTCCAGTAAACTACATTATTTCCCCACAATCTTAAGGCTAAGACTAATATTTAAAAAAAACAATGTGTAACTTACTTGCAGTTAGGACAACTTCCTCTTTCCTTTTGCTTTCCTATTCTCTCTTCCTTTTGGCTCAATCAAGTGGTTAATTGGACAACAATTAAAATCTATGAAAAATGTATACTTACTGCTTTACAAATCGCCTCAGGCTTCTTTGGAGGCGCTTTCTCCAAAGGACTTCTGGCAGCTGGAACTCCAGGCTTGTCTTGACCTCTGCCTTGATTCCTCCCTTATTCTCATTTGCCAGGAGGAGAATGGGGTAGTGACCCATGCCGAATATCTATCGAGGCTTGCCTAAAACAATATTCACAAAAAAATAAAGGTCACGTGCAATTATTTCGTATTACATTAATGGGTCCAATAATTCTCTCTTTTTTTTTACAATAATCAGTCATTAAGATTATTTTCTCGGAGCTTCCCGAGGACGTTAATGAACGCAGCATAAAATTACTTGCTCAATTGATTATCAAAGTTTCAATAGCTACTTTTAACACTAATAATTTTGAGGCATTTACAATTTCTATATTTCTTTTATATTTACGATTCTGTTTTATTTGCCGAAATATTAACAATTTTGAGAAATTTTAAAAAAATTGTTTGCGAAGGTAATCATTAAATGGATTTTCTACAATATTTTGAAAGCCATTCATACATAAAGGTTGAGAAATAAAAATAAACAGCCTAAAATATTGCTTCACATGTGGTAGATTTTTTTTTAATTTTTACATGCGTTTCCTCATTCTAGTAGCCTGGGCTAACGCCAGACTGCTGTGTGCACTCGAATCTTTTTCAAACTTCACAGCTGTGGGGACCATGGGCTGAAAATCTTCGGCATGGATTTGGGCACCAATCACACGAGGAGGGACGTCAAGGACGATGACGCATACTCGACATATGGAAGCTTGTAGTTTTGTTTAGGGATATGGGATCTAACATGACAGCAGCAGATGCGAGGCCATCTTCGATCAAAGCTTTAGACCAGTGTTCTAAATAGTTTAGCTCAAAAGTTTACAGGCGTGTACTGTCATACGCCATCTGATACGATGGGAGAGACATTCAGGCTCAATAAACGGCTATGACAATCGTGAACCACACCTCTCCTATGAGAAAATGAAATTGGTGGTCCCAGACTGAAATATTCACTTGTGATTTTAGTCTGGCGTTAAGCGCAGGCTAGCATCTGGTGCATTTTAACAAAAAATAATAACTATTTTTGGCTATTATGCGGCTGTGAAAAGAATAATTTCTGGGTCAATTTACTAGGGTACATCTTTTTTTTTAAATAATATAAATGGATCAGTTTTCTTTCAAGGGCCCAGGCCCTTGATTCTTCTCTTCTGCTCGGCCCTGCAGCTCTCAGATAGACTCTGAACCTCAGCCTGAACCTCTGAACCTCAGCCTCAGCCAACAATGAACAGCTCTACCTCGTGCAGGGCAAGAGCAAGCGAGTACGACAGACGAGAGAACTAAAGTTCTATAAGCGGGGTTCCTGAATTTAATTCCACTGCGATCACAAAATAAGTTAGAATAATTATCAAAGCAAAGGTTTGGAACTAATTTACCGTAATATAATTTGTGTGCTTTGAAAAACAATGCTGCAATTCATTATAGTTTTTGTTTTTACTCTAAAATGACATTTTGGGTTTCTAAATAACAGAATATATATCTAATGTCAATGCGTGCTTGTGTTTCTCCTCTTTGCATCGCTCAACAATGAGCCCTGTTTAGTCCAGAGTTTCAATCTGGTTTAGTCCTGGTTTGGTCCTGCTCGCTGCTATTTTGTTTTATAACGATCGCGTGTGCATATTAATTAGATGACTAGCGTCTTCCTCGGTTTTACATCTTTAACGGCCGTATTTCAATCTTTCTGCAGCGATTCTAAAAGTTAAAACGAAGCTCAGAGGCTGCAGTTTCTCTTTTCTGTTTTCAGCTGGGTTACCGTAAGCGTGAGGGGGAGAGAGAGGGCGATGGGTCTGAGACAGAAACAGTACGCAAGCTGTAGGACTTAGGGCCTGCAACTAACGATTATTTTGGTAATCGATAATCTATGATTATTTTTACGATTAATCGGTAATCGCTTGGCTGTGAATTGTGGTAGAAAAACTGTTTATTTTTCTTTTCTTTTTATCAAACAAAAAAGCCTAAAGTGGCGCCGGCTTGAAGGATGTGCTGATGGAGTAATGTAAGTAAATGTTTTGTTCGGAGGCTCTTAGCGTAATTCTGCTTCTGATTGGAATGAGACACATGACAGATATTCATGAAATGTACAATGTACCAACACTACAAACCCTAACTAGAAAACAAAGTAGGTTTTCAATCAAAAACTACAATTTCATGTCATTTTTGCTTCTATTATGACTCTGTGTGAAACCAGAAACGATTAATCGATTACTATAGTTGTCGATATTTTCAATAATCGATTAGTCTCGATTATCGATTAGTTGTTCGCCATTAGTAGGACCTGACACGTTGGGGTTCTAAAGTTTGGACCCAAGTTTCGGGGTTCGGACGGGTTGGCGCATGGGTCCGGAACCAGACTGAGGTCCGCATATTGGACCTCTGGTTTTAATTCATTGTAAGTGACAGCTGCATTTAGCAGCGCAGTAAGAGGTTTACTATGCATTAAGCCATGTGGTCTTTTAGTTATAGAAGCGAAAACAAAACTCGCAAAAGCTGCCTTCATTTTGTTAAATAAAGGCTACTTAAACAGTGGACATTGTTCATTGTTCCTTAATTAGTCCTGTAATACCTGCGCTCTGCTGCAGATGTTGGTGTTAATATATAATAATAATATAATAATAATACTAATAATCAATAATAATAAATTTTATTATATTGCACTTACATTCAATAGAAACCTCTAAGTGTAGTGTTGGTGTTGGGTGAGGGACAGAGAAAGAGATCGAGACTGGGCTGTTAAATAGAAACTATGGCGGCCCGCCACAGACTAATGTATTAGTGGGACCTGCATCTAACAATTGTGTTATTAACTTACAAGACGAATAGCCCTTTCTCGTGCTCCTTGTTTTTTATTATGGTTTTTTTGGAGCTTCTCCTTCCACTCCTCCTTTATTCCCGCAAAGGCCTTCCTTGCGTCTTGTAAGGGCGCTTTCTTCTTGGGCTGAATTTCCACAAATGGGGGCATTTTTTCCACAAGCACCTATTTTTTTGGTGGCATCCGGGCATTTTTTTCTGTATAGACCCAGGCATCTATTGAGACAAGAGAGACAATAAATGTATATACTTTTATTACATATGTATAGCACAAACAATTTCAAAATGACGCTACTTAGATATAGGCAAAGTTCAATTGAATTTAACGTACTACTTACTTACATATAACCTACTGTATGACAACACACTGGGATTTGATCTAGCGATTAATAGATATCCCTGTTGTTTCGTGAGCAACCCGGTGAAAACATGCGCGTTTGGTCGCCACCTGCTCATTGAGCACCACTACTTCAGTCGAACCTCACGAATACCATTCGCTAGTTAATTCGTCCACAGATTATTCTGCACAGACATGCAAACCATATATACTGAAGAAGGTTACAGTCACGGGGCTGTGGCGGAATGCGGCGGTTAGCGGAATTTATTAACAGAACGGTAGTTCTATGATTAATGAAACTCAAACAATACTTTTTTGTCGGCCATATGATTGAAAAATATATGAGTCAATACTAACTTTTGTAGGCTTCATTTTGTTTTCGAACTGGAGTTCCTACTAATGGCTGTCAATTTCATCACAAAGTGGACAGAGACAGTAAAGGATTTTGTAATGAATATGGAATTCAAATCAGCTTCTGTACAACAGAGAACTGTCTTCTATTTAAATAAAAGCATAAAAGGATAAACATTATTATTATTAAATATGATTAAGTATCAATCTTAAACTTGTATTGACTATTTATGGGAATTAGCTATACACTTCAGAATATGCCACCCATGCAAAATAAAATGGTATGCATCAGGTTTATTCTGGCTACAGTGGGCTAAAACCTGAAAAAAGTTTGGCAATATTTGAATAGTTACAAGCCAAAGAAGGAGTGTAACTTTGTTCAAGTCAATCATCTCTGATCAGCAGAAAACACGTCAAGTCCGCTCATAACTGTGAGCGCCCCATGAACCACATGGTCCACCTGGAGAGGTCAGCTCTCCTCGCTGACCACAATGCGCATTAGACGAGCTTAAACTGCGCGTTTAGTCTCACAGTAAGCGATAAGTATAGATGCGGTACGTTTCACGCAGCTATTTTCAAATATGAAAGCTACAGTCATCGCAAACTGTAGACTAGGTTTGGCGCTCAGTCTCATGCACATTCGCGCACATGTGTCGGCGTATACTTTGATGTGCAGACTGATGCAATTAGCGCGCTGCCGCTAGCTACTAAGTAAAAGCAGTAAAAGTTCAATGATTTGGTAATATATAAGCGGTATAACGTTCACCTCAGTGTCTGCATGCGGTTCATTGCCCTCAGTGATGGCGTCTGTTGCAGCGAGGTTATTATACGTCCGGGGATGCGGGCCTGCCCTGTTTCTGCTGCCCAGGTGAAGTGTGAATGAAGGCAAGTGGCGGGATACAAACCCCTGGAGCCTGCCGGCTCCTGTATGTGTAACTATATATACTATATATATATATATTATATATATATAATATATACTATATATATATATATATATACAGTATATATATATATGCAGCCACAGTGAAATGGCATCTTTGCGTAACAGCATCGGTTTCAGTTGAAGCGATAGAAAAAGTGAAGCAAACTTACTGTATTAATATTTTTTCGGCGTCGTCGGGTCAGTCGTTGGTAGAAGTCAACAGAAAGTGCGGGAAGAACCACTATCCTTTTATACCAGACGTGAAACGGAATGACACATTTGGCACTGGTAGGGTCGTTATTGGTTATTATATAGTTCAATGTGATGGGCACATAAGATTTTATGAAACCGTTGACATTGGATTGTCAATGATTGACACGTCATTAAAAGTAATCTATTAGCATTCTTAATAACGAATCTATAGATTTTTGTCATATTATAATAACTATTAAATATGTACCATATGTATTAATTATAACAATAATAATTCAAAATACATAGACAAAAGAAATATATCTCAACTTAACCAATAAAGTAGTACATCTATCAATCTGTCAGGTTATTCAAATTATTTTGCATTTCAGAAATGCAAATCTTTGTTTTCTTTTTTTTCACGACAAAATACTTTCTCACTCTGTGTAATGATTCTATGGTTTTTATTGTGGCCTACACTTTTTTTGAGCACTATGACATTTTCCATCTTTTCCCTACTCTCATAACTAATTCTAAAAAAGTAGCAATAATCGTAGAATCTTAATAAACGATGTAATGATAATATCTAAATATTATAATTATACTGGATGAAATAAAAATAATAATAAAATAGTAAATAATATAATAGTAATAAATAATAATAATAACAATAATAATAATAATAATAATAATACGTGTGTGTTTTTAAGGGGTAGCTTTTGTGGGACACTATACTTCAATGGTTTGCCCATAGACATATTGTTGTGCCCGCTTGATCGGAATGTACCGCCACAACCAGAACCAGTCGCTTATTACACCATTAACATCCAGGAAGGAGCGAAATGCCCAGGGAGGAAAGCGAGCCTGTCAGAGTGTTAGGTGCGAGGCATTAGTTGCGGCGAAGTTTAGTGGATTGTGCAGAGCGATAAGAGCAATTATGTACAGACGGTGTTCACTGTGAAATAAAGACCCGAACTGTTGCGCAACAAACTGGGCCTCTTGGAGTCGCGCGACAAAGAAAAGTGAGAAGAGCGGCTCTTCGGCACCGTAGACGTCGTCAAACACGGGTCTCTTCCCTGTGTTTTCTAACACGGTCAGGACTTGACCGTGAAGCGGTTTCTGGCGCCCGTGACGAAGGGACTGTCGTGTGTTTGAAGAAAAGGTGAGCATTCTACGACCATAGGACAAATATTATACAATGCCAAGTACGTATAAATTCGTAAATAGCGGCAGAAGAAAAAGCTACTTAAAAATGGCGGCTGCTAGTTATCCCCGGCGTTGTTTACGAACACAAAGGAACTGCAAAATTAGCCTGTGGCTAGATGGCCTATCGGTCACTTTGAAATGTAAACAATTTTCTTTGTTCTTGTCCCTTTCCAAATAAACTAATACAATGTAAATAACTAAACTATTCAAACCCAGTCATGTAGCTAACATGTGTTCTATAATTTCAGTACTTTTTCGCCTGTCTGACCCAAAGGCATTTGAGGAACTCCAGGAATTAGAAAGAAAATCTTTACTGAGGTGGAGCGGTGCGTCCTTGACATTGCTTTTAGCAGATCTGCCAGAAAACTCGACGTAAGTGTTTTTGCCCTCTAAAGAAGTTTATTACAACATATTTGTTATTACTATTTTCAATAAAATCCACATATGACTCTATTGCTCCCCTCTGTGAGGCTCTACAGGAAGCATCAGGTCGACCAAAGCGGCTTCTTTCTTTTCATTTTGGCCTAAAAGTCCCTGGTTTAATGCTCTACATCAGTGCTCCCAAGTGGGGTTGGGGCTCAGCATGCACTGCAGGGGCCCCCAAGGTTTGTCCACACAATCCAGTAAATGAAGAGCTCGTTGGGTGTGTTATGAATTTTTTAAAAAGGAATTGACCATTACATATTATTCCAATATAATATATTGATATTCGGGGCCCTGAAAGACCATTTTTTTTTTGCTTGCTTTAACTGACATCTATTTCATTTAAGTCCTAATTTTATATTATATAATTGTGGTGTATGTTGTGTATATATGTATTGAGAATGAGGAGTTTGACGTCACGGCAACAGAGCCCTCTCCCCATCCCCCCTCGCCGCCATATTGGCTGCGCTCCGGGGCAATACACATTGTTTTACTGTTGTTGTTAACGCCGTAGTAGCGGAGGTTCTTGCTATTCCGCACTGTTTTACCGCCTGGAAGTCACTGCTGTGTTAAAAAACTGCTCCAATAACCTCACACGATAAGACACGGAACGTAGCATGGACACAGTTTTTTAGGTACAGGAAATGGACACGGCATCAAGGAGCGCAAGTCCTCTGAACCTGTCAAAAAAACATGTTGGAAACGTTTGTGTAAAGCATTGACATCTTTGCTAAATTCAATGTAATGACAACACACTAAAGCGCAGTGAGAATTTACTTTTGCCAGTAAACGCTGTTTCACCAGCTGGAGGCTTGTAGGAAGCTAAGTTCCTGGACCACAGCAGAAAGTCTCTAAACTTTCCAAAGACTTGTGGCTTACTCCTGCATCGTGTAGTAGCTTAAAAACCAATACAAGGTATTTACTGTGTCCATGTATGTGCACGGAGGTAAATGGTTCGCAGGTCTCCGCTCCAGGAGCTCGTTATGGGTCGATGTTTTTGAATGTCCGCAAGCTTCTCCAAATACCGCTGTTTTGCGTTGGTATGAGCTTGTTCTGTAAGGTCCCTTTTCTTCGCCTTATCTCTTTGCATTGCTTACTTTCTTCATTTTCCGTTGTCGTATTCGTAGATTCGTCTCTGTCTCGCGAAAACGTAAATGCGGCTAAATTTTAAAGTGCTCTGGAAATGAGGAATGCGTGAATCTGGAGCGTGCCCCAATCCGCAGCCAATATGTCCGACAGGCTCAGAGCCCCCCCCAGAATCAACCCGCAACTCAGCACCGTGACTCCCATTCCTCAATATCCTACATATATATTATAGTATAATATATTGTATTGTTGTTTAAATGTTTGTAATCTTTAAAGCAACTTTGTGATACCTTTCGTTATGAAAGCGTTTATAAATAGTTGAATTGACGAAATGAAAGGATGGTTTAATTGAACAGAAGCAAGAAAGCAGTATAGGTGGAGAGAAGGAGAAACGGAGAAAGAGGGACAGCCATGGACGTTCGGGTGCCTGCTGCGCGCTCACTGGCAGAGGTATGTTCAAAATGGACTTACTTACATTGTTTTGTGTGAAAACTAATGAATTTGTGTATTTTTGAATGTGTTAATGAATGACAGCAATCCATCCCAGGTGCTTCTACCAGTCCTGAAGAGCCTTCAACCAAGCCAGGCAGACGTTTCTAGCGAGAGTAAGTACGATGCTGAGAGTATATGGACACTTATATAATTTTCATATATTTTTTGTTAGTTCGGCACGTAGCCATTGGGAGGATTAGATGCCATTCAGTCCTTAAAGACATTCTCCCAGATTGTCAAGACCAACTCAAACGTTCCTTTAAAATGGGAGGATAGGCAGTCACTGGCTGAAGACAAGTGGGAGAAGGCCCAGACTGAATCTTGTCAAAAGGAATGGTAGCCTCAGAGAAAGTCCAACCAGGATATGTGCAATAAATGCCTGGTCACAAAAAAGCAATAATTAAATGCCCAGACTGTCTGCCAACTCCCTTTTTTGTGGAGAATTGACTGGAGTGTTCACGAGGGGTATGTTTCTCCAAATCGACTTCCTTGTTGAGTTTTTCTATAAACCTATCACCCCCATCTGCTGCTTTCGTAAATTGAAATGGTGAACTTTCATCAACTGACCAAGGTAAGAATCTTTATTCTAAGAATAAGAATATTAAATATCTTGTAAAATTGGCTGGTTAACATTTTCAATATGTATGATTTGTTTTATATTTATAGCAAGACTATTGCCCATGGCTTGGCCATATTTTGTCAGTGCGGTACCAAGTTTGGATATCCGATGTGGGCGTCTATCATCTTGGTCAATATCAATGGTAAGAACAACTCAAAAGTAATTCATAGAACTATAATAGACAATCCACCAACTGTCTTGTATTTTTCCTCCTTAAAGGAAATATCGACTTGTCCCTACGTCACTTTTCCCGTTCATCATCCTCAAATGTTCCATCACATGGACTCCTTCAATACCGAGCTCCAAGAAAATGGCTTTGGCCTGGACACATAGATTTTCAAACTGTCTTATAGTGTTGATTTTGTTTCCTAAATGTTTGGAGGAATTTCAAGGTTTCCGCCCCAGGGCTATCAAGGCAGGCTTTTGTTAGAATGCTTGACACCGCACAAAACGCTTTGACGAGTAATTAATCTTTATCTATATATAACTATTCAACTGTTGTAATTGTTTGTATAATTGTGTCACAATTAAGATTTTTTGATATTAAATATAAGGGAGGAATATATGTGGAGATGGCCTGCAGCGTTGCCTTTCTGAGTGGACATAATGCAGGCAGAGAAAGAGAAGGCTGTCCTAATGCAGGACCATTTTAGCTGTCCAGCCTGTCAGCCTGAAATATTGCAGCTGTTTCACTAGTGGAAACCGTAAAGCTGGTTATCGCTTTAATAAAGGGTAAATAATAATAAAGGGTATAGACCAGGGTCTCCAACCGGTAGCTCAGGAGCTACCAGTAGTCGCCAGCCCCTTCCAGTTGCTCCCCATAGGATTTAAAAATTGATTGATTATCTGCATATTAGAGAATGTATGATTCACATGCCTCAAACTTAGTAAAAGGTCACTTTGTGCCCGTAATGAATATGTGATTAATAAATTTGACTGTTGAAGTCTTGATAGTAAAACAGTCACCCATCTAAGGCTCTCACCATTATATACGGTCATATTCCGCTTAAATGGAGTATCTCTCTTGCCATTATCGTCCCAAGAAAGTAGCTGGTGGAAAAGTCTTGAGACCTCTGGTTTAGACAATTCTTTATATTTATACAATATGTCTATATGTCAACCATATGTCTTTGTTATAAATCATCCCCCCCCCCAGTCAGCGAAACTGGATTCTTTGATGGTCATTTCTTTGCAAGAAGACAGGAAGTGACCAGATTTTGTAGCCACAGTTCGCACAAAGTTCCGCAGTAGTGGATACTTTAAAATTAATTTAATATCACAAAACTTTGTGTGTGTCTACATAATGTATTACTTTTGCCACTCCCGTTAAGGTTTCTGCAAGGCAATGTGTGGAAAAGGGAAATGGACTGCTGCAAGGAGTGTGCAAAAGACTGGGGTCAAAGCTGGATTGAGGAGGGTGGCAGAATAGCAATTTGTCGTCAAATGGCGTGCTGTAAAAGCTTTGCACATGTATAGAGGGAGATATTTCATACCCTATGTTCCTGCACAAAGAAGTGTCCTTTGTCGGAAGGTAGAGTTTATCTGCACAGGATATATGTGCAGATACTACCCTACCTAAAAGTCTGTGCCAAGCTTCCAGAGTGTCACATCTTCTCTGCAATAAGCCCATTCCTCTCGGTTATGCATGCAAGGGACATGCAGCCAAGTGTGAGGTACAGTTTAATCATCTTTTCAGCTATGTTGAGTGTGACAACAATAATGTTCATATATTATACCAACAGTTCTTGTGGAATGGGACGTAACCAAAAGGGGCTGGTAGAAACACAAATATTTTCATCCATCTTATTTTGTTCTGCCTTATCTATATGCCGAGAGTCGCAGGAGCGAAAGGTCTGAGCCGAAGAGATGCCCAGACTTCCCTATCTATTCTACAACTTCCTCCACGGCTCCCGAGGTCTTCCCAGAGACAGGGTAGAGACAAAAGAGACCTAGGGTAGTCACAGAGATTTTAAATGTTAAAGGTATTGAATTTGATGTAGCCAAATTTAAGGCCTTAAAAATTTGAACAAAATTTTTTTACGGAAAGGCATTACATTTTAGAGCTTGTAGCATTAAATATTGTGATATACCACATATACTATAATGATGTCAGCAGCAAACAATAACTTTGAATACATGCTTCCAGATAAACCTAATTACTTCCTGGCTTTTCATGCAGTAAAACTAAAAACCGCATACGTGACCACAATTTGGACTTACAACATTGGCATTACATTTTCCTTAAACTGGCATACCAATTTTTTAAATATGACTTGAATTTGACTTAACCAAAACTGGGCTGCACTGAAAAAGCAAGGCACCTTTCTCTCCTCCAGAACCAATGGCCTGGGATTTGCACCTGCTGATCTCATCCCAGCCGCTTCAACACTTCTGCTGGCAAACCGTCCGCTGTGCATGTGGGAGGTCCTGATGTCCTGATGAACATGAATCGTTCTGCAAACAGCAGAGATAAATCCTGTGGTCCCCAAACCGACTCCCTTCTGGCCCCTGGCTGGACCTTCTGGTCCAAGATTTTAAAACTGTCATTAGTTTAATTGTTTAATTTGTTTGCAGGCATGACAGTGGGGGAAGAGTTGAGCAGGTCAATTCTTTTTGTCCAGAGTAGCTTTATACTACAAAATACATGACTAAAGCAGGTAAGACGCCGTTTGTAATTTCACCTCAATCCTTGATTTTTTAAAATCATATTACTTATTTTTAATCAATGTTCAGCTCGACAGACATGATAACTGTGCATGCCAGAGGATGGAATATCCAGAAGAAAAATGGCCTCCACAAATATCCTGTCAAAGAGATATTTCAAAGTAATATTTACATAATGTTTTTTTTCCATATAACAAAATGTGACTGCTGTATGTCAGATTAACTGTCAGGAAAGTTTATTTGTGGCTAATGTTGCTAATGTTGCACAATATGCTGCCTACAGACTTTAACACGAAAAGTTCAATGAAGGTCCAGAGAACTGAACCACCTGAAGCAAGCTTCAGCTCACAGAATGAGATTTGAAAGGTTTGGATTCAAGACGTGAAGCAATGGTGCTGAAGCAGTAATGTGACAAGCCAAGACCTCTGAATTTTGAGTAATGATACCAGTTACATCAAACACTTAACAAAATAAAATACATTGGCACATTTTGTTTTTATGCAGCCTCAGAGGTAAACGATGCAACAAGACTGCCAGCGTCTAATTGAGCCTGGCCCTGGAGACCCAAGAGTAAAGCGGGATAAATTATCGCCACAATGGTAATCTTTGTATTTTTAAATTATTATATTTTCTTTAACATTTTTCAATGCGACACAACAACAGGGACTCAACAGACCTCCATAAATGTGTGTGTGTGGTTTTTAAGTAAAAGTCTTAAAAATAAGCAGGCTGTTAATTTTTTATCAAATACATGTTATCTAAGTCAACCGAATCTAATGTAAATGTAATTGTATTTAAATTGGAAAAACGCTCAAAATGGATAAGGGCTGAAACAAACTCGATAATCGATTATTGAAATATCGACAACTTATTTAGTAATTGATTAATCGTTTTCTAGTCAAAATGACATGAACATTTGTATTTTTGATGAAAACTACTTTTCTTTTAAAAATAGGGTCTGTAGTGTTTCATACTTTGTAAATTTCATAAAATATTTGTCTGTGTCTCATCGCAATCAGAAGCAGAAATGAAGCGCTAAGAGCTCTCCAACAAACATAATTTTAAGTTTACTCCATCCACATGTCCTCAAGCCCGCCAGTTAGATTGGTGTGACAAAAAAAATGGAAAACATTTTCCATACGTAGGCAACAGTTTATCGATTATGTATAAATAATCGTAGATTAATTGATTACAAAAATAATCATTAGTTTGCATACCTAAATGGAATGGGGTTTATGGGGAAATGTAGATGAAAAGTATTACATTATTATTGTGTTTTTAAATTTTTGCTTTATAAGGCAGAACATTTTGATCTAAGTTAAGTTCACAATAGTCCGGTACATAGTTTGTAGTGCTTTAGCTGTTATGCATCGATTGAAATATAGGTAATTACTGTAGGTCAAATGAATTTTGAGAGGTTTGTCATGCCTCTTTTAGTTGACCAATGATCAACCAGGCCATTTCTTAGTTGAGCAAGTGGTTTTTCCTTTGTCTCTGATTTGGGAGCACTGTGGTCTACCAACCGTGTTTCTTTCCCCTTATTTTCTATGGTGCATACAGATGTTGGAAATTTCAAATATTGCAAATAGATCCCTTATTCTCATTAAAGTTCATACAACATGCTTCAGGTGAATCCATTTACCGTAACTACCGGTAATAAAAGTCAGGAAGTATCAAACGCATGTGCCAGTTATCTCTTCCTGGGAATGTTCTGAGGACACAGTTGGTGAACAAAAGTCAAATATGAGCCATCAGGCTCTGGAAAAATGCTGCTTGTCCATGTTGAAGTGTTGCAGTCTTGCAGTTCACAAGTATTCCAACTTCAATGCAAGAACTTTGGCAAAAAGATAGCAAGCATTTTTGTTTGATGGTCAAAATGTAATCGTAACATATTTTGGATAAAAAAGTATAACTTTGGGATTTGACAAAAATGTACAGTAAAACTCCCATTCAAATCACACTGAGTGCACCTCTGCTTGATAAAATATGCATAAAAGCATCCAAGTTTCCAGTTATGCGCTGCAACATTTTGATGGAACAGTGATGCTTTTGCATCATTTTTTTTTCTGATACAAATTTTGGGAAGATTGGGCACATTTTACACCTGATGTTAAATGGCATTTTGACACAGATATTTGGAGCTGCAAGATTATATTGTAAGTTTTTCTTTGAGGATTGGGTTTGCAGAGTGGAATATGTGGAGAAAGTGTTTGCAGAAGTGCAGGAGTGAGGTTGCAGCAGGTGGCAAAGTTCAGGTTTATTTCCGATCTGGTAGGCCAAAAGGCATTTCTTGCAATTTAGAGTATAATAAAATTACTTACTAATTGAGTAGGAGGAGCAGGAGATAGATGATTCAAGTCAAAAATATTTCTCCCAGTAAAAAAATTATTGTTTCTGTATACAAAACATATTATACCAGATTTCATAATTTTTCATCTGTCCATACAGAAAGGAACAGTCAAGGCAGCGCATATCCGCGAAGATGGCCAAAAAAAGAAGTTAACAGAGGCAATTAAAGAGTAAATCATTTGGTTGATGAGCAAGATGCCACTTCTCTTGATGTGCTCTCAGTAGATTGTCCCGGTGGCCATGGGACAGAGGTGAGAAATTCTTCCTTTTTTTATTAATTGAGTTATATATGTTTTTGATTGTACCCAATAAATGTTCCATTTCATGTATAACAGCTTCAGGTTCCATTAAGGCCAAAAAAGAGGTTCTTTGACAGCCATGGATCCTTCAAAGGCTGCATGAGGAAGAAGGCATTCTTTTGAAGGAGATGGCAACACTGGCAGTCTTGAGCAGCCTTTCAAAGGCTCTAAAGGAAAGCTCTGTGTAGATTTGTTTTTATCTTTTTATCTAAACGTACTAGACTTAAGTTGATAATTGTAAAGACAAAGTAACATATCATTTAGTTTTTCTTTCCTTCTGTTTTATCAAAATTCACATTTTTGAGAAAAACTATTATTCACATTTCTGATACTTTTTTGTAGATTTTGTATCTGCTTAAATCATATACTGTAATAATGCATTACTATTTCTTAACTACCTGTTAACTACCTACCTTAAATCTGAACCAAGTGCTTGTAACTGCTTAAGTACCTGTGCTCTGTCTTTGCAGATATCACTCAGTCTCTTCATTCATTGAGCAACTGTCTGCCGGATTAAGAATGTAGTTTTTGCGGCTCCGAAATCCACAAAAAAATGAAGATCGCAATGGCTGGGTTCAGGCTACAATACACAAACATGATGACCGAAAGCCGAATGGAGGGATACTGAAGAAAGTGAGGAGGACTATTCTTTCCAAGAACGTGAGGAGACTTTCAAGAAAGTGAAGATGACTTAACAGAAACGGCTGAGACAGACAAGTGATATTCTCTGAAAGTTTTAGGTTGACAGTTCGCAGTTTACTCTGCGGAAGTTTTGCCGAGAAAATACTTTGAAATGTTGCACGTATTGCAGTCCGCACTGCCTCGATGTAAAATGCATCGTAGTAGAATGATACTTTGTTTTTTAATCTAAAAACATGTACAATAGGTCTCTGGAGTTGAATGATGTGTGTTGTGTGTTGCATGCGGAATGTCTTGGAGGCAGAGGGACCGTTGGCGCAGATGTGTGCAGTCGCGACGGTGTTTCTGTCAGTCTCCCCAGAGGAAACTGAAATCCACTGAGTATGGGGTGAATGTGCAATAATGTCTGCATGTAAGCGTATTCCTGATGACTATGCTCAGTGTGGATACAGCGCTATAATAAATAAAGATCTTCTGTTATGGCATTGCTTGTTATTCTTCGCTTAGGACATCAATTACCGAAACTGTTTCTTCTATTGTTGAAGTTACTGTATTCTAAAACCACGCAAAAATAAAGTTACGTATACTGAAAACAGTTATCCAAAAATGGTATTACTGAGTATCGCATTCCAGTACGTATTACGCTACTCTCCCAACACTGCTCCCAAGTGAACCAGATTTGACTTCAAATGGACAATTCGGTCGAGGACACTCGACAAACAAGATAAATACTACGCCAACAAGGCATGGACTACACTAACCCGATGTTGCCATAAGTTATAGGAGTTCAGCGGAAAGGTCTGAGCGTCTTTTGGTTTGAGGAATGTCATTGGGCCCCAGAAGTATACAGTCGTGTCTCTCAAAAGTCTGCATGTTGGTGAATTGGGCTGGAAGTCTTCTCCAAGCAGCGCTCTGATTGGTAAGATAAAGTGTTTATACTACTCTCGGTAACACTTCATTTAGAATAAGTCTTGTTAATACAAATAATGGTTCGACTCACAAGCTGTGTCTAGTATCATAAGCGCTGGTTGAAGTTGAGAGTAATTGTTTCTGAAGAAAAGTATCCTATTCAGATTCCCATTATAAAATATTCCGTGAATAGTTCCATCACCCTTATTTATGAGATTTAATACAGCTTCTGGATGCATAGATGTGCTGATACCTTTGTGTCATTATAGTTCAAGTAGACAAAATAGCGGAGACCGCTTTGTGTCCTTAATGAGGCAGGTGTATGATGCCTTTTATAAAAATGTACTATACACTACGGACTTAGAATGTTCAAACTGTTGGGGATTATAAAAAGTAAATGGTTTTTTGTAATGGAACAGTAATTGATGAAATTTAATCGTATTTAGAACATCGTCTAATTAAGTTAGCAGGATTTGCAAATTAATTGATTCTGTTTATTTCACACTTGATGACCTTGTAGATATGCTCCAGATCAATGTGAAGTGTTTTGTTTACTTTTTTTAATTACATATATGCTATACTTAATAAATACATTTTGGAAAATATAAAACACTTTAAGTTTATTATAGGGTATTAGTCTCAATTCTTGTCTCAGATAAAAGTAATAGTCTTCTGAATGATAATAGTTAAATTGTTGCAGTGACATAACTCAACATTTGTCGTTGTTTGTGGCTTGTAACATTTTGTGATAGGGAAATCCTATTTTTATTTATTATGCAGTTGGTGTACGCGGTAATGCCACTGAATCACCGCTTGCCTTTATTCTTCGAATCCTGAGAGTGGCGTGTATGCTATAAGGACCTGTTAAACCCAGGAAAGTGGTTCGGCGGAAGTTGTATCCACTATCGCGGGATTGGAGGCAAATTTAAATGATAAACGCGGAAGGGATGCGGTGAAGTCGTGTATCTCAATGATTAATAGTGTATTTGAACAAAACCAATGATCTATTGAAACATCGGAGGATCCGAACTATTGGGGTTATGGTGGCGCAGACTTTGGGATTAATGCACAGATCGTTGCTTGCGTTTATCAATAGGTGTAGGCCTACGGAACAGTTGGCTAACGTGTTTGTGTCTAACTTCGTGCGTGCATTCGCGGTGTCAAGGTTGACAGAGATGAGTAGCTGTAGCGGCAAGCTAAACCTTCGGGACCACCTGTTGAGGAGAGTAATAAACTTCTGCACTTTGTCAATTGCGAAATGCTGTCGCGTGATACTGTCCACACGTATAGGCTTCATTTCAAAGGTTTGATATTCATTATGACTGGGCGAATCGTAATGTGCCTGCTCTGTCAAGTAATGTTGTGGATAAGGTCCATAAGCGACGCATTTTATAAAATGTAAATAATGTGTACATAATCAATAAAGAAGCACAGTACCAATCTACTCTAATAATTTTGAACATGGTATACTATTTGCCATACTATTTGGACGTTTATCTTGAGATCGAAAATACATCTGCTGTGAAAGTATTCGCTGTTTACGTATGTAGTGTGACTTTAACGTATATTTGACGTATGTAACTTCGTAAAATATGTACATTTTGTGTTTCGTATGCAATACGTTTGCTGCTTTGGAAGATTCGTCACTATATTACGTAGTTTATGTGTGACTTTAAGTGTTATTTGGACGTATGTAACTTCGTAAAATAAGTAACATTTTGGTTCGTATGCAAGTCACGTTTGCTGTTTGAAGATTCGTCACTATATTACGTATTTAGTGTGACTTTTAACGTGTTTTTGGACGTATGTAACTCGTAAAATGTAAATTTGTGTTTCGTTATGTAAGCACGTTGCGTTTGGAAGATTCGTCATTCTAATTATCGCATTTATTGGTGACTTTTAACGTGTTTTTGGACGTATGTAACTTCGTAAAATATGTACATTTTGTGTTTCGTATGTAAGTCACGTTGCGTTTGAAGATTCGTCCACTATATTACGTATTTTATTGGACTTTTAACGTGTTTTTGACGTATGTGTAAACTTCGTAAAAATATGTACATTTTGTGTTTCGTATGCAAGTCACGTTTGCGTTTGGACGATTCGTCACTATATTACGCATTTTTGGTGACTTTAACGTGTTTTTTGGAACGTATGTTACTTCGTAAATATGTACATTTATGTGTTTCGTATGGCAAGTCACGTTTGCCGGTTTGAAGAATTCGTCACTATATTACCATTGTGTGACTTTTAGACGTGGTTTTGGACGTTTGTACTTCGTAAAAATTAACATATTTTCTTGTGTTAAGCTTTTCAATGTTACGTTGTGTATGTACGTATTAAAATATGTAAATGAGTCGTTTTAATAATTACGTAAAACTATGTACATTTTATTAATCGTTTCTTTTGTTGTATTTTTTCGTAAATAAAGTTACGTTTATAGAAAAATGGGGGCGTTAAATGAGTACGTTTTTTAAATGTAAAAATTATACGTATTCCGACCTTAAAAACGTGTAATATAAACGAAATTTGACTTAAAAAAAACGTAAAATAATGAACGTTTTTCTTTGGAGATTGGGGTTGTTAGCTTTGACGTTTGGAAAAGACCACAGTTTGCACTGAGACTAACTAATATATGTTTTCTTCATTTTTCATGTTTCCAGAATCCTTCAACTGTGCAGACAAATGGCTCTGCTGGCCTTCGATCGGCTGACAGTGACCAGGGTTTTGTGCGATTTGCGCACCGATGACGCTCCGTACGAGTGTGATCCCTGTGCACCTCATCACTCGTCCTCGCTGACTCCTCGCACCTGTAAAGCAGCTTTCAACTAACTAACCCTTCACAGTATATACTTATGTATTCCGTTATTCTGTTTTAGACTTGTGTTTTAAGTTGGTTTCCCTTCCACAAACCCCCCGGCGGTCTGTTCGGTACCAGCGATCGATTTGGTGATAGGAGGATTAATCCCCCAAAATGACGTACCTCTTGACTAAAGTAACGGGACACAAGGGAGACGAAAGAGCAGCAGTGACAGTCCATCAGCCAAGTCCGCTACAAGTTTGTGGCTGAACTGTAGTGCAAAGTTTACCCATGTTCTAAATGCATTTATGCCTCATGGCGGAAGCAATACACATTTCTCATGACAATGTGGAGTTTTAACGAATATACCGGTGGGCAAAGGGCTTCAGTATTATCTCTACTGGATAGAAGATGGATGAAATTATTTTATCTACTGATGATTAATAAACTGAGTTTTCATGAACTGTCTACCACCTCCTAAACCTACAGTATTAATTAGTCTTATAAGATTTGAAAAGAGAGAGTGTTTCTGGCTATATTTTTCAGCAGGAGTAGGACTTACTTTCTTTGTTTTTCAGTGACCTCTTCCGTTCACGCTCCTGCGCTGAAGGACTGTATGTTGCCAAAGTTCGTTGGTCCCCTCCAGGAAACACGGGACTCGGTTCCTACGTAATC